>JBAMCE010000383.1:0-271422 GCA_037075305.1 Drosophila kanekoi | reverse complement strand
GTTTTGGTAAATCACTTTAAGCGGCCAGATGGGGCTATATGTTTTAAGATTAAAGAGTCGGGTAAGCCAGTTTGGCTTTGACTTGCGCCCCTAGGATGCAAATGCTCGATTTACAGGGTTCCTGGTATGTGAGACAAGTTTTGGTAAGGTAATTTTGAGTTACAGGTGAGGCTGAATGTGTTAAGACTTAATAGTCGGGTGAGACTATTTTGCTTTGACTTGGTCCCCTAGGCTGCAAATGCTAGATTAACAGGGCTCCTGGAGTCTAAAAAAAGTTTTAGTAAAACAGTTTTGACAGCTAGGTTAGGCTGTATGTTTTAAGATTAAATAGTCGGGCGAGACTATTTGGCTTTGACTTGCGCCCCCAGGATGCAAATGCTAGATTATCTGGGATCCTTGTATCTGAGACAAGTTTCGGTAAAGCAATTTTGACTTCCAGGTGAGGCTGTATGTTTTAGGATTAAATAGTCGGATGAGCCTGTTTGGCTTTGACTTGTTCCCCTAGGCTCCACATGCCAGATAGGCGGGGCTCCTGGAATCTAAGACAAGGTTTGGTAAAACAGTTTTGACAGCTAGGCAAGACTGTATGTTTTAAGATTAAGAAGTCGGTTGAGCATGTTTGGCTTTGACTTGCGCCCCTAGGCGGCACATGCCAGATTGGCGGGGCTCCTGGAATCTGATAGATGTTTTGGTAAAGCAGTTTTGGCAACCAGATGGGACTGTGTGTTTTCAGATTGGATAATGAGGTCCGACTAATTGGCTTTGACTTGTTCCCCTAGGCTGCAAATGCCAGATTGGCCGGGTTTTGGTAGAGCAGTTTCGGCGGCCAGATGGGGCTGTATGTTTAGTATTAAATGGTCGGGGCTGTATGCTTTAAGATTTAATAGTCGGGTGAGGCTATTTGGCTTTGACTTGCTCCCTTACGCTGAAAATGCTAGATTAACAGGGCTCCTGGTACCCATGACAAGTTTTGATAAAGCAGCTTTGGCAGCCAGATGGGGCTGTTTGTTTTAAGATTAAATTGTAGAGTGAGCCTGTTTGGCTTTGAACTTCTCCCCTAGGCTGCACACGCAAGATTGTCAGGGCTCCTGGTAACTGAGTCAAGGTTTGGTAAAACAGTTTTGACAGCTAGGCAAGACTGTATATTTTTAGATTAAATAGTCGGGTAAGCCTGTTCGCCTTTGTCTTGCGCCCCTAGGATGCAAATGCTGGATTAACAGGGTTCCTCGTATCTGAGACAAGTTTTGGTAAGGCAATTTTGAGTTCTATTTGAGGCTGAATGTGTTAAGACTTAATAGGCAGGTGAGACTATTTTGCTTTGACCTGCTCCCCTAGGCTGCACACGCCAGATTGTCAGGGCTCCTGGTAACTGAGACAAGGTTTGGTAAAACTGTTTTGACAGCTCGGCAAGACTGTATGTTTTAAGATTAAAGAGTCGGGTAAGCCAGTTTGGCTTTGACTTGCGCCCCTAGAATGCAAATGCTGGATTAACAGGGCTCCTGGTATCTGAGACAAGGTTTGGTAAAACAGTTTTGACAGCTAGGTCAGGATACATGTTTGAAGGTTAAATAGTCGGGTGAGCCTGTTTGGCTTTGACTTGCTCCCCTAGGATGCAAATGCTGGAATAACAGGGTTCCTGGCATCTGAGAAGAGTTTCGGTAAAGCAATTTTGACTTTCAGGTGAGGCTGTATGTTTTAGGATTAAATTGTCGGATGAGCTTGTTTGGCTTTGACTTGCTCCCCTAGGCTACACATGCCAGATTGGCGGGGCTCCAAGAATCTAAGACAAGGTTTGGTAAAACAGTTTTGACAGCTAGGTAAGGCTGAATGTTTTAAGATTAAATAGTCGGGTGAGCCTGTTTCACTTTGAATTGAACCCCCAGGATGCAAATACTGGCTTTACAGGGTTCCTGGTATGTAAGACAAGTTTTGGTAAGGTAATTTTGAGTTAGAGGTGAGGCTGAATGTGTTAAGACTTAATAGTCGGGTGAGACTATTTTGCTTTGACTTGGTCCCCTAGGCTGCAAATGATAAATTAGCAGGGCTCCTGGAATCTAAAAAAAGTTGTATTAAAACAGTTTTGACAGCTCGGTAAGGCTGTATGTTTTAAGATTAAATAGTCGGGTAAGACTATTTGGCTTTGACTTGCGCCCCCAGGATGCAAATGCTAGATTATCTGCGATCCTTGTATCTGAGACAAGTTTCGGTAAAGCAATTTTGACTTCCAGGTGAGGCTGTATGTTTTAGGATTAAATAGTCGGATGAGCCTGTTTGGCTTTGACTTGCTCCCCTAGGCTTCACATGCCAGATAGGCGGGGCTCCTGGAATCTAAGACAAGTTTTGGTAAAACAGTTTTGACAGCTAGGAAAGACTGTATGTTTTAAGATTAAGAAGTCGGTTGAGCATGTTTGGCTTTGACTTGCGCCCCTAGGCGGCACATGCCAGATTGGCGGGGCTCCTGGAATCTGATAGATGTTCTGGTAAAACCGTTTTGGCAACCAGATGGGACTGTGTGTTTTCAGATTGGATAATGAGGTCCGACTAATTGGCTTTGACTTGTTCCCCTAGGCTGCAAATGCCAGATTGGCCGGGTTTTGGTAGAGCAGTTTCGGCGGCCAGATGGGACTGTATGTTTAGTATTAAATAGTCGGGTGAGGCTGTTTTGCTTTGACCTGCTCCCCTAGGCTGGACATGCCAGATTGGCAGGGCTCCTGGTATCTGAGACAAGTTTTGGTAAAACTGTTTTGACAGCTAGGCAAGACTGTATGTTTTAAGATTAAAGAGTCGGGTAAGCCAGTTTGGCTTTGACTTGCGCCCCTAGGATGCAAATGCTGGATTTACAGGGTTCCTGGTATGTGAGACAAGTTTTGGTAAGGTAATTTTGAGTTACAGGTGAGGCTGAATGTGTTAAGACTTAATAGTCGGGTGAGACTATTTTGCTTTGACTTGGTCCCCTAGGCTGCAAATGCTAGATTAACAGGGCTCCTGGAATCTAAAAAAAGTTTTAGTAAAACAGTTTTGACAGCTAGGTTAGGCTGTATGTTTTAAGATTAAATAGTCGGGCGAGACTATTTGGCTTTGACTTGCGCCCCCAGGATGCAAATGCTAGATTATCTGGGATCCTTGTATCTGAGACAAGTTTCGGTAAAGCAATTTTAACTTCCAGGTGAGGCTGTATGTTTTAGGATTAAATAGTCGGATGAGCCTGTTTGGCTTTGACTTGTTCCCCTAGGCTCCACATGCCAGATAGGCGGGGCTCCTGGAATCTAAGACAAGGTTTGGTAAAACAGTTTTGACAGCTAGGCAAGACTGTATGTTTTAAGATTAAGAAGTCGGTTGAGCATGTTTGGCTTTGACTTGCGCCCCTAGGCGGCACATGCCAGATTGGCGGGGCTCCTGGAATCTGATAGATGTTTTGGTAAAGCAGTTTTGGCAACCAGATGGGACTGTGTGTTTTCAGATTGGATAATGAGGTCCGACTAATTGGCTTTGACTTGTTCCCCTAGGCTGCAAATGCCAGATTGGCCGGGTTTTGGTAGAGCAGTTTCGGCGGCCAGATGGGGCTGTATGTTTAGTATTAAATAGTCGGGTGAGCCTGTTCTGCTTTGACCTGCTCCCCTAGGCTGCACATGCCAGATTGGCAGGGCTCCTGGTATCTGAGACAAGTTTTGGTAAAACTGTTTTGACAGCTAGGCAAGACTGTATGCTTTAAGATTAAAGAGTCGGGTAAGCCAGTTTGGCTTTGACTTGCGCCCCTAGGATGCAAATGCTGGATTTACAGGGTTCCTGGTATGTGAGACAAGTTTTGGTAAGGTAATTTTGAGTTACAGGTGAGGCTGAATGTGTTAAGACTTACTAGTCGGGTGAGACTATTTTGCTTTGACTTGGTCCCCTAGGCTGCAAATGATAGATTAACAGGGCTCCTGGAATCTAAAAAAAGTTTTATTTAAACAGTTTTGACAGCTAGGTAAGGCTGTATGTTTTAAGATTAAATAGTCGGGTGAGACTATTTGGCTTTGACTTGCGCCCCCAGGTTGCAAATGCTAGATTATCTGGGATCCTTGTATCTGAGACAAGTTTCGGTAAAGCAATTTTGACTTCCAGGTGAGGCTGTATGTTTTAGGATTAAATAGTCGGATGAGACTATTTTGCTATGACTTGGTCCCCTAGGTTGCAAATGCTAGATTAACAGGGCTCCTGGAATCTAAAAAAGTTTTAGTAAAACAGTTTTGACAGCTAGGTAAGGCTGTATGTTTTAAGATTAAATAGTCGGGTGAGACTATTTGGCTTTGACTTGCGCCCCCAGGATGCAAATGCTAGAGTATCTGGGATCCTTGTATCTGAGACAAGTTTCGGTAAAGCAATTTTGACTTCCAGGTGAGGCTGTATGTTTTAGGATTAAATAGTCGGATGAGCCTGTTTGGCTTTGACTTGCTATCCTAGGCCCCACATGCCAGATAGGCGGGGCTCCTGGAATCTAAGACAAGGGTTGGTAAAACAGTTTTGACAGCTAGGCAAGACTGTATGTTTTAAGATTAAGAAGTCGGTTGAGCATGTTTGGCTTTGACTTGCGACCCTAGGCGGCACATGCCAGATTGGCCGGGTTTTGGCAGAGCAGTTTCGGCGGCCAGATGGGGCTGTATGTTTAGTATTAAATAGTCGGGTGAGCCTGTTCTGCTTTGACCTGATCCCCTAGGCTGCACATGCCAGATTGGCAGGGCTCCTGGTATCTGAGACAAGTTTTGGTAAAACTGTTTTGACAGCTAGGCAAGACTGTATGTTTTAAGATTAAAGAGTCGGGTAAGCCAGTTTGGCTTTGACTTGCGCCCCTAGGATGCAGATGCTGGATTTACAGGGTTCCTGGTATGTGAGACAAGTTTTGGTAAGGTAATTTTGAGTTAGAGGTGAGGCTGAATGTGTTAAGACTTAATAGTCGGGTGAGACTATTTTGCTTTGACTTGGTCCCCTAGGCTGCAAATGATAAATTAGCAGGGCTCCTGGAATCTAAAAAAAGTTGT
Organism: Drosophila kanekoi; assembly: GCA_037075305.1. Classification (NCBI taxonomy): domain Eukaryota; kingdom Metazoa; phylum Arthropoda; class Insecta; order Diptera; family Drosophilidae; genus Drosophila; species Drosophila kanekoi. The sequence continues at coordinate 266,404 of JBAMCE010000383.1, read as the reverse complement.
ATTAAAACAGTTTTGACAGCTCGGTAAGGCTGTATGTTTTAAGATTAAATAGTCGGGTAAGACTATTTGGCTTTGACTTGCGCCCCCAGGATGCAAATGCTAGATTATCTGCGATCCTTGTATCTGAGACAAGTTTCGGTAAAGCAATTTTGACTTCCAGGTGAGGCTGTATGTTTTAGGATTAAATAGTCGGATGAGCCTGTTTGGCTTTGACTTGCTCCCCTAGGCTTCACATGCCAGATAGGCGGGGCTCCTGGAATCTAAGACAAGTTTTGGTAAAACAGTTTTGACAGCTAGGCAAGACTGTATGTTTTAAGATTAAGAAGTCGGTTGAGCATGTTTGGCTTTGACTTGCGCCCCTAGGCGGCACATGCCAGATTGGCGGGGCTCCTGGAATCTGATAGATGTTCTGGTAAAGCCGTTTTGGCAACCAGATGGGACTGTGTGTTTTCAGATTGGATAATGAGGTCCGACTAATTGGCTTTGTCTTGTTCCCCTAGGCTGCAAATGCCAGATTGGCCGGGTTTTGGTAGAGCAGTTTCGGCGGCCAGATGGGACTGTATGTTTAGTATTAAATAGTCGGGTGAGGCTGTTTTGCTTTGACCTGCTCCCCTAGGCTGCACATGCCAGATTGGCAGGGCTCCTGGTATCTGAGACAAGTTTTGGTATAACTGTTTTGACAGCTAGGCAAGACTGTATGTTTTAAGATTAAAGAGTCGGGTAAGCCAGTTTGGCTTTGACTTGCGCCCCTAGGATGCAAATGCTGGATTTACAGGGTTCCTGGTATGTGAGACAAGTTTTGGTAAGGTAATTTTGAGTTACAGGTGAGGCTGAATGTGTTAAGACTTAATAGTCGGGTGAGACTATTTTGCTTTGACTTGGTCCCCTAGGCTGCAAATGATAGATTAGCAGGGCTCCTGGAATCTAAAAAAAGTTTTATTAAAACAGTTTTGACAGCTCGGTAAGGCTGTATGTTTTAAGATTAAATAGTCGGGTAAGACTATTTGGCTTTGACTTGCGCCCCCAGGATGCAAATGCTAGATTATCTGCGATCCTTGTATCTGAGACAAGTTTCGGTAAAGCAATTTTGACTTCCAGGTGAGGCTGTATGTTTTAGGATTAAATAGTCGGATGAGCCTGTTTGGCTTTGACTTGCTCCCCTAGGCTTCACATGCCAGATAGGCGGGGCTCCTGGAATCTAAGACAAGTTTTGGTAAAACAGTTTTGACAGCTAGGCAAGACTGTATGTTTTAAGATTAAGAAGTCGGCTGAGCATGTTTGGCTTTGACTTGCGCCCCTAGGCGGCACATGCCAGATTGGCGGGGCTCCTGGAATCTGATAGATGTTCTGGTAAAGCCGTTTTGGCAACCAGATGGGACTGTGTGTTTTCAGATTGGATAATGAGGTCCGACTAATTGGCTTTGACTTGTTCCCCTAGGCTGCAAATGCCAGATTGGCCGGGTTTTGGTAGAGCAGTTTCGGCGGCCAGATGGGACTGTATGTTTAGTATTAAATAGTCGGGTGAGACTATTTTGCTTTGACTTGGTCCCCTAGGCTGCAAATGATAGATTAGCAGGGCTCCTGGAATCTAAAAAAAGTTTTATTAAAACAGTTTTGACAGCTAGGCAAGACTGTATGTTTTAAGATTAAATAGTCGGGCGAGACTATTTGGCTTTGACTTGCGCCCCCAGGATGCAAATGCTAGATTATCTGCGATCCTTGTATCTGAGATTAAATAGTCGGATGAGCCTATTTGGCTTTGACTTGCTCCCCTAGGCTTCACATGCCAGATAGGCGGGGCTCCTGGAATCTAAGACAAGTTTTGGTAAAACAGTTTTGACAGCTAGGCAAGACTGTATGTTTTAAGATTAAGAAGTCGGCTGAGCATGTTTGGCTTTGACGTGCGCCCCTAGGCGGCACATGCCAGATTGGCGGGGCTCCTGGAATCTGATAGATGTTCTGGTAAAGCCGTTTTGGCAACCAGATGGGACTGTGTGTTTTCAGATTGGATAATGAGGTCCGACTAATTGGCTTTGACTTGTTCCCCTAGGCTGCAAATGCCAGATTGGCCGGGTTTTGGTAGAGCAGTTTCGGCGGCCAGATGGGACTGTATGTTTAGTATTAAATAGTCGGGTGAGGCTGTTTTGCTTTGACCTGTTCCCCTAGGCTGCACATGCCAGATTGGCAGGGCTCCTGGTATCTGAGACAAGTTTTGGTAAAACTGTTTTGACAGCTAGGCAAGACTGTATGTTTAAAGATTAAAGAGTCGGGTAAGCCAGTTTGGCTTTGACTTGCGCCCCTAGGATGCAAATGCTGGATTTACAGGGTTCCTGGTATGTGAGACAAGTTTTGGTAAGGTAATTTTGAGTTACAGGTGAGGCTGAATGTGTTAAGACTTAATAGTCGGGTGATACTATTTTGCTTTGACTTGGTCCCCTAGGCTGCAAATGCTAGATTAACAGGGCTCCTGGAATCTAAAAAAAGTTTTAGTAAAACAGTTTTGACAGCTAGGTTAGGCTGTATGTTTTAAGATTAAATAGTCGGGCGAGACTATTTGGCTTTGACTTGCGCCCCCAGGATGCAAATGCTAGATTATCTGGGATCCTTGTATCTGAGACAAGTTTCGGTAAAGCAATTTTGACTTCCAGGTGAGGCTGTATGTTTTAGGATTAAATAGTCGGATGAGCCTGTTTGGCTTTGACTTGTTCCCCTAGGCTCCACATGCCAGATAGGCGGGGCTCCTGGAATCTAAGACAAGTTTTGGTAAAACAGTTTTGACAGCTAGGCAAGACTGTATGTTTTAAGATTAAGAAGTCGGTTGAGCATGTTTGGCTTTGACTTGCGCCCCTAGGCGGTACATGCCAGATTGGCGGGGCTCCTGGAATCTGATAGATGTTTTGGTAAAGCAGTTTTGGCAACCAGATGGGACTGTGTGTTTTCAGATTGGATAATGAGGTCCGACTAATTGGCTTTGACTTGTTCCCCTAGGCTGCAAATGCCAGATTGGCCGGGTTTTGGTAGAGCAGTTTCGGCGGCCAGATGGGGCTGTATGTTTAGTATTAAATAGTCGGGTGAGCCTGTTCTGCTTTGACCTGCTCCCCTAGGCTGCACATGCCAGATTGGCAGGGCTCCTGGTATCTGAGACAAGTTTTGGAAAAACTGTTTTGACAGCTAGGCAAGACTGTATGCTTTAAGATTAAAGAGTCGGGTAAGCCAGTTTGGCTTTGACTTGCGCCCCTAGGATGCAAATGCTGGATTTACAGGGTTCCTGGTATGTGAGACAAGTTTTGGTAAGGTAATTTTGAGATACAGGTGAGGCTGAATGTGTTAAGACTTAATAGTCGGGTGAGACTATTTTGCTTTGACTTGGTCCCCTAGGCTGCAAATGATAGATTAACAGGGCTCCTGGAATCTAAAAAAAGTTTTATTTAAACAGTTTTGACAGCTAGGTAAGGCTGTATGTTTTAAGATTAGATAGTCGGGTGAGACTATTTGGCTTTGACTTGCGCCCCCAGGTTGCAAATGCTAGATTATCTGGGATCCTTATATCTGAGACAAGTTTCGGTAAAGCAATTTTGACTTCCAGGTGAGGCTGTATGTTTTAGGATTAAATAGTCGGATGAGACTATTTTGCTATGACTTGGTCCCATAGGTTGCAAATGCTAGATTAACAGGGCTCCTGGAATCTAAAAAAAGTTTTAGTAAAACAGTTTTGACAGCTAGGTAAGGCTGTATGTTTTAAGATTAAATAGTCGGGTGAGACTATTTGGCTTTGACTTGCGCCCCCAGGATGCAAATGCTAGAGTATCTGGGATCCTTGTATCTGAGACAAGTTTCGGTAAAGCAATTTTGACTTCCAGGTGAGGCTGTATGTTTTAGGATTAAATAGTCGGATGAGCCTATTTGGCTTTGACTTGCTCCCCTAGGCTTCACATGCCAGATAGGCGGGGCTCCTGGAATCTAAGACAAGTTTTGGTAAAACAGTTTTGACAGCTAGGCAAGACTGTATGTTTTAAGATTAAGAAGTCGGCTGAGCATGTTTGGCTTTGACTTGTTCCCCTAGGCGGCACATGCCAGATTGGCGGGGCTCCTGGAATCTGATAGATGTTCTGGTAAAGCCGTTTTGGCAACCAGATGGGACTGTGTGTTTTCAGATTGGATAATGAGGTCCGACTAATTGGCTTTGACTTGTTCCCCTAGGCTGCAAATGCCAGATTGGCCGGGTTTTGGTAGAGCAGTTTCGGCGGCCAGATGGGACTGTATGTTTAGTATTAAATAGTCGGGTGAGGCTGTTTTGCTTTGACCTGCTCCCCTAGGCTGCACATGCCAGATTGGCAGGGCTCCTGGTATCTGAGACAAGTTTTGGTAAAACTGTTTTGACAGCTAGGCAAGACTGTATGTTTTAAGATTAAAGAGTCGGGTAAGCCAGTTTGGCTTTGACTTGCGCCCCTAGGATGCAAATGCTGGATTTACAGGGTTCCTGGTATGTGAGACAAGTTTTGGTAAGGTAATTTTGAGTTACAGGTGAGGCTGAATGTGTTAAGACTTAATAGTCGGGTGAGACTATTTTGCTTTGACTTGGTCCCCTAGGCTGCAAATGCTAGATTAACAGGGCTCCTGGAATCTAAAAAAAGTTTTAGTAAAACAGTTTTGACAGCTAGGTTAGGCTGTAAGTTTTAAGATTAAATAGTCGGGCGAGACTATTTGGCTTTGACTTGCGCCCCCAGGATGCAAATGCTAGATTATCTGGGATCCTTGTATCTGAGACAAGTTTCGGTAAAGCAATTTTGACTTCCAGGTGAGGCTGTATGTTTTAGGATTAAATAGTCGGATGAGCCTGTTTGGCTTTGACTTGTTCCCCTAGGCTCCACATGCCAGATAGGCGGGGCTCCTGGAATCTAAGACAAGTTTTGGTAAAACAGTTTTGACAGCTAGGCAAGACTGTATGTTTTAAGATTAAGAAGTCGGTTGAGCATGTTTGGCTTTGACTTGCGCCCCTAGGCGGCACATGTCAGATTGGCGGGGCTCCTGGAATCTGATAGATGTTTTGGTAAAGCAGTTTTGGCAACCAGATGGGACTGTGTGTTTTCAGATTGGATAATGAGGTCCGACTAATTGGCTTTGACTTGTTCCCCTAGGCTGCAAATGCCAGATTGGCCGGGTTTTGGTAGAGCAGTTTTGGCGGCCAGATGGGGCTGTATGTTTAGTATTAAATAGTCGGGTGAGCCTGTTCTGCTTTGACCTGCTCCCCTAGGCTGCACATGCCAGATTGGCAGGGCTCCTGGTATCTGAGACAAGTTTTGGTAAAACTGTTTTGACAGCTAGGCAAGACTGTATGCTTTAAGATTAAAGAGTCGGGTAAGCCAGTTTGGCTTTGACTTGCGCCCCTAGGATGCAAATGCTGGATTTACAGGGTTCCTGGTATGTGAGACAAGTTTTGGTAAGGTAATTTTGAGTTACAGGTGAGGCTGAATGTGTTAAGACTTAATAGTCGGGTGAGACTATTTTGCTTTGACTTGGTCCCCTAGGCTGCAAATGATAGATTAACAGGGCTCCTGGAATCTAAAAAAAGTTTTATTTAAACAGTTTTGACAGCTAGGTAAGGCTGTATGTTTTAAGATTAAATAGTCGGGTGAGACTATTTGGCTTTGACTTGCGCCCCCAGGTTGCAAATGCTAGATTATCTGGGATCCTTGTATCTGAGACAAGTTTCGGTAAAGCAATTTTGACTTCCAGGTGAGGCTGTATGTTTTAGGATTAAATAGTCGGATGAGACTATTTTGCTATGACTTGGTCCCATAGGTTGCAAATGTTAGATTAACAGGGCTCCTGGAATCTAAAAAAAGTTTTAGTAAAACAGTTTTGACAGCTAGGTAAGGCTGTATGTTTTAAGATTAAATAGTCGGGTAAGACTATTTGGCTTTGACTTGCGCCCCCAGGATGCAAATGCTAGAGTATCTGGGATCCTTGTATCTGAGACAAGTTTCGGTAAAGCAATTTTGACTTCCTGGTGAGGCTGTATGTTTTAGGATTAAATAGTCGGATGAGCCTATTTGGCTTTGACTTGCTCCCCTAGGCTTCACATGCCAGATAGGCGGGGCTCCTGGAATCTAAGACAAGTTTTGGTAAAACAGTTTTGACAGCTAGGCAAGACTGTATGTTTTAAGATTAAGAAGTCGGCTGAGCATGTTTGGCTTTGACTTGCGCCCCTAGGCGGCACATGCCAGATTGGCGGGGCTCCTGGAATCTGATAGATGTTCTGGTAAAGCCGTTTTGGCAACCAGATGGGACTGTGTGTTTTCAGATTGGATAATGAGGTCCGACTAATTGGCTTTGACTTGTTCCCCTAGGCTGCAAATGCCAGATTGGCCGGGTTTTGGTAGAGCAGTTTCGGCGGCCAGATGGGACTGTATGTTTAGTATTAAATAGTCGGGTGAGGCTGTTTTGCTTTGACCTGCTCCCCTAGGCTGCTCATGCCAGATTGGCAGGGCTCCTGGTATCTGAGACAAGTTTTGGTAAAACTGTTTTGACAGCTAGGCAAGACTGTATGTTTTAAGATTAAAGAGTCGGGTAAGCCAGTTTGGCTTTGACTTGCGCCCCTAGGATGCAAATGCTGGATTTACAGGGTTCCTGGTATGTGAGACAAGTTTTGGTAAGGTAATTTTGAGTTACAGGTGAGGCTGAATGTGTTAAGACTTAATAGTCGGGTGAGACTATTTTGCTTTGACTTGGTCCCCTAGGCTGCAAATGCTAGATTAACAGGGCTCCTGGAATCTAAAAAAAGTTTTAGTAAAACAGTTTTGACAGCTAGGTTAGGCTGTAAGTTTTAAGATTAAATAGTCGGGCGAGACTATTTGGCTTTGACTTGCGCCCCCAGGATGCAAATGCTAGATTATCTGGGATCCTTGTATCTGAGACAAGTTTCGGTAAAGCAATTTTGACTTCCAGGTGAGGCTGTATGTTTTAGGATTAAATAGTCGGATGAGCCTGTTTGGCTTTGACTTGTTCCCCTAGGCTCCACATGCCAGATAGGCGGGGCTCCTGGAATCTAAGACAAGGTTTGGTAAAACAGTTTTGACAGCTAGGCAAGACTGTATGTTTTAAGATTAAGAAGTCGGTTGAGCATGTTTGGCTTTGACTTGCGCCCCTAGGCGGCACATGCCAGATTGGCGGGGCTCCTGGAATCTGATAGATGTTTTGGTAAAGCAGTTTTGGCAACCAGATGGGACTGTGTGTTTTCAGATTGGATAATGAGGTCCGACTAATTGGCTTTGACTTGTTCCCCTAGGCTGCAAATGCCAGATTGGCCGGGTTTTGGTAGAGCAGTTTCGGCGGCCAGATGGGGCTGTATGTTTAGTATTAAATAGTCGGGTGAGCCTGTTCTGCTTTGACCTGCTCCCCTAGGCTGCACATGCCAGATTGGCAGGGCTCCTGGTATCTGAGACAAGTTTTGGTAAAACTGTTTTGACAGCTAGGCAAGACTGTATGCTTTAAGATTAAAGAGTCGGGTAAGCCAGTTTGGCTTTGACTTGCGCCCCTAGGATGCAAATGCTGGATTTACAGGGTTCCTGGTATGTGAGACAAGTTTTGGTAAGGTAATTTTGAGTTACAGGTGAGGCTGAATGTGTTAAGACTTAATAGTCGGGTGAGACTATTTTGCTTTGACTTGGTCCCCTAGGCTGCAAATGATAGATTAGCAGGGCTCCTGGAATCTAAAAAAGTTTTATTAAAACAGTTTTGACAGCTCGGTAAGGCTGTATGTTTTAAGATTAAATAGTCGGGTAAGACTATTTGGCTTTGACTTGCGCCCCCAGGATGCAAATGCTAGATTATCTGCGATCCTTGTATCTGAGACAAGTTTCGGTAAAGCAATTTTGACTTCCAGGTGAGGCTGTATGTTTTAGGATTAAATAGTCGGATGAGACTATTTTGCTATGACTTGGTCCCCTAGGTTGCAAATGCTAGATTAACAGGGCTCCTGGAATCTAAAAAAAGTTTTAGTAAAACAGGTTTGACAGCTAGGTAAGGCTGTATGTTTTAAGATTAAATAGTCGGGTGAGACTATTTGGCTTTGACTTGCGCCCCCAGGATGCAAATGCTAGAGTATCTGGGATCCTTGTATCTGAGACAAGTTTCGGTAAAGCAATTTTGACTTCCAGGTGAGGCTGTATGTTTTAGGATTAAATAGTCGGATGAGCCTATTTGGCTTTGACTTGCTCCCCTAGGCTTCACATGCCAGATAGGCGGGGCTCCTGGAATCTAAGACAAGTTTTGGTAAAACAGTTTTGACAGCTAGGCAAGACTGTATGTTTTAAGATTAAGAAGTCGGCAGAGCATGTTTGGCTTTGACTTGCGCCCCTAGGCGGCACATGCCAGATTGGCGGGGCTCCTGGAATCTGATAGATGTTCTGGTAAAGCCGTTTTGGCAACCAGATGGGACTGTGTGTTTTCAGATTGGATAATGAGGTCCGACTAATTGGCTTTGACTTGTTCCCCTAGGCTGCAAATGCCAGATTGGCCGGGTTTTGGTAGAGCAGTTTCGGCGGCCAGATGGGACTGTATGTTTAGTATTAAATAGTCGGGTGAGGCTGTTTTGCTTTGACCTGCTCCCCTAGGCTGCACATGCCAGATTGGCAGGGCTCCTGGTATCTGAGACAAGTTTTGGTAAAACTGTTTTGACAGCTAGGCAAGACTGTATGTTTTAAGATTAAAGAGTCGGGTAAGTCAGTTTGGCTTTGACTTGCGCCCCTAGGATGCAAATGCTGGATTTACAGGGTTCCTGGTATGTGAGACAAGTTTTGGTAAGGTAATTTTGAGTTACAGGTGAGGCTGAATGTGTTAAGACTTAATAGTCGGGTGAGACTATTTTGCTTTGACTTGGTCCCCTAGGCTGCAAATGCTAGATTAACAGGGCTCCTGGAATCTAAAAAAAGTTTTAGTAAAACAGTTTTGACAGCTAGGTTAGGCTGTAAGTTTTAAGATTAAATAGTCGGGCGAGACTATTTGGCTTTGACTTGCGCCCCCAGGATGCAAATGCTAGATTATCTGGGATCCTTGTATCTGAGACAAGTTTCGGTAAAGCAATTTTGACTTCCAGGTGAGGCTGTATGTTTTAGGATTAAATAGTCGGATGAGCCTGTTTGGCTTTGACTTGTTCCCCTAGGCTCCACATGCCAGATAGGCGGGGCTCCTGGAATCTAAGACAAGGTTTGGTAAAACAGCTTTGACAGCTAGGCAAGACTGTATGTTTTAAGATTAAGAAGTCGGTTGAGCATGGTTGGCTTTGACTTGCGCCCCTAGGCGGCACATGCCAGATTGGCGGGGCTCCTGGAATCTGATAGATGTTTTGGTAAAGCAGTTTTGGCAACCAGATGGGACTGTGTGTTTTCAGATTGGATAATGAGGTCCGACTAATTGGCTTTGACTTGTTCCCCTAGGCTGCAAATGCCAGATTGGCCGGGTTTTGGTAGAGCAGTTTCGGCGGCCAGATGGGGCTGTATGTTTAGTATTAAATAGTCGGGTGAGCCTGTTCTGCTTTGACCTGCTCCCCTAGGCTGCACATGCCAGATTGGCAGGGCTCCTGGTATCTGAGACAAGTTTTGGTAAAACTGTTTTGACAGCTAGGCAAGACTGTATGCTTTAAGATTAAAGAGTCGGGTAAGCCAGTTTGGCTTTGACTTGCGCCCCTAGGATGCAAATGCTGGATTTACAGGGTTCCTGGTATGTGAGACAAGTTTTGGTAAGGTAATTTTGAGTTACAGGTGAGGCTGAATGTGTTAAGACTTAATAGTCGGGTGAGACTATTTTGCTTTGACTTGGTTCCCTAGGCTGCAAATGATAGATTAGCAGGGCTCCTGGAATCTAAAAAAGTTTTATTAAAACAGTTTTGACAGCTCGGTAAGGCTGTATGTTTTAAGATTAAATAGTCGGGTAAGACTATTTGGCTTTGACTTGCGCCCCCAGGATGCAAATGCTAGATTATCTGCGATCCTTGTATCTGAGACAAGTTTCGGTAAAGCAATTTTGACTTCCAGGTGAGGCTGTATGTTTTAGGATTAAATAGTCGGATGAGACTATTTTGCTATGACTTGGTCCCCTAGGTTGCAAATGCTAGATTAACAGGGCTCCTGGAATCTAAAAAAAGTTTTAGTAAAACAGTTTTGACAGCTAGGTAAGGCTGTATGTTTTAAGATTAAATAGTCGGGTGAGACTATTTGGCTTTGACTTGCGCCCCCAGGATGCAAATGCTAGAGTATCTGGGATCCTTGTATCTGAGACAAGTTTCGGTAAAGCAATTTTGACTTCCAGGTGAGGCTGTATGTTTTAGGATTAAATAGTCGGATGAGCCTGTTTGGCTTTGACTTGCTCCCCTAGGCTCCACATGCCAGATAGGCGGGGCTCCTGGAATCTAAGACAAGGTTTGGTAAAACAGTTTTGACAGCTAGGCAAGACTGTATGTTTTAAGATTAAGAAGTCGGTTGAGCATGTTTGGCTTTGACTTGCGACCCTAGGCGGCACATGCCAGATTGGCCGGGTTTTGGCAGAGCAGTTTCGGCGGCCAGATGGGGCTGTATGTTTAGTATTAAATAGTCGGGTGAGCCTGTTCTGCTTTGACCTGATCCCCTAGGCTGCACATGCCAGATTGGCAGGGCTCCTGGTATCTGAGACAAGTTTTGGTAAAACTGTTTTGACAGCTAGGCAAGACTGTATGTTTTAAGATTAAAGAGTCGGGTAAGCCAGTTTGGCTTTGACTTGCGCCCCTAGGATGCAAATGCTGGATTTACAGGGTTCCTGGTATGTGAGACAAGTTTTGGTAAGGTAATTTTGAGTTACAGGTGAGGCTGAATGTGTTAAGACTTAATAGTCGGGTGAGACTATTTTGCTTTGACTTGGTCCCCTAGGCTGCAAATGATAAATTAGCAGGGCTCCTGGAATCTAAAAAAAGTTGTATTAAAACAGTTTTGACAGCTCGGTAAGGCTGTATGTTTTAAGATTAAACAGTCGGGTAAGACTATTTGGCTTTGACTTGCGCCCCCAGGATGCAAATGCTAGATTATCTGCGATCCTTGTATCTGAGACAAGTTTCGGTAAAGCAATTTTGACTTCCAGGTGAGGCTGTATGTTTTAGGATTAAATAGTCGGATGAGCCTGTTTGGCTTTGACTTGCTCCCCTAGGCTTCACATGCCAGATAGGCGGGGCTCCTGGAATCTAAGACAAGTTTTGGTAAAACAGTTTTGACAGCTAGGCAAGACTGTATGTTTTAAGATTAAGAAGTCGGTTGAGCATGTTTGGCTTTTACTTGCGCCCCTAGGCGGCACATGCCAGATTGGCGGGGCTCCTGGAATCTGATAGATGTTCTGGTAAAGCCGTTTTGGCAACCAGATGGGACTGTGTGTTTTCAGATTGGATAATGAGGTCCGACTAATTGGCTTTGACTTGTTCCCCTAGGCTGCAAATGCCAGATTGGCCGGGTTTTGGTAGAGCAGTTTCGGCGGCCAGATGGGACTGTATGTTTAGTATTAAATAGTCGGGTGAGGCTGTTTTGCTTTGACCTGCTCCCCTAGGCTGCACATGCCAGATTGGCAGGGCTCCTGGTATCTGAGACAAGTTTTGGTAAAACTGTTTTGACAGCTAGGCAAGACTGTATGTTTTAAGATTAAAGAGTCGGGTAAGCCAGTTTGGCTTTGACTTGCGCCCCTAGGATGCAAATGCTGGATTTACAGGGTTCCTGGTATGTGAGACAAGTTTTGGTAAGGTAATTTTGAGTTACAGGTGAGGCTGAATGTGTTAAGACTTAATAGTCGGGTGAGACTATTTTGCTTTGACTTGGTCCCCTAGGCTGCAAATGATAGATTAGCAGGGCTCCTGGAATCTAAAAAGTTTTATTAAAACAGTTTTGACAGCTCGGTAAGGCTGTATGTTTTAAGATTAAATAGTCGGGTAAGACTATTTGGCTTTGACTTGCGCCCCCAGGATGCAAATGCTAGATTATCTGCGATCCTTGTATCTGAGACAAGTTTCGGTAAAGCAATTTTGACTTCCAGGTGAGGCTGTATGTTTTAGGATTAAATAGTCGGATGAGCCTGTTTGGCTTTGACTTGCTCCCCTAGGCTTCACATGCCAGATAGGCGGGGCTCCTGGAATCTAAGACAAGTTTTGGTAAAACAGTTTTGACAGCTAGGCAAGATTGTATGTTTTAAGATTAAGAAGTCGGCTGAGCATGTTTGGCTTTGACTTGCGCCCCTAGGCGGCACATGCCAGATTGGCGTGGCTCCTTGAATCTGATAGATGTTCTGGTAAAGCCGTTTTGGCAACCAGATGGGACTGTGTGTTTTCAGATTGGATAATGAGGTCCGACTAATTGGCTTTGACTTGTTCCCCTAGGCTGCAAATGCCAGATTGGCAGGGCTCCTGGTATCTGAGACAAGTTTTGGTAAAACTGTTTTGACAGCTAGGCAAGACTGTATGTTTTAAGATTAAAGAGTCGGGTAAGCCAGTTTGGCTTTGACTTGCGCCCCTAGGATGCAAATGCTGGATTTACAGGGTTCCTGGTATGTGAGACAAGTTTTGGTAAGGTAATTTTGAGTTACAGGTGAGGCTGAATGTGTTAAGACTTAATAGTCGGGTGAGACTATTTTGCTTTGACTTGGTTCCCTAGGCTGCAAATGATAGATTAACAGGGCTCCTGGAATCTTAAAAAAGTTTTATTAAAACAGTTTTGACAGCTAGGTAAGGCTGTATGTTTTAAGATTAAATAGTCGGGTGAGACTATTTGGCTTTGACTTGCGCCCCCAGGATGCAAATGCTAGATTATCTGGGATCCTTGTATCTGAGACAAGTTTCGGTAAAGCAATTTTGACTTCCAGGTGAGGCTGTATGTTTTAGGATTAAATAGTCGGATGAGCCTGTTTGGCTTTGACTTGCTCCCCTAGGCTTCACATGCCAGATAGTCGGGGCTCCTGGAATCTAAGACAAGTTTTGGTAAAACAGTTTTGACAGCTAGGCAAGACTGTATGTTTTAAGATTAAGAAGTCGGTTAAGCATGTTTGGCTTTGACTTGCGCCCCTAGGCGGCACATGCCAGATTGGCGGGGCTCCTGGAATCTGATAGATGTTCTGGTAAAGCCGTTTTGGCAACCAGATGGGACTGTGTGTTTTCAGATTGGATAATGAGGTCCGACTAATTGGCTTTGACTTGTTCCCCTAGGCTGCAAATGCCAGATTGGCAGGGCTCCTGGTATCTGAGACAAGTTTTGGTAAAACTGTTTTGACAGCTAGGCAAGACTGTATGTTTTAAGATTAAAGAGTCGGGTAAGCCAGTTTGGCTTTGACTTGGTCCCCTAGGATGCAAATGCTGGATTTACAGGGTTCCTGGTATGTGAGACAAGTTTTGGTAAGGTAATTTTGAGTTACAGGTGAGGCTGAATGTGTTAAGACTTAATAGTCGGGTGAGACTATTTTGCTTTGACTTGGTCCCCTAGGCTGCAAATGATAGATTAGCAGGGCTCCTGGAATCTAAAAAAAGTTTTATTAAAACAGTTTTGACAGCTCGGTAAGGCTGTATGTTTTAAGATTAAATAGTCGGGTAAGACTATTTGGCTTTGACTTGCGCCCCCAGGATGCAAATGCTAGATTATCTGCGATCCTTGTATCTGAGACAAGTTTCGGTAAAGCAATTTTGACTTCCAGGTGAGGCTGTATGTTTTAGGATTAAATAGTCGGATGAGCCTGTTTGGCTTTGACTTGCTCCCCTAGGCTTCACATGCCAGATAGGCGGGGCTCCTGGAATCTAAGACAAGTTTTGGTAAAACAGTTTTGACAGCTAGGCAAGATTGTATGTTTTAAGATTAAGAAGTCGGCTGAGCATGTTTGGCTTTGACTTGCGCCCCTAGGCGGCACATGCCAGATTGGCGTGGCTCCTTGAATCTGATAGATGTTCTGGTAAAGCCGTTTTGGCAACCAGATGGGACTGTGTGTTTTCAGATTGGATAATGAGGTCCGACTAATTGGCTTTGACTTGTTCCCCTAGGCTGCAAATGCCAGATTGGCAGGGCTCCTGGTATCTGAGACAAGTTTTGGTAAAACTGTTTTGACAGCTAGGCAAGACTGTATGTTTTAAGATTAAAGAGTCGGGTAAGCCAGTTTGGCTTTGACTTGCGCCCCTAGGATGCAAATGCTGGATTTACAGGGTTCCTGGTATGTGAGACAAGTTTTGGTAAGGTAATTTTGAGTTACAGGTGAGGCTGAATGTGTTAAGACTTAATAGTCGGGTGAGACTATTTTGCTTTGACTTGGTTCCCTAGGCTGCAAATGATAGATTAACAGGGCTCCTGGAATCTTAAAAAGTTTTATTAAAACAGTTTTGACAGCTAGGTAAGGCTGTATGTTTTAAGATTAAATAGTCGGGTGAGACTATTTGGCTTTGACTTGCGCCCCCAGGATGCAAATGCTAGATTATCTGGGATCCTTGTATCTGAGACAAGTTTCGGTAAAGCAATTTTGACTTCCAGGTGAGGCTGTATGTTTTAGGATTAAATAGTCGGATGAGCCTGTTTGGCTTTGACTTGCTCCCCTAGGCTTCACATGCCAGATAGTCGGGGCTCCTGGAATCTAAGACAAGTTTTGGTAAAACAGTTTTGACAGCTAGGCAAGACTGTATGTTTTAAGATTAAGAAGTCGGTTAAGCATGTTTGGCTTTGACTTGCGCCCCTAGGCGGCACATGCCAGATTGGCGGGGCTCCTGGAATCTGATAGATGTTCTGGTAAAGCCGTTTTGGCAACCAGATGGGACTGTGTGTTTTCAGATTGGATAATGAGGTCCGACTAATTGGCTTTGACTTGTTCCCCTAGGCTGCAAATGCCAGATTGGCAGGGCTCCTGGTATCTGAGACAAGTTTTGGTAAAACTGTTTTGACAGCTCGGCAAGACTGTATGTTTTAAGATTAAAGAGTCGGGTAAGCCAGTTTGGCTTTGACTTGCGCCCCTAGAAAGCAAATGCTGGATTAACAGGGTTCCTGGTATCTGAGACAAGTTTTGGTAAGGCAATTTTTAGTTCTAGTTGAGGCCGAATGTGTTAAGACTTAATAGGCAGGTGGGACTATTTTGCTTTGACCTGCTCCCCTAGGCTGCACACGCCAGATTGGCAGGGCTCCTGGTAACTGAGACAAGGTTTGATAAAACTGTTTTGACAGCTCGGCAAGACTGTATGTTTTAAGATTAAAGAGTCGGGTAAGCCAGTTTGGCTTTGACTTGCGCCCCTAGAATGCAAATGCTGGATTAGCAGGGTTCCTGGTATCTGAGACAAGTTTTGGTAAGGCAATTTTGAGTTCCAGGTGAGGCTGAATGTGTTAAGACTTAATAGTCGGGTGAGACTATTTTGCTTTGACCTGGTCCCCTAGGCTGCAAATGCAAGATTAACAGAGCTCCTGGAATCTAAAACAAGTTTTAGTAAAACAGTTTTGACAGCTATGTATGGCTGTATGTTTTAAGATTAAATAGTCGGGTGAGCCTTTTAGCTTTGACTTGCGCCCCCAAGATGCAAATACTGGATTAACAGGTTTCCTGGTACCTGAGACAAGTTTTGGTAAATCAGTTTTGGCGGCCAGATGGGGCTGTATGCTTTAAGATTTAATAGTCGGGTGAGGCTATTTGGCTTTGACTTGCTCCCTTACGCTGAAAATGCTAGATTAACAGGGCTCCTGGTATCCATGACAAGTTTTGATAAAGCAGCTTTGGCAGCCAGATGGGGCTGTTTGTTTTAAGATTAAATTGTAGAGTGAGCCTGTTTGGCTTTGAACTTCTCCCCTAGGCTGCACACGCAAGATTGTCAGGGCTCCTGGTAACTGAGACAAGGTTTGGTAAAACAGTTTTGACAGCTAGGCAAGACTGTATATTTTTAGATTAAATAGTCGGGTAAGCCTGTTTGCCTTTGTCTTGCGCCCCTAGGATGCAAATGCTGGATTAACAGGGTTCCTCGTATCTGAGACAAGTTTTGGTAAGGCAATTTTGAGTTCTATTTGAGGCTGAATGTGTTAAAACTTAATAGACAGGTGAGACTATTTTGCTTTGACCTGCTCCCCTAGGCTGCACACGCCAGATTGTCAGGGCTCCTGGTAACTGAGACAAGGTTTGGTAAAACTGTTTTGACAGCTCGGCAAGACTGTATGTTTTAAGATTAAAGAGTCGGGTAAGCCAGTTTGGCTTTGACTTGCGCCCCTAGAATGCAAATGCTGGATTAACAGGGCTCCTGGTATCTGAGACAAGGTTTGGTAAAACAGTTTTGACAGCTAGGTCAGGATACATGTTTGAAGGTTTAATAGTCGGGTGAGCCTGTTTGGCTTTGACTTGCTCCCCTAGGATGCAAATGCTGGAATAACAGGGTTCCTGGCATCTGAGAAGAGTTTCGGTAAAGCAATTTTGACTTTCAGGTGAGGCTGTATGTTTTAGGATTAAATTGTCGGATGAGCTTGTTGGCTTTGACTTGCTCCCCTAGGCTACACATGCCAGATTGGCGGGGCTCCAAGAATCTAAGACAAGGTTTGGTAAAACAGTTTTGACAGCTAGGTAAGGCTGAATGTTTTAAGATTAAATAGTCGTGTGAGCCTGTTTCACTTTGAATTGAGCCCCCAGGATGCAAATACTGGATTTACAGGGTTCCTGGTATGTAAGACAAGTTTTGGTAAGGTAATTTTGAGTTACAGGTGAGGCTGAATGTGTTAAGACTTAATAGTCGGGTGAGACTATTTTGCTTTGACTTGGTCCCCTAGGCTGCAAATGCTAGATTAACAGGGCTCCTGGAATCTAAAAAAAGTTTTAGTAAAACAGTTTTGACAGCTAGGTTAGGCTGTATGTTTTAAGATTAAATAGTCGGGCGAGACTATTTGGCTTTGACTTGCGCCCCCAGGATGCAAATGCTAGATTATCTGGGATCCTTGTATCTGAGACAAGTTTCGGTAAAGCAATTTTGACTTCCAGGTGAGGCTGTATGTTTTAGGATTAAATAGTCGGATGAGCCTGTTTGGCTTTGACTTGTTCCCCTAGGCTCCACATGCCAGATAGGCAGGGCTCCTGGAATCTAAGACAAGGTTTGGTAAAACAGTTTTGACAGCTAGGCAAGACTGTATGTTTTAAGATTAAGAAGTCGGTTGAGCATGTTTGGCTTTGACTTGCGCCCCTAGGCGGTACATGCCAGATTGGCGGGGCTCCTGGAATCTGATAGATGTTTTGGTAAAGCAGTTTTGGCAACCAGATGGGACTGTGTGTTTTCAGATTGGATAATGAGGTCCGACTAATTGGCTTTGACTTGTTCCCCTGGGCTGCAAATGCCAGATTGGCCGGGTTTTGGTAGAACAGTTTCGGCGGCCAGATGGGACTGTATGTTTAGTATTAAATAGTCGGGTGAGGCTGTTTTGCTTTGACCTGCTCCCCTAGGCTGGACATGCCAGATTGGCAGGGCTCCTGGTATCTGAGACAAGTTTTGGTAAAACTGTTTTGACAGCTAGGCAAGACTGTATGTTTTAAGATTAAAGAGTCGGGTAAGCCAGTTTGGCTTTGACTTGCGCCCCTAGGATGCAAATGCTGGATTTACAGGGTTCCTGGTATGTGAGACAAGTTTTGGTAAGGTAATTTTGAGTTACAGGTGAGGCTGAATGTGTTAAGACTTACTAGTCGGGTGAGACTATTTTGCTTTGACTTGGTCCCCTAGGCTGCAAATGATAGATTAACAGGGCTCCTGGAATCTAAAAAAAGTTTTATTTAAACAGTTTTGACAGCTAGGTAAGGCTGTATGTTTTAAGATTAAATAGTCGGGTGAGACTATTTGGCTTTGACTTGCGCCCCCAGGTTGCAAATGCTAGATTATCTGGGATTCTTGTATCTGAGACAAGTTTCGGTAAAGCAATTTTGACTTCCAGGTGAGGCTGTATGTTTTAGGATTAAATAGTCGGATGAGACTATTTTGCTATGACTTGGTCCCCTAGGTTGCAAATGCTAGATTAACAGGGCTCCTGGAATCTAAAAAAGTTTTAGTAAAACAGTTTTGACAGCTAGGTAAGGCTGTATGTTTTAAGATTAAATAGTCGGGTGAGACTATTTGGCTTTGACTTGCGCCCCTAGAATGCAAATGCTGGATTAACAGGGCTCCTGGTATCTGAGACAAGGTTTGGTAAAACAGTTTTGACAGCTAGGTCAGGATACATGTTTGAAGGTTAAATAGTCGGGTGAGCCTGTTTGGCTTTGACTTGCTCCCCTAGGATGTAAATGCTGGAATAACAGGGTTCCTGGCATCTGAGAAGAGTTTCGGTAAAGCAATTTTGACTTTCAGGTGAGGCTGTATGTTTTAGGATTAAATTGTCGGATGAGCTTGTTTGGCTTTGACTTGCTCCCCTAGGCTACACATGCCAGATTGGAGGGGCTCCAAGAATCTAAGACAAGGTTTGGTAAAACAGTTTTGACAGCTAGGTAAGGCTGAATATTTTAAGATTAAATAGTCGGGTGAGCCTGTTTCACTTTGAATTGAGCCCCCAGGATGCAAATACTGGATTTACAGGGTTCCTGGTATGTAAGACAAGTTTTGGTAAGGTAATTTTGAGTTACAGGTGAGGCTGAATGTGTTAAGACTTAATAGTCTGGTGAGACTATTTTGCTTTGACTTGGTCCCCTAGGCTGCAAATGCTAGATTAACAGGGCTCCTGGAATCTAAAACAAGTTTTAGTAAAACAGTTTTGACAGCTATGTATGGCTGTATGTTTTAAGATTAAATAGTCGGGCGAGACTATTTGGCTTTGACTTGCGCCCCCAGGATGCAAATGCTAGATTATCTGGGATCCTTGTATCTGAGACAAGTTTCGGTAAAGCAATTTTGACTTCCAGGTGAGGCTGTATGTTTTAGGATTAAATAGTCGGATGAGCCTGTTTGGCTTTGACTTGTTCCCCTAGGCTCCACATGCCAGATAGGCGGGGCTCCTGGAATCTAAGACAAGGTTTGGTAAAACAGTTTTGACAGCTAGGCAAGACTGTATGTTTTAAGATAAAGGAGTCGGTTGAGCATGTTTGGCTTTGACTTGCGCCCCTAGGCGGCACATGCCAGATTGGCGGGGCTCCTGGAATCTGATAGATGTTTTGGTAAAGCAGTTTTGGCAACCAGATGGGACTGTGTGTTTTCAGATTGGATAATGAGGTCCGACTAATTGGCTTTGACTTGTTCCCCTAGGCTGCAAATGCCAGATTGGCCGGGTTTTGGTAGAGCAGTTTCGGCGGCCAGATGGGGCTGTATGTTTAGTATTAAATAGTCGGGTGAGCCTGTTCTGCTTTGACCTGCTCCCCTAGGCTGCACATACCAGATTGTCAGGGCTCCTGGTAACTGAGACAAGGTTTGGTAAAACTGTTTTGACAGCTCGGCAAGACTGTATGTTTTAAGATTAAAGAGTCGGGTAAGCCAGTTTGGCTTTGACTTGCGCCCCTAGAATGCAAATGCTGGATTTACAGGGTTCCTGGTATGTGAGACAAGTTTTGGTAAGGTAATTTTGAGTTACAGGTGAGGCTGAATGTGTTAAGACTTACTAGTCGGGTGAGACTATTTTGCTTTGACTTGGTCCCCTAGGCTGCAAATGATAGATTAACAGGGCTCCTGGAATCTAAAAAAGTTTTATTTAAACAGTTTTGACACCTAGGTAAGGCTGTATGTTTTAAGATTAAATAGTCGGGTAAGCCAGTTTGGCTTTGACTTGCGCCCCTAGGATGCAAATGCTGAATTTACAGGGTTCCTGGTATGTGAGACAAGTTTTGGTAAGGTAATTTTGACTTCCAGGTGAGGCTGTATGTTTTAGGATTAAATAGTCGGATGAGACTATTTTGCTATGACTTGGTCCCCTAGGTTGCAAATGCTAGATTAACAGGGCTCCTGGAATCTAAAAAAAGTTTTAGTAAAACAGTTTTGACAGCTAGGTAAGGCTGTATGTTTTAAGATTAAATAGTCGGGTGAGACTATTTGGCTTTGACTTGCGCCCCCAGGTTGCAAATGCTAGATTATCTGGGATCCTTGTATCTGAGACAAGTTTCGGTAAAGCAATTTTGACTTCCAGGTGAGGCTGTATGTTTTAGGATTAAATAGTCGGATGAGCCTGTTTTGCTATGACTTGGTCCCCTAGGTTGCAAATGCTAGATTAACAGGGCTCCTGGAATCTAAGACAAGTTTTGGTAAAGCAGTTTTGGCAGCCAGATGGGGCTGTATGTTTAAACATTAAATTGTCGGGCGGCACATGCCAGATTGGCGGGGCTCCTGGAATCTAAGACAAGGTTTGGTAAAACAGTTTTGACAGCTGGGCAAGACCGTATGTTTTAAGATTAAAGAGTCGGGTGAGCCTGTTTGGCTTTGCTTAGGATGCAAATGCTGGATTGACAGGGTTCCTGGTATCTGAGACAAGTTTTGGTAAGGCAATTTTGAGTTCCTGGTGAGGCTGAATGTTTTAAGACTTAATAGTCAGGTGAGTCTATTTGGCTTTGACTTGCTCCCCTAGGCGGCACACGCCAGATTGGCAGGGCTCCTGGTAACTGAGACAAGGTTTGGTAAAACTGTTTTGAGAGCTAGGCAAGACTGTATTTTTAAAGATTAAAGAGTCGGGTGAGCCCAGGGTTCCTGGTATCTGAGACAAGTTTTGTTAAAGCAGTTTTGGCGGCCAGATGGGGCTGTATGTTTTAAGATTTAATAGTCAGGTGAGGCTATTTGGCTTTGACTTGCCCCCATACGCTGCAAATGCTAGATTAACAGGGCTCCTGGTATCCATGACAAGTTTTGATAAAGCAGCTTTGGCAGCCAGATGGGGCTGTTTGTTTAAAGATTAAATTGATTAACAGGGATCCTTGTATCCGAAACAAGTTTGACTTCCAGTTGAGGCTGTATGTTTAAGGATTAAATAGTCGGATGAGCCTATTTGGCTTTGACTTGCGCCCCTAGGATGCAAATGCTAGATTATCAGGGATCCTTGTATCTGAGACAAGTTTCAGTAAAGCAGTTTTGACTTCCAGGTGAGGCTGTATGTTTTAGGATTAAATAGTCGGATGAGCCTGTTTGGCTTTGAATTTCTCCCCAAAGCTCCACATGCCAGATTGGCTGGGCTCCTGGAATCTAAGACAAGGTTTTGTAAAACAGTTTTGAGAGCTAAGCAAGACTGTATGTTTTAAGATTAAAGAGTCAGGTGAGCCAGTTTGGCTTTGACTTGCGCCCCTAGGATGCAAATGCTGGATTAACAGGGTTCCTGGTGTCTTAGACAAGCTTTGGTAAAGCAATTTTGACTTCCAGGTGAGGTTGAATTTTTTAGGATTAAATAGTCGGATGAGCCTGTTTGGCTTTGACTTCCGCCCCTAGGATGCAAATGCTGGATTAACAGGGTTCCTGGTGTCTGAGACAAGCTTTGGTAAGGCAATTTTGACTTCCAGGTGAGGCTAAATTTTTTAAGACTTAATAAGCGGGTGAGACTAATTTGCTTTGACTTGCTCCCCTAGGCTGCAAATGCTAGATTAACAGGGTTTCTGGAATCTAAAAAAAGTTAAAGTAAAACAGTTTTGACAGCTAGGCAAGACCGTATGTTTTAAGATTAAAGAGTCGGGTGAGCCTGTTTGGCTTTGACTTGCGCCCCTAGGATGCAAATGCTGGATTAACAGGGTTCCTGGTATCTGAGACAAGTTTTGGTAAGGCAATTTTGAGTTCCAGGTGGGGCTGAATGTGTTAAGACTTAATAGTCGGGTGAGACTAATTTGCTTTGACTTGCTCCCCTAGGCTGCAAATGCTAGATTAACAGGGCTCCTGGAATCTAAAAAAAGTTTTAGTAAATCAGTTTTGACAGCTAGGTAAGGCTGTATGTTTGAGGATTGAATAGTCGGGTGAGACTATTTGGTTTTGTCTTGCGCCCCTAGGCTGCAAATGCTAGATATACAGAGATTGGTGGGGCTCCTTGTAACTGAGACAAGGTTTGGTAAAACAGTTTTGACAGCTAGGCAAGACTGTATGTTTTAAGATTAAATAGTCGGGTGAGCCCAGGGTTCCTGAGATCTGAGACAAGTTTTGTTAAAGCAGTTTTGGCGGCCAGATGGGGCTGTATGTTTTACGATTTAATAGTCGGGTGAGGCTATTTGGCTTTGACTTGCTCCCCTACGCTGCAAATGCTAGATTAACAGGGCTCCTGGTATCCATGACAAGTTTTGATAAAGCAGCTTTGGCAGCCAGATGGGGCTGTTTGTTTTAAGATTAAAGTGTAGGATGAGCCTGTTTGGCTTTGAACTTCTCCCCCGGGCTGCACACGCCAGATTGGCAGGGCTCCTGGTAACTGAGACAAGGTTTGGTAAAACAGTTTTGACAGCTAGGCTAGACCGTATGTTTTAAGATTAAAGAGTCGGGTGAGCCTGTTTGGCCTTGTCTTGCGCCCCTTGGATGCAAATGCTGGATTAACAGGGTTCCTGGTATCTGAGACAAGTTTTAGTAACGCAGTTTTGAGTTCCAGGTCAGGCTGAATGTTTTAAGACTTAATAGTCGGGTGAGGCTATTTGGCTTTGCCTTGCTCCCCTAGGCGGCACATGCCAAATTGGTGGGGCTCCTAGAATCTAAAAAAAGTTTTGGTAAAACAGTTTTGTCAGCTAGGTCAGGCTACATGTATTAAGATTAAATAGTCGGGTGAGCCTGTTAGCCTTTGACTTGCGCCCACAGGATGCAAATACTGGATTAACAGGGTTCCTGGTATCTGAGACAAGTTTTTGTAAGGCAATTTTGAGTTACAGGTGAGGCTGAATGTGTTAAGACTTAATAGTCAGGTGAGACTATTTTGCTTTGACTTGCTCCCCTAGGCTGCAAATGCTACATTAACAGGGCTCCTGGTATCTAAGACAAGTTTCGGAAAAGCAGTTTTGGCAGCCAGATGGGGCTGTATGTTTTAAGATTAAATTGTCGGGTGAGCCTGTTTGGCTTTGAACTGCGCCCCTAGAATGCAAATGCTGGATTAACAGGGTTCCTGGTATCTGACACAAGTTTTGGTAAAGCAGTTTAAGATTTAATAGTCGGGTGAGACTATTTGGCTTTGACTTGCTACCCTAGGCTACAAATGCCAGATTAAAAGGTCTATTGGTGTCTAAGACAAGTTTTGGTAAAGCAGTTTTGGCAGCCAGATGGGGCTGTTTGTTTTAAGATTAAATTGTAAATTGTCCTGGTATCTGAGACAAGTTTTGGTAAGGCAATTTTGAGTTACAGGTGAGGCTGAATGTGTTAAGACTTAAAAGTCAGGTGAGACTATTTGGCTTTTACTTGCTCCCCTAGGCAGCAAATGCTAGATTAACAGGGCTCCTGGAATCTAAAAAAAGTTTTGGTAAAACAGTTTTGACAACTAGGTCAGGCTACATGTTTGAAGATTAAATAGTCGGGTGAGCCTGTTTCACTTTGAATTGAGCCCCCAGGATGCAAATACTGGATTTACAGGGTTCCTGGTATGTAAGACAAGTTTTGGTAAGGTAATTTTGAGTTACAGGTGAGGCTGAATGTGTTAGGACTTAAAAGTCAGGTGAGACTATTTTGCTTTGACTTACTCCCCTAGGCTAAAAATGCTAGATTAACAGGGCTCCTGGAATCTAAAAAAAGTTTTGGTAAAACAGTTTTGACAGCCAGTTCTGGCTACATGTTTGAAGATTGAATAGTCGGGTGAGCCTGTTTGACTTTGACTTGCGCCCCCAGGATGCAAATACTGGATTAATAGGGTTCCTGGTATCTGAGACAAGTTTTGGTAAGGCAATTTTGAGTTACAGGTGAGGCTGAATGTGTTAAGACTTAATAGTCAGGTGAGACTATTTTGCTTTGACTTGCTCCCCTAGGCGGCAAATGCTAGATTAACAGGGCTCCAGGTATCTAAGACAAGTTTTGGTAAAGCAGTTTTGGCAGCCAGATGGGGCTGTATGTTTTAAGATTAAATTGTCGGGTGAGCCTCTTTGGCTTTGAACTGCACCCCTAGGATGCAAATGCTGGATTAACAGGTTTCCTGGTATCTGACACAAGTTTTTGTAAAGCAGTTTTGGCGGCCAGATGGGGCTGTATGCTTAAAGATTTAATAGTCGGGTGAGGCTATTTGGCTTTGACTTGCTCCCTTACGCTGCAAATGCTAGATTAACAGGGCCACTGGTATCCATGACAAGCCTTGATAAAGCAGCTTTGGCAGCCAGATGGGACTGTTTGTTTTAAGATTAAATTGTAGAGTGAGCCTGTTTGGCTCTGAACTTCTCCCCTGGGCTGCACACGCCAGATTGGCAGGGCTCCTGGTAACTTAGAACAGGTTTGGTAAAACAGTTTTGACAGCTAGGCAAGACTGTATGTTTTCAAATTAAATAGTCGGGTAAGCCTGTTTGGCTTTGTCTTGCGCCCCCAGGATGCAAATACTGTATTAACAGGTATCTGGTATCTGAGACAAGTTTTGGTAAGGCAATTTTGAGTTACAGGTGAGGCTGAATGTTTAAAGATTTAATTGTCCGGTGAGGCTATTTGGCTTTTACTTGCTCCCCTAGGCGGCACATGCCAGATTGGCGGGGCTCCTGGAATCTAAGACAATTTTTGGTAAAACAGTTTTGACAGCTAGGTAAGGCTGTATGTTTTAAGATTAAATTGTCGGGTGAGCATTTTTGGCTTTTAACTGTGCCCCTACGATGCAAATGCTGGATTAACAGGGTTCCCGGTATCTAACACAAGTTTTGGTAAAGCAGTTTTGGCGGCCAGATGGGGTTGTATGTTTTAAGATTTAAGAGACTATTTGGCTTTGACTTGCTACCCTAGGCTGCAAATGCTAGATTAACAGAGATCCTTGTATCTGAGACAAGTTTCGTTAAAGCAATTTTGACTTCCAGGTGAGGCTGTATGTTTTAGGATTAAATAGTCGGATGAGCCTGTTTGGCTTTGACTTGCGCCCCTCGGATGCAAATGCTGGATAAACAGGGTTCCTGGTATCTGAGACAAGTTTTGTAAGGCAATTTTGAGTTCCAGGTGAGGCTGAATGTTTTAAGACTTAATAGTCGTGTGAGCCTGTTTGGCTTTGACTTGCTTCCCTAGGCTGCACGTGCCAGATTGGCGGGGCTCGTGGAATCTAAGACAAGTTTGGGTAAACAGTTTTGACAGCTAGGT
Source organism: Drosophila kanekoi (assembly GCA_037075305.1). Classification (NCBI taxonomy): domain Eukaryota; kingdom Metazoa; phylum Arthropoda; class Insecta; order Diptera; family Drosophilidae; genus Drosophila; species Drosophila kanekoi. Next base: position 241,260 of record JBAMCE010000383.1, on the reverse strand, counting down.
AAGGTTGTATGTCTTAAGATTAAATAGTCAAGTGAGTGTGTTTGGCTTTGACTTGCGCCCCTAGGATGCAAATGCTGGAATAACAGCGCTCCTGGTATCTAAGACAAGTTTTGGTAAAGCAGTTTTGGCAGCCAGATGGGGCTGTTTGTTTTAAGATTAAATTGTCGGTGCACACGCCAGATTGGCAGGTCTCCTGGTATCTGAGACAAGGCTTGGTAAAACAGTTTTGACAGCTAGGTCAGGCTACATGTTTGAAGGTTAAATGGTCGGGTGATCCTGTTTGGTTTTGACTTTCTCCCTTAGGATGCAAATACTGGAATAACAGGGTTCCTGGCATCTGAGACAAGTTTCGGTAAGACAATTTTGACTTCCAGGTGAGGCTGTATGTTTTAAGACTTAATAGTCGGGTGAGAGTATTTGGCTTTGACTTGCTCCCCTAGCCGCACATGCCAGATTGGCAAAGTTCCTGGAATCTAATAAAAGTTTTATTAAAACAGTTTTGACAGCCAGACGGGGCTGTTTGTTTTAAGATTAAATTGTAGGGTGAGCCTGTATGACTTTGACTTGCGCCCCCAGGATGCAAATGCTGGATGAACAGGGCTCGTGGTATCTGAGACAAGTTTTGGTAAAGCAGTTTTGTCGGACAAATGGGGTTGTATGTTTTAAGATTTAAAAGTCGGGTGAGACTAGACTGCAAATGCTAGATTATCGGGGATCCTTGTATCTGAGACTAGTTTCGTTAAAGCAATTTTGACTTCCAGGTGAGGCTGTATGTTTTAGGATTAAATAGTCGGATGAGCTTGTTTGGCTTGACTTTCTCCCCTAGGCTACACATGCCAGATTGGCGGGGCTCCAGGAATCTAAGACATGGTTTGGTAAAACAGTTTTGACAGCTAGGCAAGACTGTATGTTTTAAGATTAAAGAGTCGGGTGAGCCTGTTTGTCTTTGACTTGCTCCCCTAGGATGCAAATGCTGGATAACCAGGGTTCCTGGTATCTGAGACAAGTTTTGGTAAGGCAATTTTGAGTTCCAGGTGAGGCTAAATGTGTTCAGACTTAATAGTCGGGTGAGTCTATTTTGCTTTGACTTGCTCCCCAAGGCTGCAAATGCTAGATTAACAGGCCTCCTAGTATCTAAGACATGTTTTGGTAAAGCAGTTTTGGCAGCCATATGGGGCTGTGTGTTTAAGATTAAATTGGTTAACAGGGATCCTTGTATCTGAGAAAATATTCGGTAAAGCAATTTTGACTTCCAGGTGAGGCTGTATGTTTTAGGATTAAATAGTCGGATGAGACTGTTTGGCTTTGACTTGCGCCCCTAGGATGCAAATGCTGGATTAACAGGGTTCCTGGTATCTACGACAAGTTTTGTTAAAGCAATTTTGAGTTCCAGGTGAGGCTGAATATTTTAAGACTTAATAGTCGGGTGAGACTATTTGGCTTTGACTTGCTCCCCTAGGCTCCACATGCCAGATTGGCGGGGCTCCGGGAATCTAAGACAAGGTTTGGTAAAACCGTTTTGACAGCTAGGCAAGACCGTATGTTTTAAGATTAAAGAGTCGGGTGAGCCTGTTTGGCTTTGACTTGCGCCCCTAGGATGCAAATGCTGGATTAACAGGCTTCCTGGTATCTGAGACAAGTTTTGGTAAAGCAATTTTGACTTCCAGGTGAGGCTGTATGTTTTAGGATTAAATAGTCGGATGAGACTGTTTGGCTTTGACTTGCGCCCCTAGGATGCAAATGCTGGATTAACAGGGTTTCTGGTATCTACGACAAGTTTTGTTAAAGCAATTTTGAGTTCCAGGTGAGGCTGAATATTTTAAGACTTAATAGTCGGGTGAGACTATTTGGCTTTGACTTGCTCCCCTAGGCTCCACATGCCAGATTGGCGGGGCTCCGGGAATCTAAGACAAGGTTTGGTAAAACCGTTTTGACAGCTAGGCAAGACCGTATGTTTTAAGATTAAAGAGTCGGGTGAGCCTGTTTGGCTTTGACTTGCGCCCCTAGGATGCAAATGCTGGATTAACAGGCTTCCTGGTATCTGAGACAAGTTTTGGTAAGGCAATTTTGAGTTCCAGGTGAGGCTGAATGTTTTAAGACTTAATAGTCGGGTGAGACTATTTTGCTTTGACTTGCTCCCCTATGCTGCAAATGCTAGATTAACAGGGCTCCTGGAATCTAAAAAAAGTTTTATTAAAACAGTTTTGACAGCTAGGTAAGGCTGTATGTTTTACGATTAAATAGTCGAGTGAGCCTGTTTGGCTTTGTCTTGCGCCCCTAGGATGCAAATGCTGGATTAACAGGGTTCCTGGTATCTGAAACAAGTTTTGGTAAGGCAATTTTGAGTTCCAGGTCAGTCTGAATGTTTTACGACTTAATAGTCTTGTGAGGCTATTTGGCTTTGACTTGCTCCCCTAGGCTCCACATGCCAGGTTGGCGGGGCTCCTGGAATCTAAGACAAGGTTTGGTAAAACAGTTTTGACACCTAGGCAAAACTGTATGTTTTAAGATTAAATAGTCGGGTGAGCCTGTTTGACTTTGACTTGCTCCCCTAGGATGCAAATGCTGGATTAACAGGGTTCCTGGTATCTGAGACAAGTTTTGGTAAATCAGTCTTGGCGGCCAGATGGGGCTATATGTTTTAGGATTAAATAGTCGGATGAGCCTGTTTGGCTTTGACTTGCTCCCCTATGCTGCAAATGCTAGATTAACAGGGCTCCTGGAATCTAAAAAAAGTTTTAGTAAAACAGTTTTGACAGCTAGGTAAGGCTGTATGTTTTAAGATTAAATAGTCGAGTGAGCCTGTTTGGCTTTGTCTTGCGCCCCTAGGATGCAAATGCTGGATTAACAGGGTTCCTGGTATCTGAGACAAGTTTTGGTAAGGCAATTTTGAGTTCCAGGTCAGTCTGAATGTTTTACGACTTAATAGTCGGGTGAGGCTATTTGGCTTTGACTTGCTCCCCTAGGCTCCACATGCCAGATTGGCGGGGCTCCGGGAATCTAAGACAAGGTTTGGTAAAACCGTTTTGACAGCTAGGCAAGACCGTATGTTTTAAGATTAAAGAGTCGGGTGAGCCTGTTTGGCTTTGACTTGCGCCCCTAGGATGCAAATGCTGGATTAACAGGCTTCCTGCTATCTGAGACAAGTTTTGGTAAGGCAATTTTGAGTTCCAGGTGAGGCTGAATGTTTTAAGACTTAATAGTCGGGTGAGACTATTTTGCTTTGACTTGCTCCCCTATGCTGCAAATGCTAGATTAACAGGGCTCCTGGAATCTAAAAAAAGTTTTAGTAAAACAGTTTTGACAGCTAGGTAAGGCTGTATGTTTTAAGATTAAATAGTCGGGTGAGCCTGTTTGGCTTTGTCTTGCGCCCCTAGGATGCAAATGCTGGATTAACAGGGTTCCTGGTATCTGAGACAAGTTTTGGTAAATCAGTCTTGGCGGCCAGATGGGGCTATATGTTTTAGGATTAAATAGTCGGATGAGCCTGTTTGGCTTTGACTTGCTCCCCTATGCTGCAAATGCTAGATTAACAGGGCTCCTGGAATCTAAAAAAAGTTTTAGTAAAACCGTTTTGACAGCTAGGTAAGGCTGTATGTTTTAAGATTAAATAGTCGAGTGAGCCTGTTTGGCTTTGTCTTGCGCCCCTAGGATGCAAATGCTGGATTAACAGGGTTCCTGGTATCTGAGACAAGTTTTGGTAAGGCAATTTTGAGTTCCAGGTCAGTCTGAATGTTTTACGACTTAATAGTCGGGTGAGGCTATTTGGCTTTGACTTGCTCCCCTAGGCTCCACATGCCAGATTGGCGGGGCTCCGGGAATCTAAGACAAGGTTTGGTAAAACCGTTTTGACAGCTAGGCAAGACCGTATGTTTTAAGATTAAAGAGTCGGGTGAGCCTGTTTGGCTTTGACTTGCGCCCCTAGGATGCAAATGCTGGATTAACAGGCTTCCTGGTATCCGAGACAAGTTTTGGTAAGGCAATTTTGAGTTCCAGGTCAGTCTGAATGTTTTACGACTTAATAGTCGGGTGAGGCTATTTGGCTTTGACTTGCTCCCCTAGGCTCCACATGCCAGATTGGCGGGGCTCCGGGAATCTAAGACAAGGTTTGGTAAAACCGTTTTGACAGCTAGGCAAGACCGTATGTTTTAAGATTAAAGAGTCGGGTGAGCCTGTTTGGCTTTGACTTGCGCCCCTAGGATGCAAATGCTGGATTAACAGGCTTCCTGCTATCTGAGACAAGTTTTGGTAAGGCAATTTTGAGTTCCAGGTGAGGCTGAATGTTTTAAGACTTAATAGTCGGGTGAGACTATTTTGCTTTGACTTGCTCCCCTATGCTGCAAATGCTAGATTAACAGGGCTCCTGGAATCTAAAAAAGTTTTAGTAAAACAGTTTTGACAGCTAGGTAAGGCTGTATGTTTTAAGATTAAATAGTCGGGTGAGCCTGTTTGGCTTTGTCTTGCGCCCCTAGGATGCAAATGCTGGATTAACAGGGTTCCTGGTATCTGAGACAAGTTTTGGTAAATCAGTCTTGGCGGCCAGATGGGGCTATATGTTTTAGGATTAAATAGTCGGATGAGCCTGTTTGGCTTTGACTTGCTCCCCTATGCTGCAAATGCTAGATTAACAGGGCTCCTGGAATCTAAAAAAAGTTTTAGTAAAACCGTTTTGACAGCTAGGTAAGGCTGTATGTTTTAAGATTAAATAGTCGAGTGAGCCTGTTTGGCTTTGTCTTGCGCCCCTAGGATGCAAATGCTGGATTAACAGGGTTCCTGGTATCTGAGACAAGTTTTGGTAAGGCAATTTTGAGTTCCAGGTCAGTCTGAATGTTTTACGACTTAATAGTCGGGTGAGGCTATTTGGCTTTGACTTGCTCCCCTAGGCTCCACATGCCAGATTGGCGGGGCTCCGGGAATCTAAGACAAGGTTTGGTAAAACCGTTTTGACAGCTAGGCAAGACCGTATGTTTTAAGATTAAAGAGTCGGGTGAGCCTGTTTGGCTTTGACTTGCGCCCCTAGGATGCAAATGCTGGATTAACAGGCTTCCTGGTATCCGAGACAAGTTTTGGTAAGGCAATTTTGAGTTCCAGGTGAGGCTGAATGTTTTAAGACTTAATAGTCGGGTGAGACTATTTTGCTTTGACTTGCTCCCCTATGCTGCAAATGCTAGATTAACAGGGCTCCTGGAATCTAAAAAAAGTTTTAGTAAAACAGTTTTGACAGCTAGGTAAGGCTGTATGTTTTAAGATTAAATAGTCGGGTGAGCCTGTTTGGGTTTGTCTTGCGCCCCTAGGATGCAAATGCTGGATTAACAGGGTTCCTGGTATCTGAGACAAGTTTTGGTAAATCAGTCTTGGCGGCCAGATGGGGCTATATGTTTTAGGATTAAATAGTCGGATGAGCCTGTTTGGCTTTGACTTGCTCCCCTATGCTGCAAATGCTAGATTAACAGGGCTCCTGGAATCTAAAAAAAGTTTTAGTAAAACCGTTTTGACAGCTAGGTAAGGCTGTATGTTTTAAGATTAAATAGTCGAGTGAGCCTGTTTGGCTTTGTCTTGCGCCCCTAGGATGCAAATGCTGGATTAACAGGGTTCCTGGTATCTGAGACAAGTTTTGGTAAGGCAATTTTGAGTTCCAGGTCAGTCTGAATGTTTTACGACTTAATAGTCGGGTGAGGCTATTTGGCTTTGACTTGCTCCCCTAGGCTCCACATGCCAGGTTGGCGGGGCTCCTGGAATCTAAGACAAGGTTTGGTAAAACAGTTTTGACAGCTAGGCAAGACTGTATGTTTTAAGATAAAAGAGTCGGGTGAGCCTGTTTGACTTTGACTTGCTCCCCTAGGATGCAAATGCTGGATTAACAGGGTTCCTGGTATCTGAGACAAGTTTTGGTAAGGCAATTTTGAGTTCCAGGTAAGGCTAAATGTGTTCAGACTTAATAGTCAGGTGAGTCTATTTTGCTTTGACCTGCTAAGGCTGCAAATGCTAGATTAACAGGCCTCCAAGTATCTAAGACATGTTTTGGTAAAGCAGTTTTGGCAGCCATATGGGGCTGTGTGTTAAAGATTAAATTGGTTAACAGGGATCCTTGTATCTGAGAAAATATTCGGTAAAGCAATTTTGACTTCCAGGTGAGGCTGTATGTTTTAGGATTAAATAGTCGGATGAGACTGTTTGGCTTTGACTTGCGCCCCTAGGATGCAAATGCTGGATTAACAGGGTTCCTGGTATCTACGACAAGTTTTGTTAAAGCAGTTTTGAGTTCCAGGTGAGGCTGAATTTTTTAAGACTTAATAGTCGGGTGAGACTATTTGGCTTTGACTTGCTCCCCTAGGCTCCACATGCCAGATTGGCGGGGCTCCGGGAATCTAAGACAAGGTTTGGTAAAACCGTTTAGACAGCTAGGCAAGACCGTATGTTTTAAGATTAAAGAGTCGGGTGAGACTGTTTGGCTTTGACTTGCGCCCCTAGGATGCAAATGCTGGATTAACAGGCTTCCTGGTATCTGAGACAAGTTTTGGTAAGGCAATTTTGAGTTCCAGGTGAGGCTGAATGTTTTAAGACTTAATAGTCGGGTGAGACTATTTTGCTTTGACTTGCTCCCCTATGCTGCAAATGCTAGATTAACAGGGCTCCTGGAATCTAAAAAAAGTTTTAGTAAAACAGTTTTGACAGCTAGGTAAGGCTGTATGTTTTAAGATTAAATAGTCGGGTGAGCCTGTTTGGCTTTGTCTTGCGCCCCTAGGATGCAAATGCTGGATTAACAGGGTTCCTGGTATCTGAGACAAGTTTTGGAAAGGCAATTTTGAGTTCCAGGTGAGGCTGTATGTTTTAGGATTCAATAGTCGGATGAGCTTGTTTGGCTTTGACTTGCTCCCCTAGGCTACACATGCCAGATTGGCGGGGCTCCAGGAATCTTAGACAAGGTTTGGTAAAACAGTTTTGACAGCTAGGCAAGACTGTATGTTTTAAGATTAAAGAGTCGGGTGAGTGTGTTTGGCTTTGACTTGCGCCCCAGGATGCAAATACTGGATTTACAGGGTTCCTGGTATCTAAGACAAGTTTTGGTAAGGCAATTTTGAGTTCCATGTGAGGCTGAATGTGTTAAGACTTAATAGTCGTGTGAATATATTTTGCTTTGACCTGCTCCCCTAGGCTGCAAATGCTAGATTAACAGGGCAACTGGAATCTAAAAAAGTTTAAGTAAAACAGTTTTGACAGCTAGGTATGGCTGTATGTTTTAAGATTAAATAGTCGGGTGAGCCTGTTTGGCATTGACTTGCGCCCCTAGGAGGCAAATGCTGGATTGGTTCCTGGCATCTGAGACAAGTTTTGGTAAGGCAATTTTGAGTTCAAGGTGAGGCTGAATGTGTTAAGACTTAATAGTCGGGTGACACTATTTTGCTTTGACTTGCGCCCCTAGGCGGCACATGCCACATTGGCGGGGCTCCTGGAATCTGATACATGTTTTGGTAAAGAAGTTTTGACAACCAGATGGGACTGTGTGTTTTCAGATTGGATAATGAGGTCAGACTAATTGGCTTTGGCTTGATCCCCTAGGCTGCAAATGCCAGATTGCCAGTGTTTTGGTAGAGCAGTTTTGGCGGCCAGATGGGGCTGAATGTTTTAGCATTAAATAGTCGGATGAGCCTGTTTGGCTTTGAATTTCTCCCCTAGGCTCCACATGCCAGATTGGCGGGGCTCCTGGAATCTGAGACAAGTTTTGGCGGCCAGATGGGGTTGTATGTTTTAAGATTTAATAGTCGGGTGAGACTGGGCTGCAAATGCTAGATTATCAGGGATCCTTGTATCTGAGACAAGTTTTGGTAAAGCAGTTTTGGCGGCCAGATGGGGTTGTATGTTTTAAGATTTAATAGTCGGGTGAAACTAGGCTGCAAATGCTAGATTATCAGGGATCCTTGCATCTGAGAAAATATTCGGTAAAGCAATTTTGACTTCCAGGTGAGGCTGTATGTTTTACGATTAAATAGTCGGATGAGTCTGTTTGGCTTTGACTTGCGCCCCTAGGATGCAAATGCTGGATTAACAGGGTTCCTGGTATCTGAGACAAGTTTTGGTAAGGCAATTTTGAGTTCCATGTGAGGCTGAATGTGTTAAGACTTAATAGTCGTGTGAATATATTTTGCTTTGACTTGCTCCCCTAGGCTGCAAATGCTAGATTAACAGGGCTACTGGAATCTAAAAAAAGTTTAAGTAAAACAGTTTTGACAGCTAGGTATGGCTGTATGTTTTAAGATTAAATAGTCGGGTGAGCCTGTTTGGCATTGACTTGCGCCCCAGGATGCAAATACTGGATTTACAGGGTTCCTAGTATCTGAGACAAGTTTTGGTAAGGCAATTTTGAGTTCCAGGTGAGGCTGTATGTTTTAGGATTCAATAGTCGGATGAGCTTGTTTGGCTTTGACTTGCTCTCCTAGGCTACACATGCTAGATTGGCGGGGCTCCAGGAATCTAAGACAAGGTTTGGTAAAACAGTTTTGACAGCTAGGCAAGACTGTATGTTTTAAGATTAAAGAGTCGGGTGAGACTGTTTGAATTTGACTTGCGCCCCAGGATGCGAATACTGGATTTACAGGGTTCCTGGTATCTGAGACAAGTTTTAATAAGGCAATTTTGAGTTCCAGGTGAGGCTGAATGTGTTAAGACTTAATAGTCGGGTGAGACTATTTTGCTTTGACTTGCTCCCCTAGGCGGCAGATGCCAGATTGGCGGGGCTCCTGGAATCTGATATATGTTTTTGTAAAGAAGTTTTGGCAACCAGATGGGACTGTGTGTTTTCAGATTGGATAATGAGGTCAGACTAATTGGCTTTGGCTTGATCCCCTAGGCTGCAAATGCTAGATTGGCAGTGTTTTGGTAGAGCAGTTTTGGCGGCCAGATGGGGCTGTATGTTTTAGTAATAAATAGTCGGATGAGCCTGTTTTGCTTTGACTTGCGCCCCTAGGATGCAAATGCTGGATTAACAGGGTTCCTGGTATCTGAGACAAGTTTTGGTAAGGCAATTTTGAGTTCCAGGTGATGCTGAATGTTTTAAGACTTAATAGTCGTGTGAGACTATTTGGCTTTAACTTGCTCCCCCAAGCTGCAAATTCTAGATTAACAGGGCTCCTGGAATCTAAAAAAAGTTTAAGTAAAACAGTTTTGACAGCTAGGTATGGCTGTATGTTTTAAGATTAAATAGTCGGGTGAGCCTGTTTGGCTTTGACTTGCGCCCCCAGGATGCAAATACTGGATTAACAGGGTTCCTGGTATCTGAGACAAGTTTTGGTACGGCAATTTTGAGTTCCAGGTCAGGCTGAATGTTTTACGACTTAATAGTCGGGTGAGGCTATTTGGATTTGACTTGCTCCCTAGGCTCCACATGCCAGATTGGCGGTGCTCCTGGAATCTAAGACAAGGTTTGGTAAAACAGTTTTGAGAGCTAGGCAAGCAATTTTGACTTCCAGATGAGGCTGTATGTTTTAGGATTATATAGTCGGATGAGCCTGTTTGGCTTTGACTTGCTCCTCTAGGCTCCACGTGCCAGATTGGCGGGGCTCCAGGCATCGAAGACAAGGTTTGGTAAAACAGTTTTGACAGCTAGGCCAGACTGTATGTTTTAAGATTAAAGAGTCGGGTGAGCCTGTTTGGCTTTGACTTGCGCCCCTAGGATGCAAATTCTGGATTGGTTCCTGGTATCTGAGACAAGTTTTGGTAAGGCAATTTTGAGTTCCAGGTGAGGCTGAATGTGTTAAGACTTAATAGTCGTGTGAGTCTATTTTGCTCTGACTTGCTCCGCCAAGCTGCAAATTCTAGATTAACAGGGCTCCTGGAATCTAAAAAAAGTTTAAGTAAAACAGTTTTGACAGCTAGGTATGGCTGTATGTTTTAATATTAAATAGTCGGGTGAGCCTGTTTGGCTTTGACTTGCGCCCCCAGGATGGAAATACTGGATTAACAGGGTTCCTGGTATCTGAGACAAGTATTGTTCAAGCAGTTTTGGCGGCCAGATGGGGCTGTATGTTTTAAGACTTAATAGTCGGGTGAGACTATTTGGCTTTTACTTGCTCCACTACGCTGCAAATGCTAGATTAACAGGGCTCCTGGTATCCATGGCAAGTTTTGATAAAGCAGATTTGGCAGCCAGGTGGGGCTGTTTGTTTTAAGATTAAATTGTAGGATGAGCCTGTTTTGCTTTGAACTTCTCCCCTATGCTGCACACGCCGAATTAGCAGGGCTCCTGGTAACTGAGACAAGGCTTGGTAAAACAGTTTTGACAGCTAGGCAAGACTGTATGTTTTCAGATTAAGTAGTCGGGTGAGTCTGTTTGGCTTTGTCTTGCGCCCCTAGGAAGCAAATGCTGGATTAACAGGGATCCTGGTAACTGAGACAAGTTTTGGTTAAGCAATTTTGAGTTCCAGGTCAGTCTGAATGTGTTAATACTTAAAAGTCGGGTGAGGCTATTTGGCTTTGCCTTGCTCCCCTAGACGGCACATGCCAGATTGGTGGGGCTCCTGGAATTTAAAAAAAGTTTTGGCAAAACAGTTTTGACAGCTAGGTAAGGCTGTATGTCTTAAGATTAAATAGTCGGGTGAGCCTGTTTGACTTTGACTTGCGCCCCCATGATGCAAAAACTGGATTAACAGGGTTCCTGGTATCTAAAACAAGTTTTGGTAAGGCAATTTTGAGTTACAGGTGAGGCTGAATGTGTTAAGACTTAATAGTCGGGTGAGACTATTTGGCTTTGACTTGCTACCCTAGGCTGCAGGTGCTAGATTAACAGAGATCCTTGTATCTGAGACAAGTTTCGGTAAAGCAATTTTGACTTCCAGGTGAGGCTGTATGTTTTAGGATTATATAGTCGGATGAGCCTGTTTGGCTTCGACTTGCTCCTCTAGGCTCCACATGCCGGATTGGCAGGGCTACTGGTATCTGAAACAAGTTTTGGTAAAACAGTTTTGACAGCTAGGTAAGGCTGTATGTTTTATGATTAAATTGACGGGTGAGCCTGTTTGGCTTTGACTTGCTATCCTAGGATGCAAGTGCTAGATTTACAGGGTTTCTTCCTAGGCTACAAGTGCATGATTGGCAGGGCTCCTGGTATCTGAGACAAGTTTTGGTTAAACAGTTTAGACAGCTAGGTCAAGCTGCATGTTTGAAGATTAAATAGACGGGTGAGCCTGTTTGACTTTGACTTGCTCCCCTAGGATGAAAATGCTGGATTAACAGGGTTCCTGGTATCTGAAACAAGTTTTGGTAAGGCAATTTTCACTGCCAGGTGAGGCTATATGTTTTAAGTCTTAATAGTCGGGTGAGACTATTTGGCTTTGAATTGCTTCCTATGCGGCACATGCCAGATTGTCGGGGTTCCTGGAATTTGAATGAAGTTTTGGTAAAGCAGTTTTGGCAGCCAGATGGAGCTGCGTGTTTTCAGATTGGATAATGAGTTTGATCCTGTTTGCTCCCCTAGGATGCAAATGCTGGATTAATAGGTTTCCTGGCATCTGAAACAAGTTTTGCTAAGGCAATATTGACTTCCAGGTGAGGCAGAATGTTTTAAGACTTAATAGTCGGGTGAGAATATTTGGCTTTGACATGCTTCCTATGCGGCACCTGCCAGATTGGCGGGGCTCCTGGAATCTGATAGAAGTTTTGGTATAGCGGTTATGGCAGCCAGATGGGTCTGTATGTTTTAGTATTAAATAGTCGGGTGAGCCTGTTGAGCTTTGAACTGCTCCCCTTGGCTGCAAATGCCAGATTGGCAGGGCTCCTGGTATCCGATACAAGTTTTGGTGAAGCAATTTTGACAGCCAGGTAGGGATTTATGTCTTAAGACTAAGAAGTCGGGTGGGACTATTTGGCTTTGACTTGCTTCCCTAGGCTGCACATGTCAGATTGCCAGGGTTCGTGATATCTGAGACAAATATTGGTAGAGCAGTTTCGCAGGGATCCTGGTATTTTAGTCAAGTTTTGGTAAAGCAGTTTTGCCGGCAGGGTAAGGCTGTGTATTTCAAGATTAAATAGTCGGGTGAGACTCTTTCACTTTGAGCTGCTCCCCCAGGCTGCACATGCTAGATTGCCAGGGCTCGTGGTATCTGAGACAAGTTTGGGTAGAGCAGTTATGGCGGCCAGATAATGCTGTATGTTTTAAGACGCAATGGTCGTGTGAGACTTTATGGCTTTAAATTGCTCCCCTAGGCTGCACATGCCAGATAAGCAGGGCTCTTAGTATCTGAGACAAGTGTTGGTAAAACATTTTTGGAGGCCAGGTAAGGCTGTGTGTTTCAAGATTGGATAGTGAGGTGAGACGAATTGGCCTTAATGTGCTCCGCCCGGCTGCAAATCCCCGATTGGCAATAATCCTGGTATCTGATTCAAGGTTGCTTAAGCTGTTTTGACGGCCTGGTGAGGCTGTATGGTTAAGGATTTAATCGTCAGGTGAAACCATTACCCCTCGGCTGCACAATCCTGAGACAAATTTCTGTAATGCAGTTGTGGTGGCCAGAAGGGCTCTATGTTTTAAGATTAAATAGTTGGGTGACACTATTAGCTCCCCTAGGCTGCAAATGCTCGATTAACAGGGTTCCTTGTATCTGAGACAAGTTTTGGTAATGCAATTATGACTTCCAGGAAAGCCTGTATGTTGTAAGACTAAATAACTAGGTGAGACTATTTGGCTTTGACGTGCTCCCATAGGCTGCACATGCCACATTGGTAGGGCTCCTGGTATCTGATTAAAGTTTTGGAAAAGAAGGTTTGACGTGCAGGTAAGGCAGTGTGTTTACAGGTTGGATAGTGATATGGGACTAATTGTCTTTGACTTGTTCCCATAGGCTGCACATGCCAGATTGGTAGGGCTCCTGGTATTTGATTTAAGTTTTGGTAAAACGGTTTTGACGGGCAGGTAAGGCTGTGTGCTTACAGATTGGATAGGGAGGAGAGACTAATTGGCCTTGACTTGTTCCCCTAGGGCAGGGCTCCTGGTATCTGAGGCAAGTATTGGTTAAACAGTTCTGACAGCTAGGAGGGGCTGTATGTTTTAAGATTAAATAGTCGGGTGAGTCTGTTTGGCTTTGACCTGCTTCCCTAGGAACAAATGCTGGATTAACAGGGTTCCTGGTATCTGAGACATGTTTTGGTAAATCAGTTTTGGCGGCCAGATGGGGCTATATGTTTTAAGATTTAATAGTCGGGTGAGACTATTTGGCTTTGCCTCGCTCCACTAGGCTGCAAATGCTAGATTAACAGGGTTCCTGGTATCTGAGACAAGTTTTGGTAAATCAGTTTTGGCGGCCAGATTGGGCTATATGTTATAGAATTAAATAGTCGGATGAGCCTGTTTGGCTTTGACTTGCTTCACTAGGCTGCACATGCCAGATTGGCGGGGCTCCTGGAATCTAAAAAAAGTTTTAGTAAAACAGTATTGACAGCTACGTAAGTCTGTATGTTTTAATAGTCGGGTCAGTCAGTTTGACTTTGACTTGCTCCCCTAGGATGCAAATGCTGGATTAACAGGGTTCCTGGTATCTGAGACAAGTTTTGGTAAATCAGTTTTGGCGCCCAGATGGAGCTCTATGTTTTAAGATAAAATAGTCGGGTGAGACTATTTGGCTTTGTCTTGCTCCCCAAGGCTGCAAAAGCTTGATTAACAGGGTTCCTGGTATCTGAAACAAGTTTTGGTAAATCAGTTTTGGCGGCCAGATGGGGCTATATGATTTGAGATTTAATAGTCGGGTGAGGCTCTTTGGCTTTGTCAGATGAGCCTGTTTGGCTTTGACTTGCTCCCCTAGGCTGCACATGCCAGATTCGCGGGGCTCCTGGAATCTAAGACAAGTTTTGGTTAAACAGTTTTGACAGCTACGTAAGTCTGTATGTTTTAAGGTTTAAGAGTCTGTTTGACTTTGATTTGCTCCCCTAGGATGCAAATGCTGGAATAACAGGGTTCCTGGTATCTGAGGCAAGTTTCGGTAAATCAGTTTTGGCGGCCAGATGGGGCTTTATGTTTTAAGATTTAATAGTCGGGTGAGACTATTTGGCTTTGTCAGATGAGCCTGTTTGGCTTTGACTTGCTCCCCTAGGCTGCACATGCCAGATTCGCGGGGCTCCTGGAATCGAAGACAAGTTTTGGTAAAACAGTTTTGACAGCTAGGTAAGGCTGTATGCTTTAAGATTAAATAGTCGGGTGAGCGTGTTTGGCTTTGACTTGCGCCCCTAGGATGCAAATGCTGGAATAACAGGGTTCCTGGTATCTAAGACAAGTTTTGGTAAATCATTTTTGGCGGCCAGATGGGGCTATATGTTTTAAGATTTAATAGTCGGCTGAGGCTATTTGGCTTTGGCTTCCTCCCCTAGGCTGCAAGTGCTAGATTAACAGGGCTCCTGGTTTCTAAGGCAAGCTTTTGTAAAGCAGTTTTGGCAGCCAGATGGGGCTGTATGTTTTAAGATTAAATTCTCGGGTGAGCCTGTTTGGTTTTAACTTGCTCCCCTAGGCTCCACATGCCATATTGGCGGGGCTCCTGGAATCTTAGACAAGGTTTGGTAAAACAGTTTTGACAGCTGGGCAAGACTGTATGTTTTAAGATTAAATAGTCGGTTGGCCCATTTGGCCTTGACTTGCGCCCCTACGATGCAAATGCTGGATTAACAGGGTTCCTGGTATCGGAAACAAGTTTAGGCAAGGCAATTTTGAGTTCCAGGTGAGGCTGAATGTTTTAAGACTTAATAGTCGTGTGAGACTATTTGGCTTTGACTTTCTCCCCTAGGCGGCACATGCCAGATTGGCGGGGCTCCTGGAATCTAAAAAAATTTGGTAAAACAGTTTTGACAGCTACTTAAGTCTGTATGTTTTAAGGTTAAATAGTCGGGTGAGTCTGTTTGACTTTGACTTGCTCCTGTAGGATGCAAATGCTGGAATAACAGGGTTCCTGGTATCTAAGACATGTTTTTGTAAGTCAGTTTTGGCGGCCAGATGGGGCTACATGTTTTAAGATTTAATAGTCGGGTGAGCCTGTTTGGCTTTGACTTGCGCCCCTAGGATACAAATGCTGGATTAACAGGGTGCCTGGTATCTGAAACAAGTTTTGCTAAATCAGTTTTGGCGGCCAGATGGGGCTATATGTTTTAGGATTAAATAGTCGGATGAGCCTGTTTGGCTTTGACTTGCTCCCCTAGGCTGCACATGCCAGATTGGCGGGGCTCCTGGAATCTAAGACAAGTTTTGGTAAAACAATTTTGACAGCTAGGTAAGGCTGTATGCTTTAAGATTAAATAGTCGGGTGAGTGTGTTTGGCTTTGACTTGCGCCCCTAGGATGCAAATGCTGGAATAACAGGGTTCCTGGTATCTAAGACAAGTTTTGGTAAATCAGTTTTGGCGGCCAGATGGGGCTATATGTTTTTAGATTTAATAGTCGGGTGAGCCTGTTTGACTTTGACTTGCGCCCCTAGGATGCAAATGCTGGATTAACAGGGTTCCTGGTACCTGAGACAAGTTTTGGTAAGGCAATTTTGAGTTCCAGGTGAGGCTGAATGTGTTAAGATTTAATAGTCGGGTGAGACTATTTTACTTTGACCTGCTCCCCTAGGCTGCAAGTGCTAGATTAACAGGGCTCCTGGTATCTGAAACAAGTTTTGGTAAGGCGATTTTGAGTTCCACGTGAGGCTGAATGTTTTAAGACTTAATAGTCGTGTGAGACTATTTGGCTTTGACTTTCTCCCCTAGGCGGCACATGCTTGATTGGCGGGGCTCCTGGAATCTATAAAAAGTTTTGGAAAAACAGTTTTGACAGCTAGGTAAGGCTGTATGCTTTAAGATTAAATAGCCGGGTGAGTGTGTTTGGCTTTGACTTGCGCCCCTAGGATGCAAATGCTGGAATAACAGGGCTCCTGGTATCTGATACAAGTTTTGGTAAAACAGTTTTGACAGCTAGGTCAGGCTGCATGTTTTAAGATTAAATAGTCAGGTGAGCATGTTTGTCTTTGACTTGCTCCGCTAGGATGCAAATGCTGGATTAACAGGGTTCCTGTTATCTGAGACAAGTTTTGGTAAGGCAATTTTGAGTTCCAGGTGAGGCTGAATGTGTTAAGATTTAATAGTCGGGTGAGACTATTTTACTTTGACCTGCTCCCCTAGGCTGCAAGTGCTAGATTAACAGGGCACCTGGTATGTGAAACAAGTTTTGGTAAGGCGATTTTGAGTTCCACGTGAGGCTGAATGTTTTAAGACTTAATAGTCGTGTGAGACTATTTGGCTTTGACTTTCTCCCCTAGGCGGCACATGCTAGATTGGCGGGGCTCCTGGAATCTATAAAAAGTTTTGGTAAAACAGTTTTGACAGCTATGTAAGGCTGTATGCTTTAAGATTAAATAGTCGGGTGAGTGTGTTTGGCTTTGACTTGCGCCCCTAGGATGCAAATGCTGGAATAACAGGGTTCCTGGTATCTAAGACAAGTTTTGGTAAATCAGTTTTGGCGGCCAGATGGGGCTATATGTTTTTAGATTTAATAGTCGGGTGAACCGGTTTGGTTTTGACTTGCTCCCCTAGGCTCCACATGCCAGATTAGAGGGGCTCCTGGAATCTAAGACAAGGTTTGGTAAAAAAGTTTTGACAGCTAGGCAAGACTGTATGTTTTAAGATTAAATAGTCGGTTGAGCCTATTTAGCCTTGACTTGCGCCCTAGGATGCAAATGCTGGATTAACAAGGTTCCTGGTATCTGAGACAAGTTTTGGTAAATCAGTTTTGGCGGACAGATGGGGCTATATGTTTTAAGATTTAATAGTCGGGTGAGGCTATTTGGCTTTGCCTTGCACCCCTAGGCTGCCAAAGCTAGATTAACAGGGCTCCTGGTATCTGAGACAAGTTTTGGTAAATCAGTTTTGGCGGCCAGATGGGGTTGTTTGTTTTAAGATTTAATAGTCGGGTGAGACTATTTGGCTTGGACTTCTACCCTAGGCTTCAAATGCAAGATTAACAGAGATCCTTGTATCTGAGACAAGTTTCGGTAAGCAATTTTGACTTCCAGGTGAGGCTGTATGTTTTAGGATTAAATAGTCGGATGAGCCTGTTTGTCTATGACTTGCTCCCCTAGGATGCAAATGTTGGATTAACAGGGTTCTTGGTATCTGAAACAAGTTTTGGTAAGGCAATTTTGACATCCAGGTGAGGTTAAATGTTTTAAGACTTAATAGTCGGGTGAGACTATTTCGCTTTGTCTATCTCCCCTAGGCGGCACATGCCAGATTGGCGGGGCTCCTGGAATCTGAGACAAATTTTGGTAAAGCTTTGCCGGGTAGGTAAGGCAGTGTGTTTCCAGATTAGATAGTGGTATCTGAGACAAGTTTTGGTAAATCAGATATGTCCTGTATTTTTAAAGACTCAATAATCAGGCGAGACTATTTGTCATTGACACTCTCCCTTAGGCTGCAAATGCCAGATTGGCAAAGTTCCTGGTATCTGAGACAAGTGTTGGTAACACAGTTTTGATGGCAGGGTAAGGCTGTGTATTTCAAGATTAAATAGTCGGGTGCGACTCTTTCACTTTGACGTGCTCCCCCAGGCTGCACATGCTATATTGCCAGGGCTCGTGGTATCTGAGACAAGTTTTGGTAAAGCAGTTTTGGCGGCCGGATAATGCAGTATGTTTTAAGACTCAATGATCGGGTGAGACCTTATGGCTGTGACTTGCTCCCCTAGACTGCGCATGCCAGATAAGCAGGGCTCTTAGTATCTGAGACAAATTTTTGTAAAACAGTTTTGGAGGCCAGGTAAGGCTGTTTGTTTCAAGATTGGATAGTGAGGTGAGACGAATTGGCCTTAGTTTGCTCCGCCAGGCTGCAAATCCCCGATTGGCAATAATCCTGGTATCTGGTATCAATGTTGCTAAACCAGTTTTGACGGCCAGGTGAGGCTGTATGGTTAAGGATTTTATCGTCGGGTGAAACCATTACCCCTCGGCTGCACATTCCTGAGACAAGTTTCTGTAAAGCAGTTGTGGCGGCCAGAAGGGCTGTATGTTTTAAGATTAAATAGTTGGGTGACACTATTACCTCCCCTAGACTGCAAATGCTAGATTAACAGGGTTCCTTGTATCTGAGACAAGTTTTGGTAATGCAATTATGACTTCCAGGAAAGGATGTATATTGTAAGACTAAATACCCAGGTGAGACTATATAACTTTGACATTCTCGCACATGCAAGACTGGTAGGACTCCTGGTATCTGATTCAAGTTTTGGTAAGGCAGTTTTGGCGGGCAGGTAAGGCTGTGTGTTTATAGATTGGATAGTGAGGTGAGACTAATTGGCCTTGACTTGTTTCCCTAGGCTGCAAATGCCAGATTGGCGGTTAAGCCTGTTTGGCTTTTACCTGCTCCGCAAGGCTGCAAATGCCAGATTGGTAGGGCTCCGGGAATCTGAGCAAAGATTTAATAAAACAATTTTGACAGCCAGGTAAGCCTGTATGTTTTAAGACTAAATATTCGGTTTATGACTTGCTCCCATAGGCTGAACACGCCACATTGGTAAAGCACCGGGAATCTGACACAAGTTTTGGTAAAGCAATTTTGATAGCCAAATAAGGCTGTATGTTTTGAGATTAAATAGTCAGTTGAGACTATATGGATTTGACTTGCTCCCCCAGGATTTAAATGCTAGATTAACAGTGTTTCTTGTATCTGAGACAAGTTTTGGCAAATCAGATTTTACTTCCACGTGAAGCTGTTTGTGGTAAGACTAAATAGTCGGGTGAGACTTTTTGGCTTCGACTTGCTCCCATAGTCTGCACATGCCACATTGGTAGGGCTCCAGGTATCTGATTCAATTTTTGGTAAAGAAGGTTTGACGGGCAGGTAAGGCTGTGTGCTTACAGATTGGATAGTGATGTGGGACTAATTGTCTTTGACTTGCTCCCATAGGCTGCACATGCCAGATTGACAGGGCTCCTGGTATCTGATTCAAGTTTTATTAAAGCAATATTGACGGGCAGGTAAGGCTGTGTGTTCACAGATTGGATAGTAAGGCGAGACTAATTGGTCTTGACTTGTTCCCCTAGGCTGCATATGCCAGATAGGCAGGTCTCCTGGTATCTGAGACAAGTTTTGTTTAAACAGTTCTGACAGCTAGGTGAGGCTGAATGTTTTAAGACTTAATAGTCGAGTGAGACTATTTGGCTTTGACTTTTTCACATAGGCGGCACATGCCAGATTGGCGGGCTCCTGGAATCTAAAAAAAGTTTTGGTAAAAGAATTTTGACAGCTACGTAAATCTGTATGTTTTAAGGTTAAATAGTCGGGTGAGTCTGTTTGACTTTGACTTGCTCCCCTAGGATGCAAATGCTGGATTAACAGGGTTCCTGGTATCTGAAACAAGTTTTGGTAATTCAGTTTTGGTGGCCAGATGGGGCTATATGTTTTAAGATTTAATAGTCGGGTGAGACTATTTGGCTTTGTCTTGCTCCCTTAGGCTGCAAATGCTAAATTAACAGGGCTCTAGGTATCTGAGACAAGTTTTGGTAAATCACTTTTGGCGGCCAGATGGGGCTATATGTTTTAGGATTAAATAGTCGGATGAGCCTGTTTGGCTCTGACTTGTTTTCCTAGGCTGCACATGCCAGATTGGCGGGGCTCCTGGAATCTAAAAATTTTTTTGGTAAAACAGTTTTGACAGCTACGTAAGTCTGTATGTTTTAAGGTTAAATAGTCGGGTGAGTCTGTTTGACTTTGACTTGCTCCCCTAGGATGCAAATGCAGGATTAACAGGGTTCCTGGTATCTGAGACAAGTTTTGGTAAATCAGTTTTGGCGCCCAGATGGGGCAATATGTTTTAAGGTTAGTCTGTTTGACTTTGACTTGCTCCCCTAGGATGCAAATGCTGGATTAGCAGGGTTCCTGGTATCTGAGACAAGTTTTGGTAAATCAGTTTTGGCGGCCTAATGGTGCTGTATGTTTTAAGACTTAATAGTCGGGTGAGGCTATTTGGCTTTGCCTTGCTCCCCTAGGATCCAAATGCTGGAATAACAGGGTTCATGGTATCTAAGACAAGTTTTGGTAAATCAGTTTTATCGGCCAGATGGGGTTGTATGTTTTAAGATTTAATAGTCGGGTGAGGCTATTTGGCTTTGACTTGCTATCCTAGGCTGCACATGCCAGATTGGCGAGGCTCCTGGAATCTAAGACAAGTTTTGGTAAAACAGTTTTGACAGCTAGGTAAGGCTGTATGCTTTAAGATTAAATAGTCGAGTGAGCGTGTTTGGCTTTGACTTGCGCCCCTAGGATGCAAATGCTGCAATAACAGGGTTCCTGGTATCTAAGACATGTTTTGGTAAGTCAGTTTTAGCGGCCAGATGGGGCTATATGTTTTAAGATTTAATAGTCGGGTGAGCCTGTTTGGCCTTGACATGCGCCCCTAGGATGCAAATGCTGGATTAACAGGGTTCCTGGTATCTGAAACAAGTTTAGGCAAGGCAATTTTGAGTTCCAGGTGAGGCTGAATGTTTTAAGACTTAATAGTCGTGTGAGACTATTTGGCTTCGACTTTCTCCCCTAGGCGGCACATGCCAGATTGGCGGGGCTCCTGGAATCTAAAAAAAATTTGGTATAACAGTTTTGACAGCTACTTAAGTTTGTATGTTTTTAAGGTTAAATAGTCGGGTGAGTCTGTTTGACTTTGACTTGCTCCTGTAGGATGCAAATGCTGGAATAACAGGGTTCCTGGTATCTAAGATATGTTTTTGTAAGTCAGTTTTGGCGGCCAGATGGGGCTACATGCTTTAAGATTTAATAGTCGGGTGAGCCTGTTTGGCTTTGACTTGCGCCCCTAGGATACAAATGCTGGATTAACAGGGTTCCTGGTATCTGAAACAAGTTTTGCTAAATCAGTTTTGGCGGCCAGATGGGGCTATATGTTTTAGGATTAAATAGTCGGATGAGCCTGTTTGGCTTTGACTTGCTCCCCTAGGCTGCACATGCCAGATTGGCGGGACTCCTGGAATCTAAGACAAGTTTTGGTAAAACAATTTTGACAGCTAGGTAAGGCTGTATGCTTTAAGATTAAATAGTCGGGTGAGTGTGTTTGGCTTTGACTTGCGCCCCTAGGATGCAAATGCTGGAATAACAGGGTTCCTGGTATCTAAGACAAGTTTTGGTAAATCAGTTTTGGCGGCCAGATGGGGCTATATGTTTTAGATTTAATAGTCGGGTGAGCCTGTTTGACTTTGACTTGCGCCCCTAGGATGCAAATGCTGGATTAACAGGGTTCCTGGTATCTGAGACAAGTTTTGGTAAGGCAATTTTGAGTTCCAGGTGAGGCTGAATGTGTTAAGATTTAATAGTCGGGTGAGACTATTTTACTTTGACCTGCTCCCCTAGGCTGCAAGTGCTAGATTAACGGGGCTCCTGGTATCTGAAACAAGTTTTGGTAAGGCGATTTTGAGTTCCACGTGAGGCTGAATGTTTTAAGACTTAATAGTCGTGTGAGACCATTTGGCTTTGACTTTCTCCCCTAGGCGGCACATGCTAGATTGGCGGGGCGCCTGGAATCTATAAAAAGTTTTGGAAAAACAGTTTTGACAGCTAGGTAAGGCTGTATGCTTTAAGATTAAATAGCCGGGTGAGTGTGTTTGGCTTTGACTTGCGCCCCTAGGATGCAAATGCTGGAATAACAGGGCTCCTGGTATCTGAGACAAGTTTTGGTAAAACAGTTTTGACAGCTAGGTCAGGCTGCATGTTTAAAGATTAAATAGTCAGGTGAGCATGTTTGTCTTTGACTTGCTCCGCTAGGATGCAAATGCTGGATTAACAGGGTTCCTGGTATCTGAGACAAGTTTTGGTAAGGCAAATTTGAGTTCCAGGTGAGGCTGAATGTGTTAGGATTTAATAGTCGGGTGAGACTATTTTACTTTGACCTGCTCCACTAGGCTGCTAGTGCTAGATTAACAGGGCTCCTGGTATCTGAAACAAGTTTTGGTAAGGCGATTTTGAGTTCCACGTGAGGCTGAATGTTTTAAGACTTAATAGTCGTGTGAGACCATTTGGCTTTGACTTTCTCCCCTAGGCGGCACATGCTAGATTGGCGGGGCTCCTGGAATCTATAAAAAGTTTTGGTAAAACAGTTTTGACAGCTAGGTAAGATTAAGATTAAATAGTCGGGTGAGTGTGTTTGGCTTTGACTTGCGTCCCTAGGATGCAAATACTGGAATAACAGGGTTCCTGGTATCTAAGACAATTTTTGGTAAATCAGTTTTGGCGGCCAGATGGGGCTATATGTTTTTAGATTTAATAGTCGGGTGAGCCGGTTTGGTTTTGACTTGCTCCCCTAGGCTCCACATGCCAGATTAGAGGGGCTCCTGGAATCTAAGACAAGGTTTGGTAAAAAAGTTTTGACAGCTAGGCAAGACTGTATGTTTTAAGATTAAATAGTCGGTTGAGCCTATTTGGCCTTGACTTGCGCCCTAGGATGCAAATGCTGGATTAACAAGGTTCCTGGTATCTGAGACAAGTTTTGGTAAATCAGTTTTGGCGGACAGATGGGGCTATATGTTTTAAGATTGAATAGTCGGGTGAGGCTTTTTGGCTTTGCCTTGCACCCCTAGGCTGCAAAAGCTAGATTAACAGGGCTCCTGGTATCTGAGACAAGTTTTGGTAAATCAGTTTTGGCGGCCAGATGGGGTTGTATGTTTTAAGATTTAATAGTCGGGTGAGACTATTTGGCTTGGACTTCTACCCTAGGCTTCAAATGCTAGATTAACAGAGATCCTCTTATCTGAGACAAGTTTCGGTAAAGCAATTTTGACTTCCAGGTGAGGCTGTATGTTTTAGGATTAAATAGTCGGATGAGCCTGTTTGTCTATGACTTGCTCCCCTAGGATGCAAATGTTGGATTAACAGGGTTCTTGCTATCTGAAACAAGTTTTGGTAAGGCAATTTTGACATCCAGGTGAGGTTAAATGTTTTAAGACTTAATAGTCGGGTGAGACTATTTCGCTTTGACTATCTCCCCTAGGCGGCACATGCCAGATTGGCGGGGCTCCTGGAAACTGAGACAAATTTTGGTAAAGCAGTTTTGGCGGCCAGATGGGGCTATATGTTATAAGATTAAATAGTCAATGTTTGGCTCCTGGAATCTGATGCAAGTTTTGGTAAAGCTTTGCCGGGTAGGTAAGGCAGTGTGTTTCCAGATTGGATAGTGAGGTAAGTCAAATTGACTTTGACTTCTTCCCATAGGCTGCAAATGCTAGATTGGCAGGGCAACTGGTATCTGAGACAAGTTTTGGTAAATCAGATATGTCCTGTATTTTTAAAGACTCAATAATCAGGCGAGACTATTTGTCATTGACACTCTCCCTTAGGCTGCAAATGCCAGATTGGCAAAGTTCCTGGTATCTGAGACAAGTGTTGGTAACACAGTTTTGATGGCAGGGTAAGGCTGTGTATTTCAAGATTAAATAGTCGGGTGCGACTCTTTCACTTTAACGTGCTCCCCCAGGCTGCACATGCTATATTGCCAGGGCTCGTGGTATCTGAGACAAGTTTTGGTAAAGCAGTTATGGCGGCCAGATAATGCAGTATGTTTTAAGACTCAATGATCGGGTGAGACCTTATGGCTGTGACTTGCTCCCCTAGACTGCGCATGCCAGATAAGCAGGGCTCTTAGTATCTGAGACAAATTTTTGTAAAACAGTTTTGGAGGCCAGGTAAGGCTGTGTGTTTCAAGATTGGATAGTGAGGTGAGACGAATTGGCCTTAGTTTGCTCTGCCAGGCTGCAAATCCCCGATTGGCAATAATCCTGGTATCTGATTCAATGTTGCTAAACCAGTTTTGACGGCCAGGTGAGGCTGTATGGTTAAGGATTTTATCGTCGGGTGAAACCATTACCCCTCGGCTGCACATTCCTGAGAAAAGTTTCTGTAAAGCAGTTGTGGCGGCCAGAAGGGCTGTATGTTTTAAGATTAAATAGTTGGGTGACACTATTACCTCCACTAGACTGCAAATGCTAGATTAACAGGGTTCCTTGTATCTGAGACAAGTTTTGGTAATGCAATTATGACTTCCAGGAAAGGATGTATATTGTAAGACTAAATACCCAGGTGAGACTATATGACTTTGACATTCTCGCACATGCAAGACTGGTAGGACTCCTGGTATCTGATTTAAGTTTTGGTAAGGCAGTTTTGGCGGGCAGGTAAGGCTGTGTGTTTATAGATTGGATAGTGAGGTGAGACTAATTGGCCTTGACTTGTTTCCCTAGGCTGCAAATGCCAGATTGGCGGTTGAGCCTGTTTGGCTTTTACCTGCTCCGCAAGGCTGCAAATGCCAGATTGGTAGGGCTCCGGGAATCTGAGCAAAGATTTAATAAAACAATTTTGACAGCCAGGTAAGCCTGTATGTTTTAAGACTAAATATTCGGTTTATGACTTGCTCCCATAGGCTGAACACGCCACATTGGTAAGGCACCGGGAATCTCACACAAGTGTTGGTAAAGCAATTTTGACAGCCAGGTAAGGCTGTATGTTTTGAGATTAAATAGTCAGTTGAAACTATATGGATTTGACTTGCTCCCCCAGAATTTAAATGCTAGATTAACAGTGTTTCTTGTATCTGAGACAAGTTTTGGCAAATCAGATTTTACTTCCACGTGAAGCTGTTTGTGGTAAGACTAAATAGTCGGGTGAGACTTTTTGGCTTCGACTTGCTCCCATAGTCTGCACATGCCACATTGGTAGGGCTCCAGGTATCTGATTGAATTTTTGGTAAAGAAGGTTTGACGGGCAGGTAAGGCTGTGTGCTTACAGATTGGATAGTGATGTGGGACTAATTGTCTTTGACTTGCTCCCATAGGCTGCACATGCCAGATTGACAGGGCTCCTGGTATCTGATTCAAGTTTTATTAAAGCAATATTGACGGGCAGGTAAGGCTGTGTGTTCACAGATTGGATAGTAAGGCGAGACTAATTGGCCTTGACTTGTTCCCCTAGGCTGCATATGCCAGATAGGCAGGTCTCCTGGTATCTGAGACAAGTTTTGTTTAAACAGTTCTGACAGCTAGGTGAGGCTGAATGTTTTAAGACTTAATAGTCGAGTGAGACTATTTGGCTTTGACTTTTTCACATAGGCGGCACATGCCAGATTGGCGGGCTCCTGGAATCTAAGACAAGTTTTTGTAAAACAGTTTTGACAGCTTGGTAAGGCTGTATGCTTTAAGATTAAATAGTCGGGTGAGCGTGTTTGGCTTTGACTTGCGCCCCTAGGATGCAAATGCTGGAATAACAGGGTTCCTGGTATCTGAGACAAGTTTTGGTAAATCAGTTTTGGCGGCCAGATGGGGCTATATGTTTTAAGATTTAATAGTCGGGTGAGTCTGTTTGGCTTTGACTTGCGCCCCTAGGATGCAAATGCTGGATTAACAGGGTTCCTAGTATCTGAGACAAGTTTTGGTAAGGCAATTTTGAGTTCCAGGTGAGGCTGAATGTGTTAAGATTTACTAGTCGGGTGAGGCTATTTGGCTTTGTCTTGCTCCCCTAGGCTGCAAATGCTAGATTAACAGGGTTCCTGGTATCTGAGACAAGTTTTGGTAAATCAGTTTTGACGGCCAGATGGGGCTATATGTTTTAGGATTAAATAGTCGGGTGAGTCTGTTTGACTTTGACTTGCTCCCCTAGGATGCAAATGCTGGATTAACAGGATTCCTGGTATCTGAGACAAGTTTTGGTAAATCAGTTTTGGCGGCCAGATGGGTCTATATGTTTTAAAATTTAATAGTCGGGTGAGACTATTTGGCTTTGTCTTGCTCCCCTAGGCTGCAAATGCTAGATTAACAGGGTTCCTGGTAACTGAGATAAGTTTTGGTAAATCAGTTTTGGCGGCAAGATGGGGCTATATGTTTTAGGATTAAATAGTCGGATGAGCGTGTTTGGCTTTGACTTGCTCCACTAGGCTGCACATGCCAGATTGGCGGTGCTCCTGGAATCTAAGACAAGTTTTGGTAAAACAGTTTTGACAGCTAGGTAAGGCTGTATGCTTTAAGATTAAATAGTCGGGTGAGCGTGTTTGGCTTTGACTTGCGCCCCTAGGATGCAAATGCTGGAATAACAGGGTTCCTGGTATCTGAGACAAGTTTTGGTAAATCAGTTTTGGCGGCCAGATGGGGCTATATGTTTTAAGATTTAATAGTCGGGTGAGTCTGTTTGGCTTTGACTTGCGCCCCTAGGATGCAAATGCTGGATTAACAGGGTTCCTGGTATCTGAAACAAGTTTTGGTAAGGCAATTTTGAGTTCCAGGTGAGGCTGAATGTGTTAAGACTTAATAGTCTGGTGAGACTATTTGGCTTTGACTTGCTCCCCTAGGCTGCAAATACTAGATTAACAGGGCTCCTGGTTTCTAAGGCTAGTTTTGGTAAAGCAGTTTTGGCAGCTACGTTAGTCTGTATGTTTTAAGATTAAATTGTCGGGTGAGCCTGTTTGGCTTTGAGTTGCTCCCCTAGGCTCCACATGCCAGATTGGCGGGGCTCCTGGAATCTAAGACAAGTTTTGGTAAAACAGTTTTGACAGCTAGGTAAGGCTGTATGCTTTAAGATTAAATAGTCGGGTGAGCGTGTTTGGCTTTGACTTGCGCCCCTAGGATGCAAATGCTGGAATAACAGGGTTCCTGGTGTCTAAGACAAGTTTTGGTAAATCAGTTTTGGCGGCCAAATGGGGCTATATGTTTTAAGATTTAATAGTCGGGTGAGGCTATTTGGCTTTGCCTTGCTCACCTAGGATGCAAATGCTGGAATAACAGGGTTCCTGGTATCTAAGACAAGTTTTTTGGTAAATCAGTTCCGGCGGCCAGATGGGGTTGTATGTTTTAAGATTTAATAGTCGGGTGAGGCTATTTGGCTTTGACTTGCTCCCCTAGGCTCCACATACCAGATTGGCGGGGCTCCTGGAATCTAAGACAAGTTTTGGTAAAACAGTTTTGACAGCTAGGTTAGGCTGTATGCTTTAAGATTAAATAGTCGGGTGAGCGTGTTTGGCTTTGACTTGCGCCCCTAGGATGCAAATGATGGAATAACAGGGTTCCTGGTTTCTAAGGCAAGTTTTGGTAAAGCTGTTTTGGCAGTTACGTAAGTCTGTATGTTTTAAGATTAAATTGTCGGGTGAGCCTGTTTGGCTTTGACTTGCTCCCCTAGGCTCTACATGACAGATTGGCGGGGCTCCTGGAATCTAAGACCAGTTTTGGTAAAACAGTTTTGACAGCTAGGCAAGACTGTATGTTTTAAGATTAAATAGTCGGTTGAGCCTATTTGGCCTTGACTTGCGCCCTAGGATGCAAATGCTGGATTAACAAGGTTCCTGGTATCTGAAACAAGTTTTGGTAAATCAGTTCCGGCGGCCAGATGGGGTTGTATGTTTTAAGATTTAATAGTCGGGTGAGGCTATTTGGCTTTGACTTGCTCCCCTAGGCTCCACATACCAGATTGGCGGGGCTCCTGGAATCTAAGACAAGTTTTGGTAAAACAGTTTTGACAGCTAGGTTAGGCTGTATGTCTTAAGATTAAATTGTCGGGTGAGCCTGTTTGACTTTGACTTGCTCCCGTAGGCTCTACATGCCAGATTGGCTTGGCTCCTGGAATCTAAGACAAGGTTTGGTAAAACAGTTTTGACAGCTGGGCAAGACTGTATGTTTTAAGATTAAATAGTCGGTTGAGGCTGTTTGGCTTTGAGTTGCGCCCCTAGGATGCAAATGCTGGATTAACAGGGTTCCTGGTATCTGAAACAAGTTTTGGTAAATCAGTTCCGGCGGCCAGATGGGGTTGTATGTTTTAAGATTTAATAGTCGGGTGAGGCTATTTGGCTTTGACTTGCTCCCCTAGGCTCCACATACCAGATTGGCGGGGCTCCTGGAATCTAAGACAAGTTTTCGTTTAACAGTTCTGACAGCTAGGTGAGGCTGTATGTCTTAAGATTAAATTGTCGGGTGAGCCTGTTTGACTTTGACTTGCTCCCGTAGGCTCTACATGCCAGATTGGCTTGGCTCCTGGAATCTAAGACAAGGTTTGGTAAAACAGTTTTGACAGCTGGGCAAGACTGTATGTTTTAAGATTAAATAGTCGGTTGAGGCTGTTTGGCTTTGAGTTGCGCCCCTAGGATGCAAATGCTGGATTAACAGGGTTCCTGGTATCTGAAACAAGTTTTGGTAAATCAGTTCCGGCGGCCAGATGGGGTTGTATGTTTTAAGATTTAATAGTCGGGTGAGGCTATTTGGCTTTGACTTGCTCCCCTAGGCTCCACATACCAGATTGGCGGGGCTCCTGGAATCTAAGACAAGTTTTGGTAAAACAGTTTTGACAGCTAGGTTAGGCTGTATGCTTTAAGATTAAATAGTCGGGTGAGCGTGTTTGGCTTTGACTTGCGCCCCTAGGATGCAAATGATGGAATAACAGGGTTCCTGGTTTCTAAGGCAAGTTTTGGTAAAGCTGTTTTGGCAGTTACGTAAGTCTGTATGTTTTAAGATTAAATTGTCGGGTGAGCCTGTTTGGCTTTGACTTGCTCCCCTAGGCTCTACATGACAGATTGGCGGGGCTCCTGGAATCTAAGACCAGTTTTGGTAAAACAGTTTTGACAGCTAGGCAAGACTGTATGTTTTAAGATTAAATAGTCGGTTGAGCCTATTTGGCCTTGACTTGCGCCCTAGGATGCAAATGCTGGATTAACAAGGTTCCTGGTATCTGAGACAAGTTTTGGTAAATCAGTTTTGGCGGCTATTTGGCTATATGTTTTAAGATTTAATAGTCGGGTGAGGCTATTTGGCTTTGCCTTGCACCCCTAGGCTGCAAAAGCTAGATTAACAGGGCTCCTGGTATCTGAGACAAGTTTTGGTAAATCAGTTTTGGCGGCCAGATGGGGTTGTATATTTTAAGATTTAATAGTCGGGTGAGACTATTTGGCTTGGACTTCTACCCTAGGCTTCAAATGCTAGATTAACAGAGATCCTTGTATCTGAGACAAGTTTCGGTAAAGCAATTTTGACTTCCAGGTGAGGCTGTATGTTTTAGGATTAAATAGTCGGATGATCCTGTTTGTCTATGACTTGCTCCCCTAGAATGCAAATGTTGGATTAACAGGGTTCTTGGTATCTGAAACAAGTTTTGGTAAGGCAATTTTGACATCTAGGTGAGGTTAAATGTTTTAAGACTTAATAGTCGGGTGAGACTATTTCGCTTTGACTATCTCCCCTAGGCGGCACATGCCAGATTGGCGGGGCTCCTGGAGTCTGAGACAAATTTTGTTAAAGCAGTTTTGGCGGCCAGATGGGGCTATATGTTATAAGATTAAATAGTCAATGTTTGGCTCCTGGAATCTGATGCAAGTTTTGGTAAAGCTTTGCCGGGTAGGTAAGGCAGTGTGTTTCCAGATTGGATAGTGAGGTAAGTCAAATTGACTTTGACTTCTTCCCATAGGCTGCAAATGCTAGATTGGCAGGGCAACTGGTATCTGAGACAAGTTTTGGTAAATCAGATATGTCCTGTATTTTTAAAGACTCAATAATCAGGCGAGACTATTTGTCATTGACACTCTCCCTTAGGCTGCAAATGCCAGATTGGCAAAGTTCCTGCTATCTGAGACAAGTGTTGGTAACACAGTTTTGATGGCAGGGTAAGGCTGTGTATTTCAAGATTAAATAGTCGGGTGCGACTCTTTCACTTTGACGTGCTCCCCCAGGCTGCACATGCTATATTGCCAGGGCTCGTGGTACCTGAGACAAGTTTTGGTAAAGCAGTTTTGGCGGCCAGATAATGCAGTATGTTTTAAGACTCAATGATCGGGTGAGACCTTATGGCTTTGACTTGCTCCCCTAGACTGCGCATGCC
Organism: Drosophila kanekoi; assembly: GCA_037075305.1. Lineage (NCBI taxonomy): Eukaryota > Metazoa > Arthropoda > Insecta > Diptera > Drosophilidae > Drosophila > Drosophila kanekoi. The sequence continues at coordinate 211,420 of JBAMCE010000383.1, read as the reverse complement.
AGATAAGCAGGGCTCTTAGTATCTGAGACAAATTTTTGTAAAACAGTTTTGGAGGCCAGTTAAGGCTGTGTGTTTCAAGATTGGATAGTGAGGTGAGACGAATTGGCCTTAATTTGCTCCGCCAGGCTGCAAATCCCCGATTGGCAATAATTCTGGTATCTGATTCAATGTTGCTAAACCAGTTTTGACGGCCAGGTGAGGCTGTATGGTTAAGGATTTTATCGTCGGGTGAAACCATTACCCCTCGGCTGCACATTCCTGAGACAAGTTTCTGTAAAGCAGTTGTGGCGGCCAGAAGGGCTGTATGTTTTAAGATTAAATAGTTGGGTGACACTATTACCTCCCCTAGACTGCAAATGCTAGATTAACAGGGTTCCTTGTATCTGAGACAAGTTTTGATAATGCAATTATGACTTCCAGGAAAGGATGTATATTGTAAGACTAAATACCCAGTTGAGACTATATGACTTTGACATTCTCGCACATGCAAGACTGGTAGGACTCCTGGTATCTGATTCAAGTTTTGGTAAGGCAGTTTTGGCGGGCAGGTAAGGCTTTGTGTTTATAGATTGGATAGTGAGGTGAGACTAATTGGCCTTGACTTGTTTCCCTAGGCTGCAAATTGCCAGATTGACAGGGCTCCTGGTATCTGATTCAAGTTTTATTAAAGCAATATTGACGGGCAGGTAAGGCTGTGTGTTCACAGATTCGATATTAAGGCGAGACTAATTGGCCTTGACTTGTTCCCCTAGGCTGCATATGCCAGATAGGCAGGTCTCCTGGTATCTGAGACAAGTTTTCGTTTAACAGTTCTGACAGCTAGGTGAGGCTGTATGTCTTAAGATTAAATTGTCGGGTGAGCCTGTTTGACTTTGACTTGCGCCCCTAGGATGCAAATGCTGGATTTACAGGGTTCCTGGTATCTGAAACCAGTTTTGGTTAGGCAATTTTGAATTCCAGGTGAGGCTGAATGTTTTAAGACTTAATAGTCGAGTGAGACTATTTGGCTTTGGCTTTTTCACATAGGCGGCACATGCCAGATTGGCGAGCTCCTGGAATCTAAAAAAAGCTTTGGTAAAAGAGTTTTGACAGCTACGTAAATCTGTATGTTTTAAGGTTAAATTGTCGGGTGAGTCAGTTTGACTTTGACTTGCTCGCCTAGGATGCAAATGCTGGTTTAACAGGGTTCCTGGTATCTGAGACAAGTTTTGGTAATTCAGTTTTGGCGGCCAGATGGGGCAATATGTTTTAAGGTTAGTCTGTTTGACTTTGACTTGCTCCCCTAGGATGCAAATGCTGGTTTAACAGGGTTCCTGGTATCTGAGAAAAGTTTTGGTAAATCAGTTTTGGCGGCCTAATGGTGCTGTATGTTTTAAGATTTAATAGACGGGTGAGGCTATTTGGCTTTGCCTTGCTCGCCTAGGATCCAAATCCTGGAATAACAGGGTTCATGGTATCTAAGACAAGTTTTGGTAAATCAGTTTTGGCGGCCAGATGGGGCTATATGTTTTAAGATTTAATATTCGGGTGAGCCTGTTTGGCTTTGACATGCGCCCCTAGGATGGAAATGCTGGATTAACAGGGTTCCTGGTATCTAAGACAAGTTTTGGGAAATCAGTTTTGGCGGCCAGATGGGGCTATATGTTTTAAGATTTAATAGTCGGGTGAGGCTATTTGGCTTTGACTTGCTCCCCTAGGATGCAAATGCTGGAATAACAGGGTTCCTGGTATCAAAGACAAGTTTTGGTAAATCAGTTCCGGCGGCCAGATGGGGTTGTATGTTTTAAGATTTAATAGTCGGGTGAGGCTATTTGGCTTTGACTTGCTCCCCTAGGCTCCACATGCCAGATTGGCGGGGCTCCTGGAATCTAAGACAAGTTTTGGTAAAACAGTTTTGACAGCTAAGTAAGGCTGTATGCTTTAAGATTAAATAGTCGGGTGAGCGTGTTTGGCTTTGAGTTGCGCCCCTAGGATGCAAATGATTTAATAACAGGGTTCCTGGTTTCTAAGGCAAGTTTTGGTAAAGCTGTTTGGCAGCTACGGAAGTCTGTATGTTTTAAGATTAAATTGTCGGGTGAGCCTGTTTGGCTTTGACTTGCTCCCGTAGGCTCCACATGCCAGATTGGCTTGGCTCCTGGAATCTAAGACAAGGTTTGGTAAAACAGTTTTGACAGCTGGGCAAAACTGTATGTTTTAAGATTAAATAGTCGGCTGGGGGTGAGCGTGTTTGGCTTTGACTTGCGCCCCTAGGATGCAAATGCTGGAATAACAGGGTTCCTGGTATCTAAGACAAGTTTTGGGAAATCAGTTTTGGCGGCCAGATGGGGATATATGTTTTAAGATTTAATAGTCGGGTGAGGCTGTTTGGCTTTGACTTGCTCCACTAGGCTGCACATGCCAGATTGGCGGTGCTCCTGTAATCTAAGACAAGTTTTGGTAAAACAGTTTTTACAGCTAAGTAAGGCTGTATGCCTTAAGATTAAATAGTCAGGTGAGCGTGTTTGGTTTTGACTTGCGCCCCTAGGATGCAAATGCTGGCATAACAGGGTTCCTGGTATCTAAGACAAGTTTAGGTAAATCAGTTTTGGCAACTACGTAAGTCTGTATGTTTTAAGATTAAATTGTCGGGTGAGCCTGTTTGGCTTTTACTTGCTCCCGTAGGCTCTACATGCCAGATTGGCTTGGCTCCTGGAATCTAAGCCAAGGTTTGGTAAAACAGTTTTGACAGCTGGGCAAGACTGTATGTTTTAAGATTAAATAGTCGGTTGAGGCTGTTTGGCTTTGAGTTGCGCCCCTAGGATGCAAATGCTGGATTAACAGGGTTCCTGGTATCTGAAACAAGTTTTGCTAAGGCAATTTTGAGTTCCAGGTGAGGCTGAATGTGTTAAGACTTAATAGTCGGGTGAGACTATTTTGCTTTGACTTGCTCCCCTAGGCAGCAAATGCTAGATTAACAGGGTTCCTGGTATCTGAGACAAGTTTTGGTAAAGCAGTTTTGGCAGCTACGTAAGTCTGTATGTTTTAAGATTAAATTGTCGGGTGAGCCTGTTTGGCTTTGACTTGCTCCCCTAGGCTCCACATGCCAGATTGGCGGGGCTCCTGGAATCTAAGACAAGTTTTGGTAAAACAGTTTTGACAGCTAGGTAAGGCTGTATGCCTTAAGATTAAATAGTCAGGTGAGCGTGTTTGGTTTTGACTTGCGCCCCTAGGATGCAAATGCTGGCATAACAGGGTTCCTGGTATCTAAGACAAGTTTAGGTAAATCAGTTTTGGCGGCCATATGGGGCTATATGTTTTAAGATTTAATAGTCGGGTGAAGCTATTTGACTTTGCCTTGCTCCCCTAGGATGCAAATGGTGGAATAACAGGGTTCCTGGTATCTAAGACAAGTTTTGGTAAATCAGTTTTGGCGGCCAGGTGGGTTTGTATGTTTTAAGATTTATTAGTCGGGTGAGGCTATTTGGCTTTGACTTGCTCCCCTAGGCTCCACATGCCAGATTGGCGGGGCTCCTGGAATCTAAGACAAGTTCTGGTAAAACAGTTTTGACAGCTAATTAAGGCTGTATGCTTTTAGATTAAATAGTCGGGTGAGCGTGTTTGGCTTTGAATTGCGCCCCTAGGATGCAAATGATGGAATAACAGGGTTCCTGGTTTCTAAGGCAAGTTTTGGTAAAGCTGCTTTGGCAGCTACGGAAGTCTGTATGTTTTAAGATTAAATTGTCGGGTGAGCCTGTTTGGCTTTGACTTGCTCCCGTAGGCTCCACATGCCAGATTGGCTTGGCTCCTGGAATCTGAGACAAGGTTTGGTAAAACAGTTTTGACAGCTGGACAAGACTGTATGTTTTAAGATTAAATAGTCGGTTGAGGCTGTTTGGCTTTGAGTTGCGCCCCTAGGATGCAAATGCTGGATTAACAGGGTTCCTGGTATCTGAAACAAGTTTTGGTAAGGCAATTTTGAGTTCCAGGTGAGGCTGAATGTGTTAAAACTTAATAGTCGGGTGAGGCTATTTGGTTTTGACTTGCTCCCATAGGCTGCAAATGCTAGATTAACAGGGCTCCTGGTTTCTAATGCAAGTTTTGGTAAAGCAGTTTTGGCAGCTACGTAAGTCTGTATGTTTTAAGATTAAATTGTCGGGGTTGCTCCCCTAGGCTCAACATGCCAGATTGGCGGGGCTCCTGGAATCTAAGACAAGTTTTGGTAAAACAGTTTTGACAGCTAGGTAAGGCTGTATGCTTTAAGATTAAATAGTCGGGTGAGCTTGTTTGGCTTTGACTTGCGCCCCTAGAATGCAAATGCTGGAATAACAGGGTTCCTGGTATCTAAGACAAGTTTTGGTAAATCAGTTTTGGCGGCCAAATGGGGCTATATGTTTTAAGATTTAATAGTCGGGTGAGGCTATTTGGCTATGACTTGCTCCCCTAGGATGCAAATGCTGGAATAACAGGGTTCCTGGTATCTAAGACAAGTTTTGGTAAATCAGTTCCGGCGGCCAGATGGGGTTGTATGTTTTAAGATTTAATAGTCGGGTGAGGCTATTTGGCTTTGACTTGCTCTCCTAGGCTCCACATGCCAGATTGGCGGGGCTCCTGGAATCTAAGACAAGTTTTGGTAAAACAGTTTTGACAGCTAGGTAAGGCTGTATGCTTTAAGATTAAATAGTCGGGTGAGCGTGTTTGGCTTTGACTTGCGCCCCTAGGATGCAAATGATGGAATAACAGGGTTCCGGGTTTCTAAGGCAAGTTTTGGTAAAGCAGTTTTGGCAGCTACGTAAGTCTGTATGTTTTAAGATTAAATTGTCGGGTGAGCCTGTTTGGCTTTGACTTGCTCCCCTAGGCTCCACATGCCAGATTGGCGGGGCTCCTGGAATCTAAGACAAGTTTTGGTAAAACAGTTTTGACAGCTGGGCAAGACTGTATGTTTTAAGATTAAATAGTCGGGTGAGCGTGTTTGGCTTTGACTTGCGCCCCTAGGATGCAAATGCTGGAATAACAGGGTTCCTGGTATCTGAGACAAGTTTTGGTAAATCAGTTTTGGCGGCCAGATGGGGCTATATGTTTTAAGATTTAATAGTCGGGTGAGTCTGTTTGGCTTTGACTTGCGCCGCTAGGATGCAAATGATGGAATAACAGGGTTCCTGGTTTCTAAGGCAAATTTTGTTAAAGCAGTTTTGGCAGCTACGTAAGTCTGTATGTTTTAAGATTAAATTGTCGGGTGAGCCTGTTTGGCTTTGACTTGCTCCCCTAGGCTCCACATGCCAGATTGGCGGGGCTCCTGGAATCTAAGACCAGTTTTGGTAAAACAGTTTTGACAGCTACGTAAGTCTGTATGTTTTAAGATTAAATTGTCGGGTGAGCCTGTTTGGCTTTGACTTGCTCCCCTAGGCTCCACATGCCAGATTGTCGGGGCTCCTGGAATCTAAGACAAGTTTTGGTAAAACAGTTTTGACAGCTGGGCAAGACTGTATGTTTTAAGATTAAATAGTCGGGTGAGCGTGTTTGGCTTTGACTTGCGCCCCTAGGATGCAAATGCTGGAATAACAGGGTTCCTGGTATCTGAGACAAGTTTTGGTAAATCAGTTTTGGCGGCCAGATGGGGCTATATGTTTTAAGATTTAATAGTCGGGTGAGTCTGTTTGGCTTTGACTTGCGCCGCTAGGATGCAAATGATGGAATAACAGGGTTCCTGGTTTCTAAGGCAAATTTTGTTAAAGCAGTTTTGGCAGCTACGTAAGTCTGTATGTTTTAAGATTAAATTGTCGGGTGAGCCTGTTTGGCTTTGACTTGCTCCCCTAGGCTCCACATGCCAGATTGGCGGGGCTCCTGGAATCTAAGACCAGTTTTGGTAAAACAGTTTTGACAGCTGGGCAAGACTGTATGTTTTAAGATTAAATAGTCGGGTGAGCGTGTTTGGCTTTGACTTGCGCCCTAGGATGCAAAGCTGGAATAACAGGGTTCCTGGTATCTGAGACAAGTTTGAAATCGTTTGGCGGCCAGATGGGGCTAATGTTTAAGATTAATAGTCGGGTGAGTCTGTTTGGCTTTGACTTGCGCCGCTAGGATGCAAATGATGGAATAACAGGGTCCTGGTTTCTAAGGCAAATTTTGTTAAACAGTTTTGGCAGCTAGTAAGGCTGTATGCTTTACGATTAAATAGTCGGGTGAGCGTGTTTGGCTTTGACTTGCGCCCCTAGGATGCAAATGCTGCATTTACAGGGTTCCTGGTATCTGAGACAAGTTTTGGGAAATCAGTTTTGGCGGCCAGATGGGGCTATATGTTTTAAGATTTAATAGTCGGGTGAGCCTGTTTGGCTTTGACTTGCGCCCCTAGGATGCAAATGCTGCATTAACAGGGTTCCTTGTATCTGAGACAAGTCTTGGTAAAGCAGCTTTGGAACCTACGTAAGTCTGTATGTTTTAAGATTAAATTGTTGGGTGAGGCTGATTGGCTTTGACTTGCTCCCCTAGGCTCCACATGCCAGATTGGCTTGGCTCCTGGAATCTAAGACAAGGTTTGGTAAAACAGTTTTGACAGCTGGGCAAGACTGTATGTTTTAAGATTAAATAGTCGGTTGAGCCTGTTTGGCTTTGAGTTGCGCCCCTAGGATGCAAATGCTGGATTAACAGGGTTCCTGGTATCTGAAACAAGTTTTGGTAAGGCAATTTTGAGTTCCAGGTGAGGCTGAATGTGTTAAGACTTAATAGTCGGGTGAGACTATTTTGCTTTGACTTGCTCCCCTAGGCTGCAAATGCTAGATTAACAGGCCTCCTAGTATCTAAGGCAAGTTTTGGTAAAGCAGTTTTGGTAGCTAGGTAAGGCTGTGCTTTACGATTAAATAGTCGGGTGAGCGTGTTTGGCTTTGACTTGCGCCCCTAGGATGCAAATGCTGCATTAACAGGGTTCCTGGTATCTGAGACAAGTTTTGGTAAAGCAGCTTTGGCAACTACGTAAGTCTGTATGTTTTAAGATTAAATAGTCGGATGAGCCTGTTTGGCTTTGACTTGCACCACTAGGGTGCACATGCCAGATTGGCGGTGCTCCTGGAATCTAAGACAAGTTTTGGTAAAACCGATTTGACAGCTGGGCAAGACTGTATGTTTTAAGATTTAATAGTCGGGTGAGCCTATTTGGCTTTGACTTGCGCCCCTAGGATGCAAATGCTGCATTAACAGGGTTCCTGGTATCTGAGACAAGTTTTAGTAAAGCAGCTTTGGCAACTACGTAAGTCTGTATGTTTTAAGATTAAAATGTCGGGTGAGTCTGTTTGGCTTTGACTTGCTCCCCTAGGCTCCACATGCCAGATTGGCGGGGCTCCTGGAATCTTAGACAAGTTTAGGTAAAACAGTTTTGACAGCTAGGTAAGGCTGTATGCTTTAAGATTAAATAGTCGGGTGAGCGTGTTTGGCTTTGACTTGCGCCCCTAGGATGTAAATGCTGGAATAACAGGGTTCCTGGTATCTAAGACAAGTTTTCGTGAATCAGTTTTGGCGGCCAGATGGGGCTATATGTTTTAAGATTTAATAGTCGGGTGAGCCTGTTTGGCTTTGACTTGCGCGCCTAGGATACAAATGCTGCATTAACAGGGTTCCTGGTATCTGAAACAAGTTTTGGTAAAGCAATTTTGAGTTCCAGGTTAGGCTGAATGTGTTAAGATTTATTAGTCGGGTGAGGCTATTTGGCTTTGTCTTGCTAGATTAACAGGGTTCCTGGTATCTGAAACAAGTTTTGGTATGGCATTTTTGAGTTCCAGGTGAGGCTGAATGTTTTATGTTTCGTGTGAGACTATTTGGCTTTGACTTTCTCCCCTAGGCGGCACATGCCAGATTGGCGGGGCTCCTGGAATATAAAAAAGGTTTTGGTAAAACAGTTTTAACAGCTACGTAAGTCTGTATGTTTTAAGTTTAAATAGTCGGGTGAGTCTGTTTGACTTTGACTTGCTCCCCTAGTATGCAAATGCTGGATTAACAGGGTTCCTGATATCTGAGACAAGTTTTGGTAAATCAGTTTTGGCGGCCAGATTGGGCTATATGTTTTAAAATTTAATAGTCGGGTGCGAATATTTGGCTTTGTCTTGCTCCTGGTAACTGAGATAAGTTTTGGTAAATCAGTTTTGGCGGCAAGATGGGGCTATATGTTTTAGGATTAAATAGTCGGATGAGCCTGTTTGGCTTTGACTTGCTCCACTAGGGTGCACATGCCAGATTGGCGGTGCTCCTGGAATCTAAGACAAGTTTTGGTAAAACCGTTTTGACAGCTAGGTAAGGCTGTATGCTTTAAGATTAAATAGTCGGGTGAGCGTGTTTGGCTTTGACTTGCGCCCCTAGGATGAAAATGCTGGAATAACAGGGTTCCTGGCATCTAAGACAAGTTTTGGTAAATCATTTTTGGCGGCCAGATGGGGCTACATGTTTTAAGATTTAATAGTCGGGAGAGCCTGTTTGGATTTGGCTTGCGCCCCTAGGATGCAAATGCTGCATTAACAGGGTTCCTGGTATCTGAGACAAGTTTTGGTAAAGCAGCTTTGGCAACTACGTAAGTCTGTATGTTTTAAGATTAAATTGTCGGGTGAGCCTGTTTGGCTTTGACTTGCTCCCTTAGGCTCCACATGCCAGATTGGCTTGGCTCCTGGAATCTAAGACAAGGTTTGGTAATACCGTTTTGACAGCTGGGCAAGACTGTATGTTTTGAGATTAAATAGCCGGTCTAGCCTGTTTGGCTTTGAGTTGCGCCCCTAGGATGCAAATGCTGGATTAACAGGGATCCTGGTATCTGAAACAAGTTTTGGTAAGGCAATTTTGAGTACCAGGTGAGGGTGAATGTGTTAAGACTTAACAGTCGGGTGAGACTATTTTGCTTTGACTTGCTCCCATAGGCTGCAATGCTAGATTAACAGGGCTCCTGGTTTCTAAGGCAAGTTTTGGTAAAGCAGTTTTGGCAGCTACGTAAGTCTGTATGTTTTAAGATTAAATTGTCAGGTGAGCCTGTTTGGCTTTGACTTGCTCCCCTAGGCTCCACATGCCAGATTGGCGGGGCTCCTGGAATCTAAGACAAGTTTTGGTAAAACAGCTTTGACAGCTAGGTAAGGTTGTATGCTTTAAGATTAAATAGTCGGAAGAGCGTGTTTGGCTTTGACTTGCGCCCCTAGGATGCAAATGCTGGAATAACAGGGTTTCTGGTATCTAAGACAAGTTTTGGTAAATCAGTTTTGGCGGCCAGATGGGGCTATATGTTTTAAGATTTAATAGTCGGGTGAGCCTGTTTGGCTTTGACTTGCGCCCCTAGGATGCAAATGCTGGATAACCAGGGTACCTGGAATCTGAGACAAGTTTTGGTAAGGCAATTCTGAGTTCCAGGTGAGGCTGAATGTGTTCAGACTTAATAGTCGGATGAGATTATTTTGCTTTGACTTGCTCCCCTAGGCTGCAATGCTAGATTAACAGGGCTCCTGGTTTCTAAGGCAAGTTTTGGTAAAGCAGTTTTGGCAGCCAGATGGGACTGTATGTTTTAAGATTAAATTCTCGGGTGAGCCTGTTTGGTTTTGACTTGCTCCCCTAGGCTCCACATGCCAGATTGGCGGGGCTCCTGGAATCTAAGACAAGGTTTGGTAAAACAGTTTTGGCAGCTGGGCAAGACTGTATGTTTTAAGATTAAATAGTCGGTTGAGCCTATTTGGCCTTGACTTGCGCCCCTAGGATGCAAATGCTGGATTAACAGTGTTCCTGGTATCTGAAACAACTTTTGGTATGGCAATTTTGAGTTCCAGGTGAGGCTGAATGTTTTATGTTTCGTGTGAGACTATTTGGCTTTGACTTTCTCCCCTAGGCGGCACATGCCAGATTGGCGGGGCTCCTGGAATCTAAAAAAGGTTTTGGTAAAACAGTTTTAACAGCTACGTAAGTCTGTATGTTTTAAGTTTAAATAGTCGGGTGAGTCTGTTTGACTTTGACTTGCTCCCCTAGGATGCAAATGCTGGATTAACAGGGTTCCTGATATCTGAGATAAGTTTTGGTAAATCAGTTTTGGCGGCCAGATGGGGCTATATGTTTTAAAATTTAATAGTCGGGTGAGAATATTTGGCTTTGTCTTGCTCCCCTAGGCTGCAAATGCTAGATTAACAGGGTTCCTGGTAACTGAGATAAGTTTTGGTAAATCAGTTTTGGCGGCAAGATGGGGCTATATGTTTTAGGATTAAATAGTCAGATGAGCCTGTTTGGCTTTGACTTGCTCTACTAGGCTGCACATGCCAGATTGGCGGTGCTCCTGGAATCTAAGACAAGTTTTGGTAAAACAGTTTTGACAGCTAGGTAAGGCTGTATGCTTTAAGATTAAATAGTCGGGTGAGCGTGTTTGGCTTTGACTTGCGCCCCTAGGATGAAAATGCTGGAATAACAGCGTTCCTGGCATCTAAGACAAGTTTTGGTAAATCATTTTTGGCGGCCAGATGGGGCTATATGTTTTAAGATTTAATAGTCGGGAGAGCCTGTTTGGCTTTGACTTGCGCCCCTAGGATGCAAATGCTGCATTAACAGGGTTCCTGGTATCTGAGACAAGTTTTGGTAAAGCAGCTTTGGCAACTACGTAAGTCTGTATGTTTTAAGATTAAATTGTTGGGTGAGCCTGATTGGCTTTGACTTGCTCCCCTAGGCTCCACATGCCAGATTGGCTTGGCTCCTGGAATCTAAGACAAGGTTTGGTAAAACAGTTTAGACAGCTGGGCAAGACTGTATGTTTTAAGATTAAATAGTCGGTTGAGCCTGTTTGGCTTTGAGTTGCGCCCCTAGGATGCAAATGCTGGATTAACAGGGTTCCTGGTATCTGAAACAAGTTTTGGTAAGGCAATTTTGAGTTCCAGGTGAGACTGAATGTGTTAAGACTTAATAGTCGGGTGAGACTATTTTGCTTTGACTTGCTCCCCTAGCCAGCAAATGCTAGATTAACAGGGCTCCTGGTGTCTAAGGCAAGTTTTGGTAAAGCAGTCTTGGCACCTACGTAAGTCTATATGTTTTAAGATTAAATTGTCGGGTGAGCCTGTTTGGCTTTGACTTGCTCCCCTAGGCTGTACATGCCAGATTGGCGGGGCTCCTGGAATCTAAGACAAGTTTTGGTAAAACAGTTTTGACAGCTGGGTAAGGTTGTATGCTTTAAGATTAAATAGTCGGGTGAGCCTGTTTGGCTTTGACTTGCGCCCCTAGGATGCAAATGCTGGAATAACAGGGTTTTTGGTATCTAAGACAAGTTTTGGTAAATCAGTTTTGGCGGCCAGATGGGGCTATATGTTTTAAGATTTAATAGTCGGGTGAGCCTGTTTGGCTTTGACTTGCGCCCCTAGGATGCAAATGCTGGATAACCAGGGTTCCTGGAATCTGAGACAAGTTTTGGTAAGGCAATTCTGAGTTTCAGGTGAGGCTGAATATGTTCAGACTTAATAGTCGGATGAGACTATTTTGCTTTGACTTGCTCCCTTAGGCTGCAAATGCTAGATTAACAGGGCTCCTGGTTTCTAAGGCAAGTTTTGGTAAAGCAGTTTTGGCAGCCAGATGGGGCTGTATGTTTTAAGATTAAATTCTCGGGTGAGCCTGTTTGGTTTTGACTTGCTCCCCTAGGCTCCACATGCCAGATTGGCCGGGCTCCTGGAATCTAAGACATGGTTTGGTAAAACAGTTTTGGCAGCTGGGCAAGACTGTATGTTTTAAGATTAAATAGTCGGTTGAGCCTATTTGGCCTTGACTTGCGCCCCTAGGATGCAAATGCTGGATTAACAGGGTTCCTGGTATCCGAAACAAGTTTTGGTATGGCAATTTTGAGTTCCAGGTGAGGCTGAATGTTTTATGTTTCGTGTGAGACTATTTGGCTTTGACTTTCTCCCCTAGGCGGCAGATGCCAGATTTTCGGGGCTCCTGGAATCTAAAAAAGGTTTTGGTAAAACAGTTTTAACAGCTACGTAAGTCTGTATGTTTTAAGTTTAAATAGTCGGGTCTGTTTGACTTTGACTTGCTCCCCTAGGATGCAAATGCTGGATTAACAGGGTTCCTGATATCTGAGACAAGTTTTGGTAAATCAGTTTTGGCGGCCAGATGGGGCTATATGTTTTAAAATTTAATAGTCGGGTGAGAATATTTGGCTTCGTCCTGCTCCCCTAGGCTGAAAATGCTAGATTAACAGGGTTCCTGGTAACTGAGATAAGTTTTGGTAAATCAGTTTTGGCGGCAAGATGGGACTATATGTTTTAGGATTAAATAGTCGGATGAGCCTGTTTGGCTTTGGCTTGCTCCACTAGGCTGCACATGCCAGATTGGCGGTGCTCCTGGAATCTAAGACAAGTTTTGGTAAAACCGTTTTGACAGCTAGGTAAGGCTGTATGCTTTAAGATTAAATAGTCGGGTGAGCGTGTTTGGCTTTGACTTGCGCCCCTAGGATGAAAATGCTGGAATAACAGGGTTCCTGGCATCAAAAAGAAAGTTCTCAGTTGAGAGTGATTGACTTGTTTTACTTGTGCTCCAAGATTTTTATATATTTTTGCGCTTCAAACCTGCTTTTTATTTCTAAATTTTGCATTTATGGTGCATTATTTAAAAAGCTCTTATAAATTGTGCAAAGTGCTATCTGTTGTGCAGCGTAAGTCTGTTAATTATTGCATTTATAAAACGCGGCGTCAGTTCCGTGTTGTTGTTATTGCCCGTTTTTGATTCTTTTGCTTTGGTGCTCCCCTGTTCATACACTTGTATGTGCGTGTGTTCGCTGCTGCATATTTCTGCTTGTGTATTGCTCTCTCGCAAATTTTTGCTATTGCTTTTCTTTCCAAACACTTTGTTTGTGTAAGATAATTGTTTTTTGAGTGTTTACTTGCTCTATTTTTGTGCACCGTTTTCGTTTTGCTCGCGCTCTCGCAACCTCTGCTTATTCTTTTAACGTTGATAGAAATTATGTCGTGCTGTAAGAAACCTTGCACGTTCAAGCAGGCTGATGATTCTGCACAGCCTCAATTTGTTAATTGCTGGCTGTGTGAGAGTATGATGCATGCTAAATGTGCAGGTCTCACTGGGCGTGATTGCGACAAGATCACTGCAGTTGCCAAGAAGGGCTGCGGTGGCTTGCGTTGGTCGTGCCCAGATTGCATCGACAAGCAAATTGATTTCTCCAGAATGTATAATTCTGTGAGAAATCAATTCTTAAAATTGAATAATGTTGCTAAGCAGCTGGCGAGTAATTTTGACTCCAGTTTTGAGTTGCTTGCCAAATATAAATTCGAGTCTCCAATCAATCGCCGGTTGGAGCCTCATCTTTTGCAATTACCCTCTACGTCTGTTCAGACACCTACGCCTTTCATGTCCCAACCTAGCAACTTGGATTTATCTCCAATGTTGTCTTTATCGCCTTCTCCAAGCGACTGCCCAATTACAACCGTTTCATCCCCTATAGTAGTTACAGTAGATCCCGTACCTAATACTGTCCCAGTTATCCAAACTGCCTCAGCCCCGTCAGCTCCTGGCCGCAAAGATAGACCTGCGCGTAGTCTTGCCCAGATTGTTAAACACAATAATGGTGCCTCTTTAGCTCCTCCAACTCCTGTATTACCCGCTGCCCCATCAGCACCTACTTTAACTGTTGTTGCCCCTCGTAGGCAAGTTTTTGTGTCTCGACTTTCGTCGGACACCACTTCTGAGTCATTGGCTGCCTATATTGCTAGCAAATCTTCTGCTAGCGTGTCAATAACCAAATTTAATTTCTCCACCCCTCGTGAAATATCATCATTCAAAATAAATGTTTCACATGATATGTTTCCAATCATTTGTGATCCCAAATTTTGGCCTCCACACATGATTGTTCACGAGTTCAAGCCAAAAAGGAGAAACCAGCCTGTCACCCTTCCAGTCCCTTCAATACAGGGTACCATTTTTGCCCCAAAAAACTAATTTCAACTTCTGACCAAATCTGTATTCATTATCAGAATGTCAGAGGTCTTATTTCAAAGCTTAAAAATCTTTTCATGGCCAGTACTTCCTTCGACTCGGATATAATAGCCTTTTCAGAAACATGGTTAAATTCAACCATATCCGATTTTGAGATATTTTCGAATAGTTTTATTTTGCATAGAAATGATCGGCCGACTCGAGGTGGTGGGGTGTTAATTGCCGTTAAAGCCACTCTCCAGTCAGAACTTTTTTGTTTTAGTACGCCTACTGACGCTGAGATTGTATCAGTTAAGGTGTCTTTTCCTACACGGAATATCTATATTACATGCTCTTATGTCCCTCCTTCTTCTGATATTCAAGTTTATATGAAACATATTACTTGTATTAAAGAAGTTTCTTCACACGTGCGTGATAATGACCTATTTATGGTGTTAGGTGATTTTAATTTGCCGAACATCTCTTGGTCATTATTCACTGCCGAAAATTATCTAGTGCCCTCAGCACAGCATGATTTTATAGACTGCATGCTTGATCTTTCGTTGTTTCAAATCAATTCAATTTCTAATCATTTGAATAGAACACTTGACCTTGTATTTGCTAACGACTACCTTATTTCTAATGTGTCTAGGTCCGCCCCTTTATCTCTTCCTGAGGATGTATATCATCCTACTTTAGAGATTACAATGTTCAATTGTAATCGTCTCATTTCGTGCTCATCAGCCAATAAACCCCGCCGCTGCTTTCGCAAAGGGAATTATTCATTGCTAAATCAGCTTATTTATGCAACCGATTGGTCTTTCTTATATGACTCGGTTGATATGAATACTGCTATTGCTTTTTTTATAGCACCCTAAACTCCCTCTTAGATGTGAGTATTCCCAAGTCAATTCCTTCGACTACTCTTTCAAAACCACCCTGGTTTACTCCCAGATTGTCACAGCTTAAAAACTTAAAATCTAAATATTTTAAAAAGTTTAAAAAGTCTGGTTCGTGTACAGACTTGGCTAGATATTCCATAGTCAAGTCGAACTTCTTTCTTCTGAATTCTCAATGCTATGAGAATTATCTTACTCGTTGTAAAAGGCAATTTGCCCAAAATCCGAGACAGTTTTACAATTTTGTAAACTTGAAGCGTAAATCTTCAAGTTTGCCAACTTCTTTTTCTTTCGGGATGGATAAAGCTAGTAATGACTCTGATTCTGCTAACCTCTTTGCTAATTTTTTCCAATCAACTTACTCCTCTGTCTGTCCTAATAATAATTCTTACCCTTATACTATTTCTTCCTCTAGTTCTATACCTCCTCCTATTATTTCACACTCATCTCTCCTTTTAGCTATAAACTCTTTACAATCTTCTTACTCTCCTGGGCCTGACAATATTCCTAGTTGTCTACTTAAGGAGTGCAGTTCTTCCCTTCTGTATCCATTGCAAAAGCTTTTTAATCTATCTCTTGAAACTTCTGTCTTTCCATCTCTTTGGAAAGAATCTTATATCATTCCTCTCCACAAGAAAGGTGGAAAGTCTGATATACAAAATTACAGGGGCATTGCAAAACTGTCCGCTATTCCTAAATTATTTGAAAAAATAATCACTTCGAATTTGCAGCATTTCTGCAAATCAGTTGTTTCCCCTGTTCAACATGGATTCGTAAAGAATCGGTCAACTACGACCAATCTGCTTGAGTTTACTTCCTTGGTAAATTATGCTTTTCTTTCGAAAATGCAAACTGATGTCATTTATACTGACTTCAGTAAGGCGTTTGACTCTGTGCACCATGACACTTTACTTTTTAAACTTGACCGAATAGGTTTCCCTCCGTCTCTTTTGCTTTGGATTAATTCTTATTTAAAAGGTAGGACCCAGCGAGTAATGCTGAGGCTGACTACCTCTAAACAAGTTCACGTTACTTCTGGTGTTCCTCAAGGTAGTCATCTTGGACCTTTACTCTTTACTCTTTTTATAAATGATCTCCCCTCTGTGATATCACATGCCCGTGTACTCATGTATGCGGATGATGTAAAACTAATTCTATCATACACTAATCCCCTACACCATTCTCGTCTACAAGACGATCTGAACGCGATGCAACTTTGGTGTTCGACCAATCAATTACATCTGAATTGTTCAAAGTGTATGTTTATGACATTTAATCGTACTACACCTTATCTTGTCAGTTATACAATCGACAATACCCCTTTGCAACGTATACTAACAGTTAAGGATCTAGGCGTTCTTTTTGATTCTAAACTCTGTTTCAATCTTCACATAGATACCATCGTTAATGAGGCAAAAGGTGTACTTGGATTCATTAAACGATGGTCTAAAGAGTTTAACGATCCTTTTATAACTAAACTTCTGTACATCTCTCTTGTTCGCCCTATCCTTGAATACTGCTCTTGCACCTGGTCTCCGCAGTATAACAATAGCCAGGATCGTATTGAATCTGTTCAGAAGCAATTTCTGCTTTTTGCCTTACGAGGTTTAAATTGGGACCCTAATCTTCGGTTGCCATCCTACTCCAGCAGGCTGCTTCTTCTTAACCTTCCGTCGTTAACCAACCGTAGGACAATTCTCGGTGTTGTCCTTCTACATAAGTTGATTATTGGCGATATAGATTCTCCTTTTCTGCTAGGGCGTCTTCAATTCTCTGTTCCGTCTAGACCAACCAGAAATTACCGCCCCTTATTCCTGTCTACGTGCACAACAGACTACGCTATGCACAATCCTTTTCGCGTGCTATGTAAAAATTATAATAGTTTACATCACGTTTTCTCTACCGAACTTTCTCTACCCCTAATAAAATCGTTGCTTTCAGGATACCTTCGGGAAGTCACCGACCATTCCCAGCTATGAGCAGGGGCATAGCTTGCCGGACAGGCTGTAAATTTTCCCCCACCGGGTCGGTGATTTCCCATTACTTTTCTCTCTATCCTATCTACTTAACACTCTATATATCTATCTAGCTTACATGTCTTTACTTTATTAACAATCTTCTTACTTTCCTTTTTCCTATTTATTGTATTTTATTAATTAACATACCAAACTAAGATTATTTTTAATTTTACATAAGAACAATTTTTTCCTACTTACACCCTTCAGCTTTGATGTAGGCTCTTATAGCGTCACTGACAAATTTAGCTGTGAAAAGAGGCACAGCTGGCCGGGCTGCCAAATAAAACACCTCCATCGGTCGGTGATGCTATTTAGAGAACTGTGTTTTTTAACTAGGCTTTTAGCATATAAGTTCATTATCTACTGTATGTATAATATGAATAATGAGGAAGACACTCGTTTTGTCGACCAATAATAAAATAAAATAAAACAAAAAAAAAAAAAAAAAAAAAAAAGACAAGTTTTGGTAAATCATTTTTGGCGGCCAGATGGGGCTATATGTTTTAAGATTTAATATTCGGGAGAGCCTGTTTGGCTTTGACTTGCGCCCCTAGGATGCAAATGCTGCATTAACAGGGTTCCTGGTATCTGAGACAAGTTTTGGTAAAGCAACTTTGGCAACTACGTAAGTCTGTATGTTTTAAGATTAAATTGTCGGGTGAGCCTGTTTGGCTTTGACTTGCTCCCTTAGGCTCCACATGCCAGATTGGCTTGGCTCCTGGAATCTAAGACAAGGTTTGGTAAAACAGTTTTGACAGCTGGGCAAGACTGTATGTTTTAAGATTAAATAGTCGGTCTAGCCTGTTTGGCTTTGAGTTGCGCCCCTAGGATGCAAATGCTGGATTAACAGGGTTCCTGGTATCTGAAACAAGTTTTGGTAAGGCAATTTTGAGTGCCAGGTGAGACTGAATGTGTTAAGACTTAATAGTCGGGTGAGACTATTTTGCTTTGACTTGCTCCCATAGGCTGCAAATGCTAGTATAACAGGGCTCCTGGTTTCTAAGGCAAGTTTTGGTAAATCAGTTTTGGCAGCTACGTAAGTCTGTATGTTTTAAGATTAAATTGTCAGGTGAGCCTGTTTGGCTTTGACTTGCTCCCCTAGGCTCCACATGCCAGATTGGCGGGGCTCCTGGAATCTAAGACAAGTTTTGGTAAAACAGTTTTGACAGCTAGGTAAGGTTGTATGCTTTAAGATTAAATAGTCGGAAGAGATTGTTTGGCTTTGACTTGCGCCCCTAGGATGCAAATGCTGGAATAACAGGGTTTCTGGTATCTAAGACAAGTTTTGGTAAATCAGTTTTGGCGGCCAGATGGGGCCATATGTTTTAAGATTTAATAGTCGGGTGAGCCTGTTTGGCTTTGACTTGCGCCCCTAGGGTGCAAATGCTGGATAACCAGGGTTCCTGGAATCTGAGACAAGTTTTGGTAAGGCAATTCTGAGTTCCAGGTGAGGCTGAATGTGTTCAGACTTAATAGTCGGATGAGATTATTGCTTTGACTTGCTCCCCTAGACTGCAAATGCTAGATTAACAGGGCTCCTGGTTTCTAAGGCAAGTTTTGGTAAAGCAGTTTTCGCAGCCAGATGGGGCTGTATGTTTTAAGATTAAATAGTTTGGTGAGCCTGTTTGGCTTTGACTTGCGCCCCTAGGGTCCACATGCCAGATTGGCGGGGCTCCTGGAATCTAAGACAAGGTTTGGTAAAACAGTTTTGGCAGCTGGGCAAGACTGTATGTTTTAAGATTAAATAGTCGGTTGAGCCTATTTGGCCTTGACTTGCGCCCCTAGGATGCAAATGCTGGATTAACAGTGTTCCTGGTATCTGAAACAACTTTTGGTATGGCAATTTTGAGTTCCAGGTGAGGCTGAATGTTTTATGTTTCGTGTGAGACTATTTGGCTTTGACTTTCTCCCCTAGGCGGCACATGCCAGATTGGCGGGGCTCCTGGAATCTAAAAAAGGTTTTGGTAAAACAGTTTTAACAGCTACGTAAGTCTGTATGTTTTAAGTTTAAATAGTCGGGTGAGTCTGTTTGACTTTGACTTGCTCCCCTAGGATGCAAATGCTGGATTAACAGGGTTCCTGATATCTGAGACAAGTTTTGGTAAATCAGTTTTGGCGGCCAGATGGGTCTATATGTTTAAAAATTTAATAGTCGGGTGAGAATATTTGGCTTTATCTTGCTCCCCTAGGCTGCAAATGCTAGATTAACAGGGTTCCTGGTAACTGAGATAAGTTTTGGTAAATCAGTTTTGGCGGCAAGATGGGGCTATATGTTTTAGGATTAATTAGTCAGATGAGCCTGTTTGGCTTTGACTTGCTCCACTAGGCTGCACATGCCAGATTGGCGGTGCTCCTGGAATCTAAGACACGTTTTGGTAAAACAGTTTTGACAGCTAGGTAAGGCTGTATGCTTTAAGATTAAATAGTCGGGTGAGCCTGTTTGGCTTTGACTTGCGCCCCTAGGATACAAATGCTGCATTAACAGGGTTCCTGGTATCTGAGACAAGTTTTGGTAAAGCAGCTTTGGCAACTACGTAAGTCTGTATGTTTTAAGATTAAATTGTCGGGTGAGCCTGTTTGGCTTTGACTTGCGCCCTTAGGCTCCACATGCCAGATTGGCTTGGCTCCTGGAATCTAAGACAAGGTTTGGTAAAACAGTTTTGACAGCTGGGCAAGACTGTATGTTTTAAGATTAAATAGTCGGTCTAGCCTGTTTGGCTTTGAGTTGCGCCCCTAGGATGCAAATGCTGGATTAACAGGGTTCCTGGTATCTGAAACAAGTTTTGGTAAGGCAATTTTGAGTACCAGGTGAGGCTGAATGTGTTAAGACTTAATAGTCGGGTGAGACTATTTTGCTTTGACTTGCTCCCATTGGCTGCAAATGCTAGATTAACAGGGCTCCTGGTTTCTAAGGCAAGTTTTGGTAAATCAGTTTTGGCGGCCAGATGGGGCTATATGTTTTAAGATTTAATAGTCGGGTGAGCCTGTTTGGCTTTGACTTGCGCCCCTAGGATGCAAATGCTGGATAACCAGGGTTCCTGGAATCTGAGACAAGTTTTGTTAAGGCAATTCTGAGTTCCAGGTGAGGCTGAATGTGTTCAGACTTAATAGTCGGATGAGATTATTTTGCTTTGACTTGCTCCCCTAGACTGCAAATGCTAGATTAACAGGGCTCCTGGTTTCTAATGCAAGTTTTGGTAAAGCAGTTTTGGCAGCCAGATGGGGCTGTATGTTTTAAGATTAAATTCTCGGGTGAGCCTGTTTGGTTTTGACTTGCTCCCCTAGGCTCCACATGCCAGATTGGCGGGGCTCCTGGAATCTAAGACAAGGTTTGGTAAAACAGTTTTGGCAGCTGGGCAAGACTGTATGTTTTAAGATTAAATAGTCGGTTGAGCCTATTTGGCCTTGACTTGCGCCCCTAGGATGCAAAAGCTGGATTAACAGGGTTCCTGGTATCTGAAACAAGTTTTGGTATGGCAATTTTGAGTTCCAGGTGAGGCTGAATGTTTTATGTTTCGTGTGAGACTATTTGGCTTTGACTTTCTCCCCTAGGCGGCACATGCCAGATTGGCGTGGCTCCTGGAATCTAAAAAAGGTTTTGGTAAAACAGTTTTAACAGCTACGTAAGTCTGTATGTTTTAAATTTAAATAGTCGCGTGAGTCTGTTTGACTTTGACTTGCTCCCCTAGGATGCAAATGCTGGATTAACAGGGTTCTTGATATCTGAGACAAGTTTTGGTAAATCAGTTTTGGCGGCCAGATGGGGCTATATGTTTTAAAATTTAATAGTCGGGTGAGAATATTTGGCTTTGTCTTGCTCCCCTAGGCTGCAAATGCTAGATTAACAGGGTTCCTGGTAACTGAGATAAGTTTTGGTAAATCAGTTTTGGCGGCCAGATGGGGCTATATGTTTTAGGATTAAATAGTCAGATGAGCCTGTTTGGCTTTGACTTGCTCCACTAGGCTGCACATGCCAGATTGGCGGTGCTCCTGGAATCTAAGACAAGTTTTGGTAAAACAGTTTTGACAGCTAGGTAAGGCTGTATGCTTTAAGATTAAATAGTCGGGTGAGCCAGTTTGGCTTTGACTTGCGCCCCTAGGATGCAAATGCTGCATTAACAGGGTTCCTGGTATCTGAGACAAGTTTTGGTAAAGCAGCTTTGAAAACTACGTAAGTCTATATGTTTTAAGATTAAATTGTCGGGTGAGCCTGTTTGGCTTTGACTTGCGCCCTTAGGCTCCACATGCCAGATTGGCTTGGCTCCTGGAATCTAGGACAAGGTTTGGTAAAAGAGTTTTGACAGCTGGGCAAGACTGTATGTTTTAAGATTAAATAGTCGGTCTAGCCTGTTTGGCTTTGAGTTGCGCCCCTAGGAAGCAAATGCTGGATTAACAGGGTTCCTGGTATCTGAAACAAGTTTTGGTAAGGCAATTTTGAGTACCAGGTGAGGCTGAATGTGTTAAGACTTAATAGTCGGGTGAGACTATTTTGCTTTGACTTGCTCCCATAGGCTGAAAATGCTAGATTAACAGGGCTCCTGGTTTCTAAGGCAAGTTTTGGTAAAGCAGTTTTGGCAGATACGTAAGTCTGTATGTTTTAAGATTAAATTGTCAGGTGAGCCTGTTTGGCTTTGACTTGCTCCCCTAGGCTCCACATGCCAGATTGGCGGGGCTCCTGGAATCTAAAAAAAGTTTTGGTAAAACAGTTTTGACAGCTAGGTAAGGTTGTATGCTTTAAGATTAAATAGTCGGAAGAGCGAGTTTGGCTTTGACTTGCGCCCCTAGGATGCAAATGCTGGAATAACAGGGTTTCTGGTATCTAAGACAAGTTTTGGTAAAGCAGTTTTGCCAGCCAGATGGGGCTGTATGTTTTAAGATTAAATTCTCGGGTGAGCCTGTTTGGTTTTGACTTGCTCCCCTAGGCGGCACATGCCAGATTGGCGGGGCTCCTGGAATCTAAGACAAGGTTTGGTAAAACAGTTTTGGCAGCTGGGCAAGACTGTATGTTTTAAGATTAAATAGTCGGTTGAGACTATTTGGCCTTGACTTGCGCCCCTAGGATGCAAAAGCTGGATTAACAGGGTTCCTGGTATCTGAAACAAGTTTTGGTATGGCAATTTTGAGTTCCAGGTACGTAAGTCTATATGTTTTAAGATTAAATTGTCGGGTGAGCCTGTTTGGCTTTGACTTGCTCCCTTAGGCTCCACATGCCAGATTGGCTTGGCTCCTGGAATCTAGGACAAGGTTTGGTAAAAGAGTTTTGACAGCTGGGCAAGACTGTATGTTTTAAGATTAAATAGTCGGTCTAGCCTGTTTGGCTTTGAGTTGCGCCCCTAGGATGCAAATGCTGGATTAACAGGGTTCCTGGTATCTGAAACAAGTTTTGGTAAGGCAATTTTGAGTACCAGGTGAGGCTGAATGTGTTAAGACTTAATAGTCGGGTGAGACTATTTTGCTTTGACTTGCTCCCATAGGCTGAAAATGCTAGATTAACAGGGCTCCTGGTTTCTAAGGCAAGTTTTGGTAAAGCAGTTTTGGCAGATACGTAAGTCTGTATGTTTTAAGATTAAATTGTCAGGTGAGCCTGTTTGGCTTTGACTTGCTCCCCTAGGCTCCACATGCCAGATTGGCGGGGCTCCTGGAATCTAAAAAAAGTTTTGGTAAAACAGTTTTGACAGCTAGGTAAGGTTGTATGCTTTAAGATTAAATAGTCGGAAGAGCGAGTTTGGCTTTGACTTGCGCCCCTAGGATGCAAATGCTGGAATAACAGGGTTTCTGGTATCTAAGACAAGTTTTGGTAAAGCAGTTTTGCCAGCCAGATGGGGCTGTATGTTTTAAGATTAAATTCTCGGGTGAGCCTGTTTGGTTTTGGCTTGCTCCCCTAGGCGGCACATGCCAGATTGGCGGGGCTCCTGGAATCTAAAAAAGGTTTTGGTAAAACAGTTTTAACAGCTACGTAAGTCTGTATGTTTTAAGTTTAAATAGTCGGGTGAGTCTGTTTGACTTTGACTTGCGCCCCTAGGATGCAAATGCTGGATTAACAGGGTTCCTGATATCTGAGACAAGTTTTGGTAAATCAGTTTTGGCGGCCAGATGGGGCTATATGTTTTAAAATTTAATAGTCGGGTGAGAATATTTGGCTTTGTCTTGCTCCCCTAGGCTGCAAATGCTAGATTAACAGGGTTCCTGGTAACTGAGATAAGTTTTGGTAAATCAGTTTTGGCGGCAAGATGGGGCTATATGTTTTAGGATTAAATAGTCAGATGAGCCTGTTTGGCTTTGACTTGCTCCCTTAGGCTCCACATGCCAGATTGGCTTGGCTCCTGGAATCTAAGACAAGGTTTGGTAAAACAGTTTTGACAGCTAGGTAAGTCTGTATGCTTTAAGATTAAATAGTCGGGTGAGCGTGTTTGGCTTTGACTTGCGCCCCTAGGATGAAAATGCTGGAATAACAGGGTTCCTGGCATCTAAGACAAGTTTTGGTAAATCATTTTTGGCGGCCAGATGGGGCTATATGTTTTAAGATTTAATAGTCGGGTGAGCCTGTTTGGCTTTGACTTGCGCCCCTAGGATGCAAATGCTGCATTTACAGGGTTCCTGGTATCTGAGACCAGTTTTGGTAAAGCAGCTGTGGCAACTACGTAAGTCTGTTTGTTTTAAGATTAAATTGTCGGGTGAGCCTGTTTGGCTTTGACTTGCTCCCTTAGGCTCCACATGCCAGATTGGCTTGGCTCCTGGAATCTAAGACAAGGTTTGGTAAAACAGTTTTGACAGCTGGGCAAGACTGTATGTTTTAAGATTAAATAGTCGGTCTAGCCTGTTTGGCTTTGAGTTGCGCCCCTAGGATGCAAATGCTGGATTAACAGGGTTCCTGGTATCTGAAACAAGTTTTGGTAAGTCAATTTTGAGTACCAGGTGAGGCTGAATGTGTTTAGACTTAATAGTCGGGTGAGACTATTTTGCTTTGACTTGCTCCCATAGGCTGCAAATGCTAGATTAACAGGGCTCCTGGTTTCTAAGGCAAGTTTTGGTAAAGTAGTTTTGGCAGCTACGTAAGTCTGTATGTTTTTAGATTAAATTGTCAGGTGAGCCTGTTTGGCTTTGACTTGCTCCCCTAGGCTCCACATGCCAGATTGGCGGGGCTCCTGGAATCTAAGACAAGTTTTGGTAAAACAGTTTTGACAGCTAGGTAAGGTTGTATGCTTTAAGATTAAATAGTCGGAAGATCGTGTTTGGCTTTGACTTGCGCCCCTAGGATGCAAATGCTGGAATAACAGGGTTTCTGGTATCTAAGACAAGTTTTGGTAAATCAGTTTTGGCGGCCAGATGGGGCTATATGTTTTAAGATTTAATAGTCGGGTGAGCCTGTTTGGGTTTGACTTGCGCCCCTAGGATGCAAATGCTGGATAACCAGGGTTCCTGGAATCTGAGACAAGTTTTGGTAAGGCAATTCTGAGTTCCAGGTGAGGCTGAATGTGTTCAGACTTAATAGTCGGATGAGATTATTTTGCTTTGACTTGCTCCCCTAGGCTGCAAATGCTAGATTGACAGGGCTCCTGGTTTCTAAGGCAAGTTTTGGTAAAGCAGTTTTGGCAGCCAGATGGGGCTGTATGTTTTAAGATTAAATTCTCGGGTGAGCCTGTTTGGTTTTGACTTGCTACCCTAGGCTCCACATGCCAGATTGGCGGGGCTCCTGGAATCTAAGACAAGGTTTGGTAAAACAGTCTTGGCAGCTGGGCAAGACTGTATGTTTTAAGATTAAATAGTCGGTTGAGCCTATTTGGCCTTGACTTGCGCCCCTAGGATGCAAATGCTGGATTAACAGGGTTCCTGGTATCTGAAACAAGTTTTGGTATGGCAATTTTGAGTTCCAGGTGAGGCTGAATGTTTAATGTTTCGTGTGAGACTATTTGGCTTTGACTTTCTCCCCTAGGCGGCACATGCCAGATTGGCGGGGCTCCTGGAATCTAAAAAAGTTTTAACAGCTACGTAAGTCTGTATGTTTTAAGTTTAAATAGTCGGGTGAGTCTGTTTGACTTTGACTTGCTCCCCTAGGATGCAAATTCTGGATTAACAGGGTTCCTGATAACTGAGACAAGTTTTGGTAAATCAGTTTTGGCGGCCAGATGGGGCTATATGTTTTAAAATTTAATAGTCGGGTGAGAATATTTGGCTTTGTCTTGCTCCCCTAGGCTGCAAATGCTAGATTAACAGGGTTCCTGGTAACTGAGATAAGTTTTGGTAAATCAGTTTTGGCGGCAAGTTGGGGCTATGTGTTTTAGGATTAAATAGTCAGATGAGCTTGTTTGGTACGTAAGTCTGTATGTTTTAAGATTAAATTGTCGGGTGAGCCTGTTTGGCTCTGACTTGCTCCCTTAGGCTCCACATGCCAGATTGGCTTGGCTCCTGGAATCTAAGACAAGGTTTGGTAAAACAGTTTTGACAGCTGGGCAAGACTGTATGTTTTAAGATTAAATAGTCGGTCTAGCCTGTTTGGCTTTGAGTTGCGCCCCTAGGATGCAAATGCTGGATTAACAGGGTTCCTGGTATCTGAAACAAGTTTTGGTAAGGCAATTTTGAGTACCAGGTGAGGCTGAATGTGTTAAGACTCAATAGTCGGGTGAGACTATTTTGCTTTGACTTGCTCCCATAGGCTGCAAATGCTAGATTAACAGGGCTCCTGATTTCTAAGGCAAGTTTTGGTAAAGCAGTTTTGGCAGCCAGAGGGGGCTGTATGTTTTAAGATTAAATTCTCGGGTGAGCCTGTTTGGTTTTGACTTGCTCCCCTAGGCTCCACATGCCAGATTGGCGGGGCTCCTGGAATCTAAGACAAGGTTTGGAAAATCAGTTTTGGCAGCTGGGCAAGACTGTATGTTTCAAGATTAAATAGTCGGTTGAGCCTATTTGGCCTTGACTTGCGCCCCTAGGATGCAAATGCTGGATTAACATTGTTCCTGGTATCTGAAACAAGTTTTGGTATGGCAATTTTGAGTTCCAGGTGAGGCTGAATGTTTTAAGACTTAATAGTCGGATGAGCCTGTTTGGCTTTGACTTGCTCCACTAGGCTGCACATGCCAGATTGGCGGTGCTCCTGGAATCTAAGACAAATTTTGGTAAAACTGTTTTGACAGCTAGGTAAGGCTGTATGCTTTAAGATTAAATAGTCGGGTGAGCGTGTTTGGCTTTGACTTGCGCCCCTAGGATGCAAATGCTGGAATAACAGGGTTCCTGGTAGCTAAGACAAGTGTTGGTAAGTCATTTTTGGCGGCCAGATGGGGCTATATGTTTTAAGATTTAATAGTCGGGAGAGACTGTTTGGCTTTGTCTTGCTCCCCTAGGCTGCAAATGCTGCATCTTCAGGGTTCCTGGTATCTGAGACAAGTTTTGGAAAACAGCTTTGGCAACTACGTAAGTCTGTATGTTTTAAGATTAAATTGTCGGGTGAGCCTGTTTGGCTTTGACTTGCTCCCTTAGGCTCCACATGCCAGATTGGCTTGGCTCCTGGAATCTAAGACAAGGCTTGGTAAAACAGTTTTGACAGCTGGGCAAGACTGTATGTTTTAAGATTAAATAGTCGGTTGAGCCTGTTTGGCTTTGAGTTGCGCCCCTAGGCTGAATGTGTTAAGACTTAATAGTCGGGTGAGACTATTTTGCTTTGACTTGCTCCCCTAGGCTGCAAATGCTAGATTAACAGGGCTCCTGGTTTCTAAGGCAAGTTTTGGTAAAGCAGTTTTGGCAGCTACGTAAGTCTGTATGTTTTAAGATTAAATTGTCAGGTGTCAGGTGTCAGGCTATATGTTTTAAGATTTAATAGTCGGGAGAGCCTGTTTGGCTTTGACTTGCGCCCCTAGGATGCAAATGCTGCATTAACAGGGTTCCTGGTATCTGAGACAAGTTTTGGTAAAGCAGCTTTGGCAACTACGTAAGTCTGTATGTTTAAAGATCAAATTGTCGGGTGAGCCTGTTTGGCTTTGACTTGCTCCCTTAGGCTCCACATGCCAGATTGGCTTGGCTCAGCAGGGCAGGACTGTATGTTTTAAGATTAAATAGTCGGTTGAGCCTGTTTGGCTTTGAGTTGCGCCCCTAGGATGCAAATGCTGGATTAACAGGGTTCCTGGTATCTGAAACAAGTTTTGGTAAGGCAATTTTGAGTACCAGATGAGGCTGAATGTGTTAAGACTTAATAGTTGGGTGAGACTTTTTTGCTTTGACTTGCTCCACGAGGCTGCACATGCCAGATTGGCGGTGCTCCTGGAATCTAAGACAAGTTTTGGTAAAACAGATTTGACAGCTAGGTAAGGCTGTATGCTTTAAGATTAAATAGTCGGGTGAGCCTGTTTGGCTTTGAGTTGCGGCCCTAGAATGCAAATGCTGGATTAACAGGGTTCCTGGTATCTGAAACAAGTTTTGGTAAGACAATTTTGAGTACCAGGTGAGGCTGAATGTGTAAAGACTTAATAGTTGGGTGAGACTATTTTGCTTTGACTTGCTCCACTAGGCTGCACATGCCAGATTGGCGGTGCTCCTGGAATCTAAGACAAGTTTTGGTAAAACAGATTTGACAGCTAGGTAAGGCTGTATGCTTTAAGATTAAATAGTCGGGTGAGCCTGTTTGGCTTTGACTTGCGCCCCTAGGATAAAAATGCTGGGTTAACAGGGTTCCTGGTATCTGAAACAAGTTTTGGTAAGGCAATTTTGAGTTCCAGGTGAGGCTGAATGTGTTAAGACTTAATAGTCGGGTGAGACTATTTTGCTTTGACTTGCTCCCCTAGGCTGCAAATGCTAAATTAACAGGGCTCCTGGTTTCTAAGGCAAGTTTTGGTAAAGCAGTTTTGGCAGCTACATAAGTCTGTATGTTTTAAGATTAAATAGTCGGGAGAGCCTGTTTGGTTTTGACTTGCGCCCCTAGGATGCAAATGCTGGATAACCAGGGTTCCTGGAATCTGAGACAAGTTTTGGTAAGGCAATTTTGAGTTCCAGGTGAGGCTGAATGTGTTAAGACTTAATAGTCGGGTGAGACTATTTTGCTTTGACTTGCTCACCTAGGCTGCAAATGCTAGATTAACAGGGCTCCCGGTTTCTAAGGCAAGTTTTGGTAAAGCAGTTTTGGCAGCTACGTAAGTCTGTATGTTTTTAAATTAAATTGTCGGGTGAGCCTGTTTGGCTTTGACTTGCTTCCCTAGGCTCCACATGCCAGATTGGCGGGGCTCCTGGAATCTAAGACAAGTTTTGGTAAAACAGTTTTGACAGCTAGGTAAGGCTGTATGCTTTAAGATTAAATAGTCGGGTGAGCGTGTTTGGCTTTGACTTGCGCCCCTAGGATGCAAATGCTGGAATAACAGGGTTCATGGTATCTAAGACAAGTTTTGGTAAATCATTTTTGGCGGCCAGATGGGGCTATATGTTTTAAGATTTAGTAGTCGGGAGAGCCTGTTTGGCTTTGACTTGCGCCCCTAGGATGCAAATGCTGCATTAACAGGGTTCCTGGTATCTGAGACAAGTTTTGGTAAAGCAGCTTTGGCAACTACGTAAGTCTGTATGTTTTAAGATTAAATTGTCGGGTGAGCCTGTTTGGCTTTGACTTGCTCCCTTAGGCTCCACATGCCAGATTGGCTTGGCTCCTGGAATCTAAGACAAGGTTTGGTAAAACAGTTTTGACAGCTGGGCAAGGCTGTATGCTTTAAGATTAAATAGTCGGGTGAGCGTGTTTGGCTTTGACTTGCGCCCCTAGGATGCAAATGCTGGATTAACAGGGTTCCTGGTATCTGAAACAAGTTTTGGTAAGGCAATTTTGAGTTCCAGGTGAGGCTGAATGTGTTAAGACTTAATAGTCGGGTGAGACTATTTTGCTTTGACTTGCTCCCCTAGGCTGCAAATGCTAGATTAACAGGGCTCCTGGTTTCTAAGGCAAGTTTTGGTAAAGCAGTTTTGGCAGCCAGATGTGGCTGTATGTTTTAAGATTAAATTATCGGGTGAGCCTGTTTGGTTTTGTCTTGCTCCCCTAGGCTCCACATTCCAGATTGGCGGAAAAACAGCTTTGGCAGCTGGGCAAGACTGTATGTTTTAAGATTAAATAGTCGGTTGAGCCTATTTGGCCTTGACTTGCGCCCCTAGGATGCAAATGCTGGATTAACATTGTTCCTGGTATCTGAAACAAGTTTTGGTATGGCAATTTTGAGTTCCAGGTGAGGCTGAATATTTTAAGACTTAATAGTCGGATGAGCCTGTTTGGCTTTGACTTGCTCCACTAGGCTGCACATGCCAGATTGGCGGTGCTCCTGGAATCTAAGACAAATTTTGGTAAGACAGTTTTGACAGCTAGGTAAGGCTGTATGCTTTAAGATTAAATAGTCGGGTGAGCGTGTTTGGCTCTGACTTGCGCCCCTAGGATGCAAATGCTGGAATAACAGGGTTCCTGGTATCTAAGACAAGTTTTGGTAAATCATTTTTGGCGGCCAGATGGGGCTATATGTTTTAAGATTTAATAGTCGGGAGAGCCTGTTTGGCTTTGTCTTGCTCCCCTAGGCTGCAAATGCTGCATCTTCAGGGTTCCTGGTATCTGAGACAAGTTTTGGAAAACAGCTTTGGCAACTACGTAAGTCTGTATGTTTTAAGATTAAATTGTCGGGTGAGCCTGTTTGGCTTTGACTTGCTCCCTTAGGCTCCACATGCCAGATTGGCTTGGCTCCTGGAATCTAAGACAAGGCTTGGTAAAACAGTTTTGACAGCTGGGCAAGACTGTATGTTTTAAGATTAAATAGTCGGTTGAGCCTGTTTGGCTTTGAGTTGCGCCCCTAGGATGCAAATGCTGGATTAACAGGGTTCCTGGTATCTGAAACAAGTTTTGGTAAGGCAATTTTGAGTTCCAGGTGAGGCTGAATGTGTTAAGACTTAATAGTCGGATGAGCCTGTTTGGCTTTGACTTGCTTCCCTAGGCTCCACATGCCAGATTGGCGGGGCTCCTGGAATCTAAGACAAGTTTTGGTAAAACAGTTTTGGCAGCTGGGCAGGACTGTATGTTTTAAGATTAAATAGTCGGGTGAGCCTGTTTGGCTTTGAGTTGCGCCCCTAGGATGCAAATGCTGGATTAACAGGGTTCCTGGTATCTGAAACAAGTTTTGGTAAGACAATTTTGAGTACCAGGTGAGGCTGAATGTGTAAAGACTTAATAGTTGGGTGAGACTATTTTGCTTTGACTTGCTCCACTAGGCTGCACATGCCAGATTGGCGGTGCTCCTGGAATCTAAGACAAGTTTTGGTAAAACAGATTTGACAGCTAGGTAAGGCTGTATGCTTTAAGATTAAATAGTCGGGTGAGCCTGTTTGGCTTTGACTTGCGCCCCTAGGATAAAAATGCTGGATTAACAGGGTTCCTGGTATCTGAAACAAGTTTTGGTAAGGCAATTTTGAGTTCCAGGTGAGGCTGAATGTGTTAAGACTTAATAGTCGGGTGAGACTATTTTGCTTTGACTTGCTCCCCTAGGCTGCACATGCCAGATTGACAGGTGCTCCTGGAATCTAAGACAAGTTTTGGTAAAACAGTTTTGACAGCTAGGTAAGGCTGTATGCTTTAAGATTAAATAGTCGGGTGAGCCTGTTTGGCTTTGACTTGCGCCCCTAGGATGCAAATGCTGGATTAACCAGGGTTCCTGGTATCTGAAACAAGTTTTGGTAAGGCAATTTTGAGTTCCAGGTGAGGCTGAATGTGTTAAGACTTAATAGTCGGGTGAGACTATTTTGCTTTGACTTGCTCACCTAGGCTGCAAATGCTAGATTAACAGGGCTCCCGGTTTCTAAGGCAAGTTTTGGTAAAGCAGTTTTGGCAGCCAGATGTGGCTGTATGTTTTAAGATTAAATTATCGGGTGAGCCTGTTTGGTTTTGTCTTGCTCCCCTAGGCTCCACATTCCAGATTGGCGGAAAAACAGCTTTGGCAGCTGGGCAAGACTGTATGTTTTAAGATTAAATAGTCGGTTGAGCCTATTTGGCCTTGACTTGCGCCCCTAGGATGCAAATGCTGGATTAACATTGTTCCTGGTATCTGAAACAAGTTTTGGTATGGCAATTTTGAGTTCCAGGTGAGGCTGAATATTTTAAGACTTAATAGTCGGATGAGCCTGTTTGGCTTTGACTTGCTCCACTAGGCTGCACATGCCAGATTGGCGGTGCTCCTGGAATCTAAGACAAATTTTGGTAAGACAGTTTTGACAGCTAGGTAAGGCTGTATGCTTTAAGATTAAATAGTCGGGTGAGCGTGTTTGGCTCTGACTTGCGCCCCTAGGATGCAAATGCTGGAATAACAGGGTTCCTGGTATCTAAGACAAGTTTTGGTAAATCATTTTTGGCGGCCAGATGGGGCTATATGTTTTAAGATTTAATAGTCGGGAGAGCCTGTTTGGCTTTGTCTTGCTCCCCTAGGCTGCAAATGCTGCATCTTCAGGGTTCCTGGTATCTGAGACAAGTTTTGGAAAACAGCTTTGGCAACTACGTAAGTCTGTATGTTTTAAGATTAAATTGTCGGGTGAGCCTGTTTGGCTTTGACTTGCTCCCTTAGGCTCCACATGCCAGATTGGCTTGGCTCCTGGAATCTAAGACAAGGCTTGGTAAAACAGTTTTGACAGCTGGGCAAGACTGTATGTTTTAAGATTAAATAGTCGGTTGAGCCTGTTTGGCTTTGAGTTGCGCCCCTAGGATGCAAATGCTGGATTAACAGGGTTCCTGGTATCTGAAACAAGTTTTGGTAAGGCAATTTTGAGTTCCAGGTGAGGCTGAATGTGTTAAGACTTAATAGTCGGATGAGCCTGTTTGGCTTTGACTTGCTTCCCTAGGCTCCACATGCCAGATTGGCGGGGCTCCTGGAATCTAAGACAAGTTTTGGTAAAACAGTTTTGGCAGCTGGGCAAGACTGTATGTTTTAAGATTAAATAGTCGGTTGAGCCTATTTGGCCTTGACTTGCGCCCCTAGGATGCAAATGCTGGATTAACATTGTTCCTGGTATCTGAAACAAGTTTTGGTATGGCAATTTTGAGTTAAAGGTGAAGCTGAATGTTTTAAGACTTAATAGTCGGATGAGCCTGTTTGGCTTTGACTTGCTTCCCTAGGCTCCACATGCCAGATTGGCGGGGCTCGTGGAATCTAAGACAAGTTTTGGTAAAACAGTTTTGACAGCTAGGTAAGGCTGTATGCTTTAAGATTAAATAGTCGGGTGAGCGTGTTTGGCTTTGACTTGCGCCCCTAGGATGCAAATGCTGGAATAACAGGGTTCATGGTATCTAAGACAAGTTTTGGTAAATCATTTTTGGCGGCCAGATGGGGCTATATGTTTTAAGATTTAGTAGTCGGGGAGCCTGTTTGGCTTTGACTTGCGCCCCTAGGATGCAAATGCTGCATTAACAGGGTTCCTGGTATCTGAGACAAGTTTTGGTAAAGCAGCTTTGGCAACTACGTAAGTCTGTATGTTTTAAGATTAAATTGTCGGGTGAGCCTGTTTGGCTTTGACTTGCTCCCTTAGGCTCCACATGCCAGATTGGCTTGGCTCCTGGAATCTAAGACAAGGTTTGGTAAAACAGTTTTGACAGCTGGGCAAGGCTGTATGCTTTAAGAT
Source organism: Drosophila kanekoi (assembly GCA_037075305.1). Lineage (NCBI taxonomy): Eukaryota > Metazoa > Arthropoda > Insecta > Diptera > Drosophilidae > Drosophila > Drosophila kanekoi. Next base: position 179,013 of record JBAMCE010000383.1, on the reverse strand, counting down.
TAAATAGTCGGGTGAGCGTGTTTGGCTTTGACTTGCGCCCCTAGGATGCAAATGCTGGATTAACAGGGTTCCTGGTATCTGAAACAAGTTTTGGTAAGGCAATTTTGAGTTCCAGGTGAGGCTGAATGTGTTAAGACTTAATAGTCGGGTGAGACTATTTTGCTTTGACTTGCTCCCCTAGGCTGCAAATGCTAGATTAACAGGGCTCCTGGTTTCTAAGGCAAGTTTTGGTAAAGCAGTTTTGGCAGCCAGATGGGCTGTATGTTTTAAGATTAAATTATCGGGTGAGCCTGTTTGGTTTTGTCTTGCTCCCCTAGGCTCCACATGCCAGATTGGCGGAAAAACAGTTTTGGCAGCTGGGCAAGACTGTATGTTTTAAGATTAAATAGTCGGTTGAGCCTATTTGGCCTTGACTTGCGCCCCTAGGATGCAAATGCTGGATTAACATTGTTCCTGGTATCTGAAACAAGTTTTGGTATGGCAATTTTGAGTTCCAGGTGAGGCTGAATGTTTTAAGACTTAATAGTCGGATGAGCCTTTTTGGCTTTGACTTGCTCCACTAGGCTGCACATGCCAGATTGGCGGTGCTCCTGGAATCTAAGACAAATTTTGGTAAAACAGTTTTGACAGCTAGGTAAGGCTGTATGCTTTAAGATTAAATAGTCGGGTGAGCGTGTTTGGCTTTGACTTGCGCCCCTAGGATGCAAATGCTGGAATAACAGGGTTCCTGGTATCTAAGACAAGTTTTGGTAAATCATTTTTGGCGGCCAGATGGGGCTATATGTTTTAAGATTTAATAGTCGGGAGAGCCTGTTTGGCTTTGTCTTGCAAATGCTGCATCTTCAGGGTTCCTGGTATCTGAGACAAGTTTTGGAAAACAGCTTTGGCAACTACGTAAGTCTGTATGTTTTAAGATTAAATTGTCGGGTGAGCCTGTTTGGCATTGACTTGCTCCCTTAGGCTCCACATGCCAGATTGGCTTGGCTCCTGGAATCTAAGACAAGGCTTGGTAAAACAGTTTTGACAGCTGGGCAAGACTGTATGTTTTAAGATTAAATAGTCGGTTGAGCCTGTTTGGCTTTGAGTTGCGCCCCTAGGATGCAAATGCTGGATTAACAGGGTTCCTGGTATCTGAAACAAGTTTTGGTAAGGCAATTTTGAGTTCCAGGTGAGGCTGAATGTGTTAAGACTTAATAGTCGGGTGAGACTATTTTGCTTTGACTTGCTCCCCTAGGCTGCAAATGCTAGATTAACAGGGCTCCTGGCTTCTAAGGCAAGTTTTGGTAAAGCAGTTTTGGCAGCCAGATGGGCTGTATGTTTTAAGATTAAATTATCGGGTGAGCCTGTTTGGTTTTGTCTTGCTCCCCTAGGCTCCACATGCCAGATTGGCGGAAAAACAGTTTTGGCAGCTGGGCAAGACTGTATGTTTTAAGATTAAATAGTCGGTTGAGCCTATTTGGCCTTGACTTGCGCCCCTAGGATGCAAATGCTGGATTAACATTGTTCCTGGTATCTGACACAAGTTTTGGTATGGCAATTTTGAGTTCCAGGTGAGGCTGAATGTTTTAAGACTTAATAGTCGGATGATCCTGTTTGGCTTTGACTTGCTCCACTAGGCTGCACATACCAGATTGGCGGTGCTCCTGGAATCGAAGACAAATTTTGGTAAAACAGTTTTGACAGCTAGGTAAGGCTGTATGCTTTAAGATTAAATAGTCGGGTGAGCGTGTTTGGCTTTGACTTGCGCCCCTAGGATGCAAATGCTGGAATAACAGGGTTCCTGGTATCTAAGACAAGTTTTGGTAAATCATTTTTGGCGGCCAGATGGGGCTATATGTTTTAAGATTTAATAGTCGGGAGAGCCTGTTTGGCTTTGTCTTGCTCCCCTAGGCTGCAAATGCTGCATCTTCAGGGTTCCTGGTATCTGAGACAAGTTTTGGAAAACAGCTTTGGCAACTACGTAAGTCTGTATGTTTTAAGATTAAATTGTCGGGTGAGCCTGTTTGGCTTTGACTTGCTCCCTTAGGCTCCACATGCCAGATTGGCTTGGCTCCTGGAATCTAAGACAAGGCGTGGTAAAACAGTTTTGACAGCTGGGCAAGACTGTATGTTTTAAGATTAAATAGTCGGTTGAGCCTGTTTGGCTTTGAGTTGCGCCCCTAGGATGCAAATGCTGGATTAACAGGGTTCCTGGTATCTGAAACAAGTTTTGGTAAGGCAATTTTGAGTTCCAGGTGAGGCTGAATGTGTTAAGACTTAATAGTCGGGTGAGACGATTTTGCTTTGACTTGCTCCCCTAGGCTGCAAATGCTAGATTAACAGGGCTCCTGGTATCTAAGGCAAGTTTTGGTAAAGCAGTTTTGGCAGCTACGTAAGTCTGTATGTTTTAAAATTAAATAGTCGGGTGAGCCTGTTTGGCTTTGACTTGCTCCCCTAGGCTCCAGATTGGCGGGGCTCCTGGAATCTAAGACAAGTTTTGGTAAAACAGTTTTGACAGCTAGGTAAGGCTGTATGCTTTAAGATTAAATAGTCGGGTGAGCGTGTTTGGCTTTGACTTGCGCCCTAGGATGCAAATGCTGGAATAACAGGGTTCATGGTATCTAAGACAAGCTTTGGTAAATCATTTTTGGCGGCCAGATGGGGCTATATGTTTTAAGATTTAGTAATCGGGAGAGCCTGTTTGGCTTTGACTTGCGCCCCTAGGATGCAAATGCTGGATTAACAGGGTTCCTGGTATCTGAAACAAGTTTTGGAAAGGCAATTTTGAGTTCCAGGTGAGGCTAATTGCGTTAAGACTTAATAGTCGGGTGAGACTATTTTGCTATGACTTGCTCCCCTAGGCTGCAAATGCTAGATTAACAGGGCTCCTGCTTTCTAAGGCAAGTTTTCGTAAAGCAGTTTTTGCAGCTACGTAAGTCTGTATGTTTTAAGATTAAATTGTCGGGTGAGCCTCTTTGGCTTTGACTTGCTCCCCTAGGCTCCACATGCCAGATTGGCGGGGCTCCTGGAATCTAAGACAAGTTTTGGTAAAACAGTTTTGACAGCTAGGTATGGCTGTATGCTTTAAGATTAAATAGTCGGGTGAGCGTGTTTGGCTTTGACTTGCGCCCCTAGGATGCAAATGCGGGAATAACAGGGTTCCTGGTATCTAAGACAAGTTTTGGTAAATCAATTTTGGCGTCCAGATGGGGCTATATGTTTTAAGATTTAATAGTCGGGTGAGCCTGTTTGGCTTTGACTTGCGCCCCTAGGATACAAATACTGGATTAACAGGGTTCCTGGTATCTGAGACAAGTTTTGGTAAAGCAGCTTTGGCAACTACGTAAGTCTGTATGTTTTAAGATTAAATTGATGGGTGCGCCTGATTGGCTTTGACTTGCTCTCCTAGGCTCCACATGCCAGATTGGCTTGGCTCCGGGAATCTAAGACAAGGTTTGGTAAAACAGTTTTGACAGCTGGGCAAGACTGTATGTTTTAAGATTAAATAGTCGGTTGAGCCTGTTTGGCTTTGAGTTGCGCCCCTAGGATGCAAATGCTGGATTAACAGGGTTCCTGGTATCTGAAACAAGTTTTGGTAAGGCAATTTTGAGTTCCAGGTGAGGCTGAATGTGTTAAGATTTGATAGTCGGGTGAGACTATTTTGCTTTGACTTGCTCCCCTAGGCTGCAAATGCTAGATTAGCAGGGCTCCTGGTTTCTGAGACAAGTTTTGGAAAAGCAGCTTTGGCAACTACGTAAGTCTGTATGTTTTAAGATTAAATTGATGGGTGAGCCTGATTGGCTTTGACTTGCTCTCCTAGGATGCAAATGCTGGAATAACAGGGTTCCTGGTATCTAAGACAAGTTTTGGTAAATCAGTTTTGGCGGCCAGATGGGGCTATATGTTTTAGGATTTAATAGTCGGGTGAGCCTGTTTGGCTTTGACTTGCGCCCCTAGGATGTAAATGCTGCATTAACAGTGTTCCTGGTATCTGAGACAAGTTTTGGTAAAACAGTTTTGACAGCTAGGTAAGGCTGTATGCTTTAAGATTAAATAGTCGGGTGAGGGTGTTTGGCTTTGACTTGCGCCCCTAGGATGCAAATGCTGGAATATCAGGGTTCCTGGTATCTAAGATAAGTTTTGGTAAATCAGTTTTGGTAGCCAGATGGGGCTGCATGTTTCAAGATTAAATTCTCGGGTGAGCCTGTTTGGTTTTGACTTTCTCCCCTAGGCGGCACATGCCAGATTGGCGGGGCTCCTGGAATCTAATGGTCTATATGTTGTAAGATTTAATAGTTTGGTGAGCCTGGTTGGCTTTGATTTGCTCCCCTAGGCTGTACATGCCAGATCGGCGGGGCTCCTGGAATCTAAGACAAGTTTTGGTAAAACAGTTTTGACAGCTAGGTAAGGTTGTATGCTTTAAGATTAAGTAGTCGGATGAGCGTGTTTGGCTTTGACTTGCGCCCCTAGGATGCAAATGCTGGATAGGCGGGGCTCCTGGAGTCTAAGACAAGTTTTGGTAAAACAGTTTTGACAGCTAGGTAAGGCTGTATGCTTTAAGATTAAATAATCGGGTGAGCGTGCTTGGCTTTGACTTGCGCCCCTTGGATGCAAATGGTGGAATAACAGGGTTCCTGGTATTTAAGACAAGTTTTGGTAAATCAGTTTTGGCGTCTATGGGGCTATATGTTTTAAGGATAAACAGGGTTCCTAGTATCTGAGACAAGTTTTGGTAAGGCAATTTTGAGTTCCAGGTGTGGCTGAATGAGTTAAAATTTAATAGTCGGGTGAGGCTATTTGGCTTTGTTTTGCTCCCCTAGGCTGCAAATGCTAGATTAACAGTGATCCTGGTATCTGAGACAAGTTTTGATAAAACAGTTTTGACAGCTAGGTAAGGCTGTATGCTTTAAGGTTAAATACTCGGGTGAGGGTGTTTGGCTTTGATTTGCGCCCCTAGGATGCAAATGCTGGAATAACAGGGTTCCTGGTATCTAAGATAAGTTTTGGTAAATCAGTTTTGGTAGCCAGATGGAGCTGTATGTTTCAAGATTAAATGCTCGGGTGAGCCTGTTTGGTTTTGACTTTCTCCCCTAGGCGGCACATGCCAGATTGGCGGGGCTCCTGGAATCTAATGGTCTATATGTTGTAAGATTTAATAGTTTGGTGAGCCTGGTTGGCTTTGATTTGCTCCCCTAGGCTGTACATGCCAGATTGGCGGGGCTCCTGGAATCTAAGACAAGTTTTGGTAAAACAGTTTTGACAGCTAGGTAAGGTTGTATGCTTTAAGATTAAGTAGTCGGATGAGCATGTTTGGCTTTGACTTGCGCCCTAGGATGCAAATGCTGGAATAACAGGGTTCCTGGTATCTAAGACAAGTTTTGGTAAATCAGTTTTGGCAGCCAGATGGGGCTGTATGTTTTAAGATTAAATTCTCGGGTGAGCCTGGTTGGTTTTGACTTTCTCCCCTAGGCGGCACATGCCAGATTGGCGGGGCTCCTGGAATCTAAAAAAAGTTTTGGTAAAACAGTTTTAACAGCTACGTAAGTCTGTATGTTTTAAGTTTAAATAGTCGGGTGAGTCTGTTTGACTTTGACTTGGTCCCCTAGGATGCAAATGCTGGATTAACAGGGTTCCTGGTATCTGAGACAAGTTTTGGTAAATCAGTTTTGGCGGCCAGATGGGGCTATATGTTTTAAAATTTAATAGTCAGGTGAGACTATTTGGCTTTGTCTTGCTCCCCTAGGCTGCAAATGCTAGATTAACAGGGTTCCTGGTAACTGAGATAAGTTTTGGTAAATCAGTTTTGGCGGCAAGATGGGGCTATATGTTTTAGGATTAAATAGTCGGATGAGCCTGTTTGGCTTTGACTTGCTCCAATAGGCTGCACATGCCAGATTGGCGGTGCTCCTGGAATCTAAGACAAGTTTTGGTAAAACAGTTTTGACAACTAGGTAAGGCTGTATGCTTTAAGATTGAGCGTGTTTGGCTTTGACTTCCGCCCCTAGCATGCAAATAATGCATTAACAGGGTTCCTGGTATCTGAGACAAGTTTTGGTAAAGCAGCTTTGGCAACTACGTAAGTCTGCATGTTTTAAGATTAAATTGTCGGGTGAGCCTGTTTGGCTTTGACTTGCTCCCTTAGGCTCCACATGCCAGATTGGCTTGGCTCCTGGAATCTAAGACAAGGTTTGGTAAAACAGTTTTGACAGCTGGGCAAGACTGTATGTTTTAAGATTAAATATTCGGTTCAGCCTGTTTGGCTTTGAGTTGCGCCCCTAGGATGCAAATGCTGGAATAACAGGGTTCCTGGTATCTAAGACATGTTTTGGTAAGTCATTTTTTTCGGCCAGATGGGGCTATATGTTTTAAGATTTAATAGTTTGGTGAGCCTGTTTGGCTTTGACTTGCGCCCCTAGGATGCAAATGCTGGATTAACAGGGTTCCTGGTATCTGAGACAAGTTTTGGTAAGGCAATTTTGAGTTCCAGGTGTGGCTGAATGATTTCAAATTTAATAGTCGTGTGAGGCTATTTGGCTTTGTTTTGCTCCCCTAGGCTGCAAATGCTAGATTAACAGGGTTCCTGGTATCTGAGACAAGTTTTGGTAAATCAGTCTTGGCGGCCAGATGGGGCTACATGTTTTAAGATTAAATAGTCGGATGAGCCCGTTTGGCTTTGACTTGCTCCCCTAGGCTGCAAATGCTGGATTATCAGGGTTCCTGGTATCTGAGACAAGTTTTGGTAAGGCAATTTTGAGTTACAGGTGAGGCTGAATGTGTTAAGACTTAATAGTCAGGTGAGACTATTTTGCTTTGACTTGCTCCCCTAGGCTGCAAATGCTAGATTAACAGGGCTCCTGGTATCTATGACAAGTTTTGGTAAATCAGTTTCGGCAGCCAGATGGGGCTGTATGTTTTATGATTAAATTGTCGGGTGAGCCTGTTTGGCTTTGAGCTGCGCCCCTAGGATGCAAATGCTGGATTAACAGGGTTCCTGGTATCTGACACAAGTTTTGGTAAAGCAGTTTTGGCAGCTACGTAAGTCTGTATGTTTTAAGATTAAATTGTCGGGTGAGCCTGTTTGGCTTTGACTTGCTCCCCTAGGCACCACATGCCAGATTGGCAGGGCTCCTGGAATCTAAGACAAGTTTTGGTAAAACAGTTTTGACAGCTAGGTAAGGCTGTATGCTTTAAGATTAAATAGTCGGGTGAGCGTGTTTGGCTTTGACTTGCGCCCCTAGAATGCAAATGCTGGAATAACAGGGTTCCCGGTATCTAAGACATGTTTTGGTAAGTCAGTTTTGGCGGCCAGATGGGGCTATATGTTGTAAGATTTAATAGTTTGGTGAGCCTGTTTGGCTTTGATTGCGCCCCTAGGATGCAAATGCTGGATTAACAGGGTTCCTGGTATCTGAGACAAGTTTTGGTAAGGCAATTTTGAGTTCCAGGTGTGGCTGAATGAGTTCAAATTTAATTGTCGGGTGATGCTATTTGGCTTTGTTTTGCTCCCCTAGGCTGCAAATGCTAGATTAACAGGGCTCCTGGTTTCTAAGGCAAGTTTTGGTAAAGCAGTTTTGGCAGTTAAGTAAGTCTGTATGTTTTAAGATTAAATTGTCGGGTGAGCCTGTTTGGCTTTGACTTGCTCCCCTAGGCTCCACATGCCAGGTTGGCGGGGCTCCTGGAATCTAAGACAAGTTTTGGAAAAACAGTTTTGACAGCTAGGTAAGGCTGTATGCTTTAAGATTAAATAGTCGGGTGAGCGAGTTTGGCTTTGACTTGCGCCCCTAGGATGCAAATGCTGGATTAACAGGGTTCCTGGTATCTAGGACAAGTTTTGGTAAATAAGTTTTGGCGTCTATGGGGCTATATGTTTTAAGATTTAATAGTCGGGTGAGCCTGTTTGGCTTTGACTTGCGCTCCTAGGGTGCAAATGCTGGATTAACAGGGTTCTTGGTATCTGAAACAAGTTTTGGTAAGGCAATTTTGAGTTCCAGGTGAGGCTGAATGTGTTAAGATTTAATAGTCGGGTGAGGCTAATTGGCTTTTTCTTGCTCCCCTAGGCTGTAAATGCTAGATTAACAGGGTTCCTGGTATCTGAGACAAGTTTTGGTAAATCAGTTTTGGCGGCAAGATGGGGCTATATGTTTTAGGATTTAATAGTCGGGTGAGCCTGTTTGGGTTTGACTTGCTCCCCTAGGCTCCACATGCCAGGTTGGCGGGGCTCCTGGAATCTAAGACAAGTTTTGGTAAAACAGTTTTGACAGCTAGGTAAGGTTGTATGCTTTAAGATTAAGTAATCGGATGAGCGTGTTTGGCTTTGACTTGCGCCCCTAGGATGCAAATGCTGGAATAACAGGGTTCCTGGTATCTAAGACAAGTTTTGGTAAATCAGTTTTGGCGGCCAGATGGGGCTATATGTTGTAAGATTTAATAGTTTGGTGAGCCTGTTTGGCTTTGACTTGCGCCCCTAGGATGCAAATGCTGGATTAACAGGGTTCCTGGTATCTGAGACAAGTTTTGGTAAGGCAATTTTGAGTTCCAGGTGTGGCTGAATGAGTTCAAATTTAATTGTCGGGTGAGGCTATTTGGCTTTGTTTTGCTCCCCTAGGCTGCAAATGCTAGATTAACAGGGTTCCTGGAATCTGAGACAAGTTTTGGTAAATCAGTCTTGGCGGCCAGATGGGACTATGAGTTTTAGGATTTTGTTTGGCTTAGACTTTCTCCCCTTGCCAGCAAATGCTAGATTAGCAGGGCTCCTGGTTTCTGAGACAAGTTTAGGAAAAGCAGCTTTGGCAACTACGTAAGTCTGTATGTTTTAAGATTAAATTGATGGGTGAGCCTGATTGGCTTTGACTTGCTCTCCTAGGCTCCATGCCAGATTGGCTTGGCTCCTGGAATCTAAGACAAGTTTTGGTAAAACAGTTTTGACAGCTAGGTAAGGCTGTATGCTTTAAGATTAAATAGTCGGGTGAGCGTGTTTGGCTTTGACTTGCGCCCCTAGGATGCAAATGCTGGAATAACAGGGTTCCTGGTATCTAAGACAAGTTTTGGTAAATCAGTTTTGGCGGCCAGATGGGGCTATATGTTTTAGGATTTAATAGTCGGGTGAGCCTGTTTGGCTTTGACTTGCTCCCCTAGGATGTAAATGCTGCATTAACAGTGTTCCTGGTATCTGAGACAAGTTTTGGTAAAACAGTTTTGACAGCTAGGTAAGGCTGTATGCTTTAAGATTAAATAGTCGGGTGAGGGTGTTTGGCTTTGACTTGCGCCCCTAGGATGCAAATGCTGGAATATCAGGGTTCCTGGTATCTAAGATAAGTTTTGGTAAATCAGTTTTGGTAGCCAGATGGGGCTGTATGTTTCAAGATTAAATTCTCGGGTGAGCCTGTTTGGTTTTGACTTTCTCCCCTAGGCGGCACATGCCAGATTGGCGGGGCTCCTGGAATCTAATGGTCTATATGTTGTAAGATTTAATAGTTTGGTGAGCCTGGTTGGCTTTGATTTGCTCCCCTAGGCTGTACATGCCAGATCGGCGGGGCTCCTGGAATCTAAGACAAGTTTTGGTAAAACAGTTTTGACAGCTAGGTAAGGTTGTATGCTTTAAGATTAAGTAGTCGGATGAGCGTGTTTGGCTTTGACTTGCGCCCCTAGGATGCAAATGCTGGATAGGCGGGGCTCCTGGAGTCTAAGACAAGTTTTGGTAAAACAGTTTTGACAGCTAGGTAAGGCTGTATGCTTTAAGATTAAATAATCGGGTGAGCGTGCTTGGCTTTGACTTGCGCCCCTTGGATGCAAATGGTGGAATAACAGGGTTCCTGGTATTTAAGACAAGTTTTGGTAAATCAGTTTTGGCGTCTATGGGGCTATATGTTTTAAGGATAAACAGGGTTCCTAGTATCTGAGACAAGTTTTGGTAAGGCAATTTTGAGTTCCAGGTGTGGCTGAATGAGTTAAAATTTAATAGTCGGGTGAGGCTATTTGGCTTTGTTTTGCTCCCCTAGGCTGCAAATGCTAGATTAACAGTGATCCTGGTATCTGAGACAAGTTTTGATAAAACAGTTTTGACAGCTAGGTAAGGCTGTATGCTTTAAGGTTAAATACTCGGGTGAGGGTGTTTGGCTTTGATTTGCTCCCCTAGGATGCAAATGCTGGAATAACAGGGTTCCTGGTATCTAAGATAAGTTTTGGTAAATCAGTTTTGGTAGCCAGATGGGGCTGTATGTTTCAAGATTAAATTCTCGGGTGAGCCTGTTTGGTTCTGACTTTCTCCCCTAGGCGGCACATGCCAGATTGGCGGGGCTCCTGGAATCTAATGGTCTATTTGTTGTAAGATTTAATAGTTTGGTGAGCCTGGTTGGCTTTGATTTGCTCCCCTAGGCTGTACATGCCAGATTGGCGGGGCTCCTGGAATCTAAGACAAGTTTTGGTAAAACAGTTTTGACAGCTAGGTAAGGTTGTATGCTTTAAGATTAAGTAGTCGGATGAGCATGTTTGGCTTTGACTTGCGCCCTAGGATGCAAATGCTGGAATAACAGGGTTCCTGGTATCTAAGACAAGTTTTGGTAAATCAGTTTTGGCAGCCAGATGGGGCTGTATGTTTTAAGATTAAATTCTCGGGTGAGCCTGTTTGGTTTTGACTTTCTCCCCTAGGCGGCACATGCCAGATTGGCGGGGCTCCTGGAATCTAAAAAAAGTTTTGGTAAAACAGTTTTGACAGCTAGGTAAGGCTGTATGCTTTAAGATTGAGCGTGTTTGGCTTTGACTTGCGCCCCTAGCATGCAAATAATGCATTAACAGGGTTCCTGGTATCTGAGACAAGTTTTGGTAAAGCAGCTTTGGCAACTACGTAAGTCTGCATGTTTTAAGATTAAATTGTCGGGTGAGCCTGTTTGGCTTTGACTTGCTCCCTTAGGCTCCACATGCCAGATTGGCTTGGCTCCTGGAATCTAAGACAAGGTTTGGTAAAACAGTTTTGACAGCTGGGCAAGACTGTATGTTTTAAGATTAAATATTCGGTTCAGCTTGTTTGGCTTTGAGTTGCGCCCCTAGGATGCAAATGCTGGAATAACAGGGTTCCTGGTATCTAAGACATGTTTTGGTAAGTCATTTTTTTCGGCCAGATGGGGCTATATGTTTTAAGATTTAATAGTTTGGTGAGCCTGTTTGGCTTTGACTTGCGCCCCTAGGATGCAAATGCTGGATTAACAGGGTTCCTGGTATCTGAGACAAGTTTTGGTAAGGCAATTTTGAGTTCCAGGTGTGGCTGAATGATTTCAAATTTAATAGTCGGGTGAGGCTATTTGGCTTTGTTTTGCTCCCCTAGGCTGCAAATGCTAGATTAACAGGGTTCCTGGTATCTGAGACAAGTTTTGGTAAATCAGTCTTGGCGGCCAGAAGGGGCTACATGTTTTAGGATTAAATAGTCGGATGAGCCTGTTTGGCTTTGACTTGCTCCCCTAGGCTGCAAATGCTGGATTATCAGGGTTCCTGGTATCTGAGACAAGTTTTGGTAAGGCAATTTTGAGTTACAGGTGAGGCTGAATGTGTTAAGACTTAATAGTCAGGTGAGACTATTTTGCTTTGACTTGCTCCCCTAGGCTGCAAATGCTAGATTAACAGGGCTCCTGGTTTCTAAGGCAAGTTTTGGTAAAGCAGTTTTGGCAGCCAGATGGGGCTGTATGTTTTAAGATTAAATTATCGGGTGAGCCTGTTTGGTTTTGTCTTGCTCCCCTAGGCTCCACATGCCAGATTGGCGGAAAAACAGTTTTGGCAGCTGGGCAAGACTGTATGTTTTAAGATTAAATAGTCGGTTGAGCCTATTTGGCCTTGACTTGCGCCCCTAGGATGCAAATGCTGGATTAACATTGTTCCTGGTATCTGAGACAAGTTTTGGTAAGGCAATTTTGAGTTCCAGGTGTGGCTGAATGATTTCAAATTTAATAGTCGGGTGAGGCTATTTGGCTTTGTTTTGCTCCCCTAGGCTGCAAATGCTAGATTAACAGGGCTCCTGGTATCTATGACAAGTTTTGGTAAATCAGTTTCGGCAGCCAGATGGGGCTGTATGTTTTATGATTAAATTGTCGGGTGAGCCTGTTTGGCTTTGAGCTGCGCCCCTAGGATGCAAATGCTGGATTAACAGGGTTCCTGGTATCTGACACAAGTTTTGGTAAAGCAGTTTTGGCAGCTACGTAAGTCTGTATGTTTTAAGATTAAATTGTCGGGTGAGCCTGTTTGGCTTTGACTTGCTCCCCTAGGCACCACATGCCAGATTGGCAGGGCTCCTGGAATCTAAGACAAGTTTTGGTAAAACAGTTTTGACAGCTAGGTAAGGCTGTATGCTTTAAGATTAAACAGTCGGGTGAGCGTGTTTGGCTTTGACTTGCGCCCCTAGAATGCAAATGCTGGAATAACAGGGTTCCCGGTATCTAAGACATGTTTTGGTAATTCAGTTTTGGCGGCCAGATGGGGCTATATGTTGTAAGATTTAATAGTTTGGTGAGCCTGTTTGGCTTTGACTTGCGCCCCTAGGATGCAAATGCTGGATTAACAGGGTTCCTGGTATCTGAGACAAGTTTTGGTAAGGCAATTTTGAGTTCCAGGTGTGGCTGAATGAGTTCAAATTTAATTGTCGGGTGAGGCTATTTGGCTTTGTTTTGCTCCCCTAGGCTGCAAATGCTAGATTAACAGGGTTCCTGGTATCTGAGACAAGTTTTGGTAAATCAGTCTTGGCGGCCAGATGGGACTATGAGTTTAAGGATTTTGTTTGGCTTAGACTTTCTCCCCTTGCCAGCAAATGCTAGATTAACAGGGCTCCTGGTTTCTAAGGCAAGTTTTGGTAAAGCAGTTTTGGCAGCTAAGTAAGTCTGTATGTTTTAAGATTAAATTGTCGGGTGAGCCTGTTTGGCTTTGACTTGCTCCCCTAGGCTCCACATGCCAGGTTGGCGGGGCTCCTGGAATCTAAGACAAGTTTTGGTAAAACAGTTTTGACAGCTAGGTAAGGTTGTATGCTTTAAGATTAAGTAATCGGATGAGCGTGTTTGGCTTTGACTTGCGCCCCTAGGATGCAAATGCTGGAATAACAGGGTTCCTGGTATATAAGACAAGTTTTGGTAAATCAGTTTTGGCGGCCAGATGGGGCTATATGTTTTAAAATTTAATAGTCGGGTGAGCCTGTTTGGCTTTGACTTGCGCCCCTAGGATGCAAGTGCTGGATAACCAGGGTTCCTGGAATCTGAGACAAGTTTTGGTAAGGCAATTCTGAGTTCCATGTGAGGCTGAATGTGTTCAGACTTAATAGTCGGGTGAGACTATTTTGCTTTGACTTGCTCCCTTAGGCTGCAAATGCAGGATTAACAGGGCTCCTGGTTTCTAAGGCAAGTTTTGGTAAAGCAGTTTTGGCAGCCAGATGGGGCTGTATGTTTTAAGATTAAATTCTCGGGTGAGCCTGTTTGGTTTTGACTTTCTCCCCTAGGCGGCACATGCCAGATTGGCGGGGCTCCTGGAATCTAAAAAAAGTTTTGTTAAAACAGTTTTAACAGCTACGTAAGTCTGTATGTTTTAAGTTTAAATAGTCGGGTGAGTCTCTTTGACTTTGACTTGCTCCCCTAGGCTGCAAATGCTAGATTAACAGGGTTCCTGGTAACTGAGATAAGTTTTGGTAAATCAGTTTTGGCGGCAAGATGGGGCTGTATGTTTTAGGATTAAATAGTCGGATGAGCCTGTTTGGCTTTGACTTGCTCCACAAGGCTCTACATGCCAGATTGGCGGTGCTCCTGGAATCTAAGACAAGTTTTGGTAAAACAGTTTTAACAGCTAGGTAAGGCTGTATGCTTCAAGATTGAGCGTGTTTGGCTTTGACTTGCGCCCCTGGGATGCAAAGGCTGGAATAACAGGGTTCCTGGTATCTAAGACAAGTTTTGGTAAATCATTTTTGGCGGCCAGATGGGGCTATATGTTTTAAGATTTAATAGTCGGGAGAGCCTGTTTGGCTTTGACTTGCGCCCCTAGCATGCAAATGCTGCATTAACAGGGTTCCTGGTATCTGAGACAAGTTTTGGTAAAGCAGCTTTGGCAACTACGTAAGTATGTATGTTTTAAGATTAAATTGTCGGGTGAGCCTGTTTGGCTTTGACTTGCTCCCTTAGGCTCCACATGCCAGATTGGCTTGGCTCCTGGAATCTAAGACAAGGTTTGGTAAAGCAGTTTTGACAGCTGTATGTTTTAAGATTAAATATTCGGTTGAGCCTGTTTGGCTTTGAGTTGCGCCCCTAGGATGCAAATGCTGGATTAACAGTGTTCCTGGTATCTTAAACAAGTTTTGGTAAGGCAATTTTGAGTTCCAGGTGAGGCTGAATGTGTTAAGACTTAATAGTCGGGTGAGACTATTTTGCTTTGACTTGCTCCCCTAGGCTGCAAATGCTAGATTAACAGGGCTCCTGGTTTCTAAGGCAAGTTTTGGTAAAGCAGTTTTGGCAGCTACGTAAGTCTGTATGTTTTAAGATTAAATTGTCGGGTGAGCCTGTTTGGCTTTGACTTGCTCCCCTAGGCTCCACATGCCAGATTGGCGGGGCTCCTGGAATCTAAGACAAGTTTTGGTAAAACAGTTTTGACAGCTAGGTAAGGCTGTATGCTTTAAGATTAAATAGTCGGGTGAGCGTGTTTGGCTTTGACTTGCGCCCCTAGGATGCAAATGCTGGAATAACAGGGTTCCTGTTATCTAAGACAAGTTTTGCTAGATCAGTTTTGGCGTCTATGGGGCTATATGTTTTAGGATTAAATAGTCGGATGAGGCTGATTGGCTTTGACTTGCTCCCCTAGGCTGCACATGCCAGATTGGCGGTGCTCCTGGAATCTAAGACAAGTTTTGGTAAAACAGTTTTGACAGCTAGGTAAGGCCGTATGCTTCAAGATTGAGCGTGTTTGGCTTTGACTTGCGCCCCTAGTATGCAAATGCTGGAATAACAGGGTTCCTGGTATCTAAGACAAGTTTTGGTAAATCATTTTTGGCGGCCAGATGGGGCTATATGTTTTAAGATTTAATGGTCGGGAGAGCCTGTTTGGCTTTGACTTGCGCCCCTAGCATGCAAATGCTGCATTAACAGGGTTCCTGGTATCTGAGACAAGTTTTGGTAAAGCAGCTTTGGCAACTACGTAAGTATGTATGTTTTAAGATTAAATTGTCGGGTGAGCCTGTTTGGCTTTGAGTTGCTCCCTTAGGCTCCACATGCCAGATTGGCTTGGTTCCTGGAATCTAAGACAAGGTTTGGTAAAACAGTTTTGACAGCTGGGCAAGACTGTATGTTTTAAGATTAAATAGTCGGTTGAGCCTGTTTGGCTTTGAGTTGCGCCCCTAGGATGCAAATGCTGGATTAACAGTGTTCCTGGTATCTTAAACAAGTTTTGGTAAGGCAATTTTGAGTTTCAGGTGAGGCTAAATGTGTTAAGACTTAATAGTCGGGTGAGACTATTTTGCTTTGACTTGCTCCCCTAGGCTGCAAATGCTAGATTAACAGGGCTCCTGGTTTCTAAGGCAAGTTTTGGTAAAGCAGTTTTGGCAGCTACGTAAGTCTGTATGTTTTAAGATTAAATTGTCGGGTGAGCCTGTTTGGCTTTGACTTGCTCCCCTAGGCTCCACATGCCAGATTGGCGGGGCTCCTGGAATCTAAGACAAGTTTTGGTAAAACAGTTTTGACAGCTAGGTAAGGCTGTATGTTTTAAGATTAAATAATCAGGTGAGCGTGTTTGGCTTTGACTTGCGCCCCTAGGATGCAAATGCTGGAATAACAGGGTTCCTGTTATCTAAGACAAGCAGTTTTGGCAGCTACGTAAGTCTGTATGTTTTAAGATTAAATTGTCGGGTGAGCCTGTTTGGCTTTGACTTGCTCCCCTAGGCTCCATATGCCAGATTGGCGGGGCTCCTGGAATCTAAGACAAGTTTTGGTAAAACAGTTTTGACAGCTACGTAAGTCTGTATTTTTTAAGGTTAAATAGTCGGGTGAGTCTGTTTGACTTTGACTTGCTCCCCTAGGATGCAAATGCTGTATTAACAGGGTACCTGGTATCTGAGACATGTTTTGGTAAATCAGTTTTGGCGGCCAGGTGGGGCAATATGATTTAAAATTTAATAGTCGGGTGAGACTATTTGGCTTTGTCTTGCTCCCCTAGGCTACAAATGCTAGATTAACAGGGTTCCTGGTAACTGAGATAGGTTTAGGTAAATCAGTTTTGGCAGCTACGTAAGTCTGTATGTTTTAACAAACAAGTTTTGGTAAGGCAATTTTGAGTTCCAGGTGAGGCTAAATGTGTTAAGACTTAATAGTCGGGTGAGACTATTTTGCTTTGACTTGCTCCCCTAGGCTGCAAATGCTAGATTAACAGGGCTCCTGGTTTCTAAGGCAAGTTTTGGTAAAGCAGTTTTGGCAGCTACGTAAGTCTGTATGTTTTAAGATTAAATTGTCGGGTGAGCCTGTTTGGCTTTGACTTGCTCCCCTAGGCTGCACATGCCAGATTGGCGGGGCTCCTGGAATGTAAGACAAGTTTTGGTAGAACAGTTTTGACAGCTAGGTAAGGCTGTATGCTTTAAGATTAAATAGTCGGGTGAGCGTGTTTGGCTTTGACTTGCGCCCCTAGGATGCAAATGCTGGAATAACAGGGTTCCTGGTATCTAAGACAAGTTTTGGTAAATCAGTTTTGGCATCTATGGGGCTATATGTTTTAGGATTAAATAGTCGGATGAGCCTGTTTGGCTTTGACTTTCTCCCCTAGGCTGCACATGCCAGATTGGCGGGGCTCCTGGAATGTAAGACAAGTGTTGGTAAAACAGTTTTGACAGCTAGGTAAGGCTGTATGCTTTAAGATTAAATAGTCGGGTGAGCGTGTTTGGCTTTGACTTGCGCCCCTAGGATGCAAATGCTGGAATAACAGGGTTCCTGGTATCTAAGACAAGTTTTCGTAAATCAGTGTTGGCGGCCAGATGGGGCTATATGTTTTAAGATTTAATAGTCGGATGATCCTGTTTGGCTTTGACTTGCTCCCCTAGGATGCAAGTGCTGGATTAACAGGGTTCCTGGTTTGTGAATCAAGTTTTGGTAAGGCAATTTTGGGTTCCAGGTGATGCTGAATGTTTTCAGATTTAATAGTCGGATGAGTCTGTTTGGCTTTGACTTGCTCCCCTAGGCTGCACATGCCAGATTGGCGGGGCTCCTGGAATCTAAGACAAGTTTTGGTAAAACAGTTTTGACAGCTACGTAAGTCTGTGTTTTTTAAGGTTAAATAGTCGGGTGAGTCTGTTTGACTTTGACTTGCTCCCCTAGGATGCAAATGCTGTATTAACAGGGTTCCTGGTATCTGAGACATGTTTTGGTAAATCAGTTTTGGCGGCCAGGTGGGGCAATATGATTTAAAATTTAATAGTCGGGTGAGACTATTTGGCTTTGTCTTGCTCCCCTAGGCTACAAATGCTAGATTAACAGGGTTCCTGGTAACTGAGATAGGTTTAGGTAAATCAGTTTTGGCAGCTACGTAAGTCTGTATGTTTTAACAAACAAGTTTTGGTAAGGCAATTTTGAGTTCATGGTGAGGCTGAATGTGTTAAGACTTAATAGTCGTTTGGGACTATTTGGCTTTGACTTTCTCCCCTAGGCGGCACATGCCAGATTGGCGGGGCACCTGGAATCTAAAAAAAGTTTTGGTAAAACAGTTTTGGCAGCTACGTAAGTCTGTATGTTTTAAGATTAAATAGTCGTTTGGCTTTGACTTGCTCCCCTAGGATGCACATGCCAGATTGGCGGGGCTCCTGGAATCTAAGACAAGTTTTGGTAAAACAGTTTTGACTGCTACGTAAGTCTGTATTTTTTAAGGTTAAATAGTCGGGTGAGTCTGTTTGACTTTGACTTGCTCCCCTAGGATGCAAATGTTGGAATAACAGGGCTCCTGGTTTCTAAGGCAAGTTTTGGTAAAGCAGTTTTGGCGGCCAGATGGAGCTAAATGTTTTAGGATTAAATGGTCGGAAGAGCCTGTTTGGCATTGACTTGCTCCCCTAGGCTCCACAGGCCAGATTGGCGGTGCTCCTGGAATGTAAGACAAGTTTTGGTAAAACAGTTTTGACTGCTAGGTAAGGCTGTATGTTTTAAGATTAAATAGTCGGGTGAGCGTGTTTGGCTTTGACTTGCGCCCCTAGGATGCAAATGCTGGAATAACAGGGTTCCTGGTATCTAAGACAAGTTTTGGTAAATCAGTTTTGGCAGCTACGTAAGTCTGTATGTTTTAAGATTAAATTGTCGGGTGAGCCTGTTTGGCTTTGACTTGCTCCCCTAGGCCACAAATGCTAGATTAACAGGGTTCCTGGTAACTGAGATAGGTTTAGGTAAATCAGTTTTGGCAGCTACGTAAGTCTGTATGTTTTAACAAACAAGTTTTGGTAAGAGAATTTTGAGTTCCAGGTAAGGCTAAATGTGTTAAGACTTAATAGTCGGGTGAGACTATTTTGCTTTGACTTGCTCCCCTAGGCTGCAAATGCTAGATTAACAGGGCTCCTGGTTTCTAAGGCAAGTTTTGGTAAAGCAGTTTTGGCAGCTACGTAAGTCTGTATGTTTTAAGATTAAATTGTCGGGTGAGCCTGTTTGGCTTTGACTTGCTCCCCTAGGCTGCACATGCCAGATTGGCGGGGCTCCTGGAATGTAAGACAAGTTTTGGTAGAACAGTTTTGACAGCTAGGTAAGGCTGTATGCTTTAAGATTAAATAGTCGGGTGAGCGTGTTTGGCTTTGACTTGCGCCCCTAGGATGCAAATGCTGGAATAACAGGGTTTCTGGTATCTAAGACAAGTTTTGGTAAATCAGTTTTGGCATCTATGGGGCTATATGTTTTAGGATTAAATAGTCGGATGAGCCTGTTTGGCTTTGACTTGCTCCCCTAGGCTGCACATGCCAGATTGGCGGGGCTCCTGGAATGTAAGACAAGTGTTGGTAAAACAGTTTTGACAGCTAGGTAAGGCTGTATGCTTTAAGATTAAATAGTCGGGTGAGCGTGTTTGGCTTTGACTTGCGCCCCTAGGATGCAAATGCTGGAATAACAGGGTTCCTGGTATCTAAGACAAGTTTTCGTAAATCAGTGTTGGCGGCCAGATGGGGCTATATGTTTTAAGATTTAAAAGTCGGATGATCCTGTTTGGCTTTGACTTGCTCCCCTAGGATGCAAGTGCTGGATTAACAGGGTTCCTGGTTTCTGAATCAAGTTTTGGTAAGGCAATTTTGGGTTCCAGGTGATGCTGAATGTTTTCAGATTTAATAGTCGGATGAGTCTGTTTGGCTTTGACTTGCTCCCCTAGGCTGCACATGCCAGATTGGCGGGGCTCCTGGAATCTAAGACAAGTTTTGGTACAACAGTTTTGACAGCTAGGTAAGGCTGTATGTTTTAAGATTAAATAGTCGGGTGAGCGTGTTTGGCTTTGACTTGCGCCCCTAGGATGCAAATGCTGGAATAACAGGGTTCCTGGTATCTAAGACAAGTTTTCGTAAATCAGTTTTGGCGGCCAAATGGGGCTATATGTTTTAAGATTTAATAGTTTGGTGAGCCTGTTTGGCTTTGACTTGCGCACCTAGGCTGCAAATGCTGAATTAAAAGGGTTCCTGGTATCTGAGACAAGTTTTGATAAAGCAGCTTTGGCAACTACGTAAGTCTGTATGTTTTAAGATTAAATTGTCGGGTGAGCCTGTTTGGCTTTGACTTGCTCCCCTAGGATGCAAATGCTGGATTAACAGGGTTCCTGGTATCTGAAACAAGTTTTGGTAAGGCAATTTTGGGTTCCAGGTGATGCTGAATGTTTTCAGATTTAATAATCGGATGAGCCTGTTTGGCTTTGACTTGCTCCCCTAGGCTGCACATGCCAGATTGGCGGGGCTCCTGGAATCTAAGACAAGTTTTGGTAAAACAGTTTTGACAGCTACGTAAGTCTGTATTTTTTAAGGTTAAATAGTCGGGTGAGTCTGTTTGACTTTGACTTGCGCCCCTAGGCTGCAAATGCTGGATTAACAGGGTTCCTGGTATCTGAGACATGTTTTGGTAAATCAGTTTTGGCGGCCAGGTGGGGCAATATGATTTAAAATTTAATAGTCGGGTGAGACTATTTTGCTTTGACTTGCTCCCCTATGCTGCAAATGCAAGATTAACAGGGCTCCTGGTTTCTAAGGCAAGTTTTGGTAAATCAGTTTTGGCGGCCAGATGGGGCTAAATGTTTTAGGATTAAATGGTCGGATGAGCCTGTTTGGCATTGACTTGCTCCCCTAGGCTCCACAGGCCAGATTGGCGGGGCTCCTGGAATCTAAAAAAAGTTTTGGTAAAGCAATTTTGACAGCTTGCTTGCTCCCCTAGAATGCAAATGCTGTAATAACAGGGTTCCTAGTATCTAAGACATGTTTTGGTAAGTCGGTTTTGGCGGCCAGATGGGGCTATATGTTTTAAGATTTAATAGTTTTGTGAACCTGTTTGGCTTTGACTGGCGCCCCTAGGATGCAAATGCTGGATTAACAGGTTTCCTGGTATCTGAGACAAGTTTTGGTAAATCAGTTTTGGCGGCCAGATGGGGCTATATGTTTTAAGATTTAATAGTTTTGTGAACCTGTTTGGCTTTGACTGGCGCCCCTAGGATGGAAATGCTGGATTAACAGGGTTCCTGGTATCTGAGACAAGTTTTGGTAAATCAGTTTTGGCGGCCAGATGGGGCTATATGTTTTAGGATTTAATAGTCGGATGAGCCTGTTTGGCTTTGACTTGCTCCGCTAGGCTGCACATGCCAGATTGGCGGGGCTCCTGAAATCTAAGACAAGTTTTGGTAAAACAGTTTTGACAGCTAGGTAAGGCTGTATGCTTTAAGATTAAATTGTCGGGTGAGCGTGTTTGGCTTTGACTTGCGCCCCTAGGATGCAAATGCTGGAATAACAGGGTTCCTGGTATCTAAGACAAGTTTTGGTAAATCAGTTTTGGCAGCTACGTAAGTCTGTATGTTTTAAGATTAAATTGTCGGGTGAGCCTGTTTGGCTTTGACTTGCTCCCCTAGGCTGCACATGCCAGATTGGCGGGGCTCCTGGAATCTAAGACAAGTTTTGGTAAAACAGTTTTGACAGCTAGGTAAGGCTGTATGTTTTAAGATTAAATAGTCGGGTGAGCGTGTTTGACTTTGACTTGCGCCCCTAGGATGCAAATGCTGGAATAACAGGGTTCCTGGTATCTAAGACAAGTTTTGGTAAATCAGTTTTGGCAGCTACGTAAGTCTGTATGTTTTAAGATTAAATTGTCGGGTGAGCCTGTTTGGCTTTGACTTGCTCCCCTAGGCTGCACATGCCAGATTGGCGGGGCTCCTGGAATCTAAGACAAGTTTTGGTAAGACAGTTTTGACAGCTAGGTAAGGCTGTATGCTTTAAGATTAAATAGTCGGGTGAGCGTGTTTGGCTTTGACTTGCGCCCCTAGGATGCAAATGCTGGAATAACAGGGTTCCTGGTATCTAAGACAAGTTTTGGTAAATCAGTTTTGGCAGCTACGTAAGTCTGTATGTTTTAAGATTAAATTGTCGGGTGAGCCTCTTTGGCTTTGACTTGCTCCCCTAGGCTGCACATGCCAGATTGGCGGGGCTCCTGGAATCTAAGACAAGTTTTGGTAAAACAGTTTTGACAGCTAGGTAAGGCTGTATGTTTTAAGATTAAAGAGTCGGGTGAGCCTGTTTGGCTTTGAGTTGCGCCCCTAGGATGCAAATGCTGGATAAACAGGGTTCCTGGTATTGGTAAGGCAATTTTGAGTTCCAGGTGAGGCTGAATGTGTTAAGACTTAATAGTCGGGTGAGACTATTTTGCTTTGAGTTGCTCCCCTAGGCTGCAAATGCTAGATTAACGAGGCTCCTGGTTTTTAAGGCAAGTTTTGGTAAAGCAGTTTTGGCAGCTACGTAAGTCTGTATGTTTTAAGATTAAACTGTAGGGGGAGCCTGCTTGGCTTTGACTTGCTCCCCTAGGCTCTACATGCCAGATTTGCTTGGCTCCTGGAATCTTAGACAAGGTTTGGTAAAACAGTTTTGACCGCTGGGCAAGACTGTATGTTTTAAGATTAAATAGTCGGTTGAGACTGTTTGGCTTTGAGTTGCGCCCCTAGGATGCAAATGCTGGATAAACAGGGTTCCTGGTATTGGTAAGGCAATTTTGAGTTCCAGGTGAGGCTGAATGTGTTAAGACTTAATAGTCGGGTGAGACTATTTTGCTTTGAGTTGCTCCCCTAGGCTGCAAATGCTAGATTAACGAGGCTCCTGGTTTTTTAGGCAAGTTTTGGTAAAACAGTTTTGGCAGCTACGTAAGTCTGTGTGTTTTAAGATTAAATTGTCGGGTGAGCCTGTTTGTCTTTGACTTGCTCCCCTAGGCTCCACATGCCAGATTGGCGGGACTCCTGGAATCTAAGACAAGTTTTGGTAGAACAGTTTTGACAGCTAGGTAAGGCTGTATGCTTAAAGATTAAATAGTCGGGTGAGCGTGTTTGGCTTTGACTTGCGCCCCTAGGATGCAAATGGTGGAATAACAGGGTTCCTGGTATCTAAGACATGGTTTGGTAAGTCCGTTTTTGGCGGCCAGAACTTTGACTTGCTCCCCTAGGATGCAAATGCTGGATTAACAGGGTTCCTGGTATCTGAGACAAGTTTTAATAAGGCAATTTTGAGTTCCAGGTGAGACTGAATGTATTCAGACTTAATAGTCGTTTGAGACTATTTGGCTTTGACTTACTCCCCTAGGCGGCACATGCCAGATTGGCGGGGCTCCTGGAATCTAATAAAAGTTTTGGTAAAACAGTTTTGACAGCTACGTAAGTCTGTATGTTTTAAGATTAAACTGTAGGGGGAGCCTGTTTGGCTTTGACTTGCTCCCGTAGGCTGCACATGCCAGATTGGCGGGGCTCCTGGAATCTAAGACAAGTTTTGGTAAAACAGTTTTGACAGCTAGGTAAGGCTGTATGTTTTAAGATTAAATAGTCGGGTGAGCGTGTTTGGCTTTGACTTGCTCCCCTAGGATGCAAATGCTGGATTCACAGGGTTCCTGGTATCTGAGACAAGTTTTGGTAAGGCAATTTTGAGTTCCAGGTGAGACTGAATGTGTTAAGACTTAATAGTCGTTTGAGACTATTTGGCGTTGACTTTCTCCCCTAGGCGGCACATGCCATATTGGCGGGGCTCCTGGAATCTAATAAAAGTTTTGGTAAAACAGTTTTGACAGCTACGTAAGTCTGTATGTTTTTAGATTAAACTGTAGGGTGAGCCTGTTTGTCTTTGACTTGCTCCCTTAGGCTCCACATGCCAGATTGGCGGGACTCCTGGAATCTAAGACAAGTTTTGGTAAAACAGTTTTGACAGCTAGGTAAGGCTGTATGTTTTAAGATTAAATAGTCGGGTGAGCGTGTTTGGCTTTGACTTGCTCCCCTAGGATGCAAATGCTGGATTAACAGGGTTCCTGGTATCTGAGACAAGTTTTGGTAAATCAGTTTTGGCAGCTACGTAAGTCTGTATGTTTTAAGATTAAATTGTCGGGTGAGCCTGTTTGGCTTTGACTTGCTCCCCTAGGCTGCACATGCCAGATTGGCGGGGCTCCTGGAATGTAAGACAAGTTTTGGTAAAACAGTTTTGACAGCTAGGTAAGGCTGTATGTTTTAAGATTTAATAGTCGGGTGAGCCTGTTTGGCTTTGACTTGCGCCCCTAGGATGCAAATGCTGCATTAACAGTGTTCCTGGTATCTGAGACAAGGTTTGGTAAAACAGTTTTGACAGCTGGGCAAGACTGTATGTTTTAAGATTAAATAGTCGGGTGAGCGTGTTTGGCTTTGACTTGCGCCCCTAGGATGCAAATGCTGGAATAACAGGGTTCCTGGTATCTATGACAAGTTTTGGTAAATCAGTTTTGGCGTCCAGATGAGGCTATATGTTTTAAGATTTAATAGTCGGGTGAGCCTGTTTGGCTTTGACTGGCGCCCCTAGGATGCAAATGCTGGAATAACAGGGTTCCTAGTATCTAAGACATGTTTTGGTAAGTCGGTTTTGGCGGCCAGATGGGGCTATATGTTTTAAGATTTAATAGTTTTGTGAACCTGTTTGGCTTTGACTGGCGCCCCTAGGATGGAAATGCTGGATTAACAGGTTTCCTGGTATCTGAGACAAGTTTTGGTAAATCAGTTTTGGCGGCCAGATGGGGCTATATGTTTTAAGATTTAATAGTTTTGTGAACCTGTTTGGCTTTGACTGGCGCCCCTAGGATGGAAATGCTGGATTAACAGGGTTCCTGGTATCTGAGACAAGTTTTGGTAAATCAGTTTTGGCGGCCATATGGGGCTATATGTTTTAGGATTTAATAGTCGGATGAGCCTGTTTGGCTTTGACTTGCTCCGCTAGGCTGCACATGCCAGATTGGCGGGGCTCCTGAAATCTAAGACAAGTTTTGGTAAAACAGTTTTGACAGCTAGGTAAGGCTGTATGCTTTAAGATTAAATTGTCGGGTGAGCGTGTTTGGCTTTGACTTGCGCCCCTAGGATGCAAATGCTGGAATAACAGGGTTCCTGGTATCTAAGACAAGTTTTGGTAAATCAGTTTTGGCAGCTACGTAAGTCTGTATGTTTTAAGATTAAATTGTCGGGTGAGCCTGTTTGGCTTTGACTTGCTCCCCTAGGCTGCACATGCCAGATTGGCGGGGCTCCTGGAATCTAAG
This sequence comes from Drosophila kanekoi, assembly GCA_037075305.1. Classification (NCBI taxonomy): domain Eukaryota; kingdom Metazoa; phylum Arthropoda; class Insecta; order Diptera; family Drosophilidae; genus Drosophila; species Drosophila kanekoi. Next base: position 154,315 of record JBAMCE010000383.1, on the reverse strand, counting down.
ACAAGTTTTGGTAAGACAGTTTTGACAGCTAGGTAAGGCTGTATGCTTTAAGATTAAATAGTCGGGTGAGCGTGTTTGGCTTTGACTTGCGCCCCTAGGATGCAAATGCTGGAATAACAGGGTTCCTGGTATCTAAGACAAGTTTTGGTAAATCAGTTTTGGCAGCTACGTAAGTCTGTATGTTTTAAGATTAAATTGTCGGGTGAGCCTGTTTGGCTTTGACTTGCTCCCCTAGGCTGCACATGCCAGATTGGCGGGGCTCCTGGAATCTAAGACAAGTTTTGGTAAAACAGTTTTGACAGCTAGGTAAGGCTGTATGTTTTAAGATTAAAGAGTCGGGTGAGCCTGTTTGGCTTTGACTTGCTCCCCTAGGATGCAAATGCTGGATTAACAGGGTTCCTGGTATTGGTAAGGCAATTTTGAGTTCCAGGTGAGGCTGAATGTGTTAAGACTTAATAGTCGGGTGAGACTATTTTGCTTTGAGTTGCTCCCCTAGGCTGCAAATGCTAGATTAACGAGGCTCCTGGTTTTTAAGGCAAGTTTTGGTAAAGCAGTTTTGGCAGCTACGTAAGTCTGTATGTTTTAAGATTAAATTGTCGGGTGAGCCTGTTTGTCTTTGACTTGCTCCCCTAGGCTCCACATGCCAGATTGGCGGGACTCCTGGATTCTAAGACAAGTTTTGGTAGAACAGTTTTGACAGCTAGGTAAGGCTGTATGCTTAAAGATTAAATAGTCGGTTGAGCCTGTTGGCTTTGAGTTGCGCCCCTAGGATGCAAATGCTGGATAAACAGGGTTCCTGGTATTGGTAAGGCAATTTTGAGTTCCAGGTGAGGCTGAATGTGTTAAGACTTAATAGTCGGGTGAGACTATTTTGCTTTGAGTTGCTCCCAAATGCTAGATTAACGAGGCTCCTGGTTTTTAAGGCAAGTTTTGGTAAAGCAGTTTTGGCAGCTACGTAAGTCTGTATGTTTTAAGATTAAACTGTAGGGGGAGCCTGTTTGGCTTTGACTTGCTCCCCTAGGCTCTACATGCCAGATTTGCTTGGCTCCTGGAATCTTAGACAAGGCTTGTTAAAACAGTTTTGACCGCTGGGCAAGACTGTATGTTTTAAGATTAAATAGTCGGTTGAGCCTGTTTGGCTTTGAGTTGCGCCCCTAGGATGCAAATGCTGGATAAACAGGGTTCCTGGTATTGGTAAGGCAATTTTGAGTTCCAGGTGAAGCTGAATGTGTTAAGACTTAATAGTCGGGTGAGACTATTTTGCTTTGAGTTGCTCCCCTAGGCTGCAAATGCTAGATTAACGAGGCTCCTGGTTTTTTAGGCAAGTTTTGGTAAAACAGTTTTGGCAGCTACGTAAGTCTGTATGTTTTAAGATTAAATTGTCGGGTGAGCCTGTTTGTCTTTGACTTGCTCCCCTAGGCTGCACATGCCAGATTGGCGGGGCTCCTGGAATCTAAGACAAGTTTTGGTAAAACAGTTTTGACAGCTACGTAAGTCTGTATTTTTTAAGGTTAAATAGTCGGGTGAGTCTGTTTGACTTTGACTTGCGCCCCTAGGATGCAAATGCTGGATTAACAGGGTTCCTGGTATTTGAGACAAGTTTAAAATTCAATAGTCGGGTGAGACTATTTGACTTTGACTTGCTCCCCTAGGATGCAAATGCTGGATTAACAGGGTTCCTGGTATTTGAGACAAGTTTAAAATTCAATATTCGGGTGAGACTATTTGACTTTGACTTGCTCCCCTAGGATGCAAATGCTGGATTAACAGGGTTCCTGGTATCTGAGACAAGTTTTGGTAAGGCAATTTTGAGTTCCAGGTGAGACTGAATGTATTCAGACTTAATAGTCGTTTGAGACTATTTGGCTTTGACTTTCTCCCCTAGGCGGCACATGCCAGATTGGCGGGGCACCTGGAATCTAAAAAAAGATTTGGGAAAACAGTTTTGACAGCTAGGTAAGTCTGTATTTTTTAAGATTAAACTGTCGGGGGAGCCAGTTTGGCTTTGACTTGCTCCCCTAGGCTCCACATGCCAGATTGGCTTGGCTCCTGGAATCTTAGACAAGGTTTGGTATAACAGTTTTGACAACTGGGCAAGACTGTATGTGTTAAGATTAAATAGTCGGTTGAGCCTGTTTGGCTTTGAGTTGCGCCCCTAGGATGCAAATGCTGGATAAACAGGGTTCCTGGTATTGGTAAGGCAACTTTGAGTTCAGGTGAGGCTAAATGTGTTAAGACTTAATAGTCGGGTGAGACTATTTCGCTTTGACTTGCTCCCCTAGGCTGCAAATGCTAGATTAACAAGGCTCCTGGTTTTTAAGGCAAGTTTTGGTAAAGCAGTTTTGGCAGCTACGTAAGTCTGTATGTTTTAAGATTAAATTGTCGGGTGAGCCTGTTTGGCTTTGACTTGCTCCCCTAGGCTCCACATGCCAGATTGGCGGGACTCCTGGAATCTAAGACAAGTTGCGGTAAAACAGTTTTGACAGCTAGGTAAGGCTGTATGCTTTAAGATTAAATAGTCGGGTGAGCGTGTTTGGCTTTGACTTGCGCCCCTAGGATGCAAATGCTGGAATAACAGGGTTCCTGGTATCTAAGACATGTTTTGGTAAGTCGGTTTTGGGGGCCAGATGGGGCTATATGTTTTAAGATTTAATAGTTGGGTGAGCCCGTTTGGCTTTGACTTGCGCCCCTAGGATGCAAATGCTGGATTAACAGGGTTCCCGGTATCTGACACAAGTTTTGGTAAAGCAGTTTTGGCAACTACGTAAGTCTGTATGTTTTAAGATTAAATTGTCGGGTGAGCCTGTTTGGCTTTGACTTGCTCCCCTAGGATGCAAATGCTGGATTAACAGGGTTCGTGGTATCTGAAACAAGTTTTGGTAAGGCAATTTTGGGTTCCAGGTGATGCTGAATGTTTTCAGATTTAATAGTTGGGTGAGCCCGTTTGGCTTTGACTTGCGCCCCTAGGATGCAAATGCTGGAATAACAGGGTTCCTGGTATCTAAGACATGTTTTGGTAAGTCGGTTTTGGGGGCCAGATGGGGATATATGTTTTAAGATTTAATAGTTGGGTGAGCCCGTTTGGCTTTGACTTGCGCCCCTAGGATGCAAATGCTGGAATAACAGGGTTCCTGGTATCTAAGACAAGTTTTCGTAAATCAGTTTTGGCGGCCAGATGGGGCTACATGTTTTAAGATTTAATAGTTGGGTGCGCCTGTTTGGCTTTGACTTGCGCCCCTAGGATGCAAATGCTGGATTAACAGGGTTCCTGGTATTTGAGACAAGTTTTGGTAAATCAGTTTTGGCGGCCAGGTGGGCCTATATGATTTAAAATTCAATAGTCGGGTGAGACTATTTGACTTTGACTTGCTCCCCTAGGATGCAAATGCTGGATTAACAGGGTTCCTGGTATCTGAGACAAGTTTTGGTAAGGCAATTTTGAGTTCCAGGTGAGACTGAATGTATTCGGACTTAATAGTCGTTTGAGACTATTTGGCTTTGACTTTCTCCCCTAGGCGGCACATGCCAGATTGGCGGGGCTCCTGGAATCTAAAAAAAGTTTTGGTAAAACAGTTTTGGCAGCTACGTAAGTCTGTATGTTTTAAGATTAAACTGTCGGGGGAGCCTGTTTGGCTTTGACTTGCTCCCCTAGGCTCCACATGCCAGATTGGCTTGGCTCCTGGAATCTTAGACAAGGTTTGGTAAAACAGTTTTGACAGCTGGGCAAGACTGTATGTTTTAAGATTAAATAGTCGGGTGAGCGTGTTTGGCTTTGACTTGCGCCCCTAGGATGCAAATGCTGGAATAACAGGGTTCCTGGTATCTATGACAAGTTTTGGTAAATCAGTTTTGGCGTCCACATGAGGCTATATGTTTTAAGATTTAATAGTCGGGTGAGCCTGTTTGGCTTTGACTTGCGCCCCTAGGATGCAAATGCTGCATTAACAGTGTTCCTGGTATCTGAGACAAGGTTTGGTAAAACAGTTTTGACAGCTGGGCAAGACTGTATGTTTTAAGATTAAATAGTCGGGTGAGCGTGTTTGACTTTGACTTGCGCCCCTAGGATGCAAATGCTGGAATAACAGGGTTCCTGGTATCTATGACAAGTTTTGGTAAATCAGTTTTGGCGTCCAGATGAGGCTATATGTTTTAAGATTTAATAGTCGGGTGAGCCTGTTTGGCTTTGACTGGCGCCCCTAGAATGCAAATGCTGGAATAACAGGGTTCCTAGTATCTAAGACATGTTTTGGTAAGTCGGTTTTGGCGGCCAGATGGGGCTATATGTTTTAAGATTTAATAGTTTTGTGAACCTGTTTGGCTTTGACTGGCGCCCCTAGGATGGAAATGCTGGATTAACAGGTTTCCTGGTATCTGAGACAAGTTTTGGTAAATCAGTTTTGGCGGCCAGATGGGGCTATATGTTTTAGGATTTAATAGTCGGATGAGCCTGTTTGGCTTTGACTTGCTCCGCTAGGCTGCACATGCCAGATTGGCGGGGCTCCTGAAATCTAAGACAAGTTTTGGTAAAACAGTTTTGACAGCTAGGTAAGGCTGTATGCTTTAAGATTAAATTGTCGGGTGAGCGTGTTTGGCTTTGACTTGCGCCCCTAGGATGCAAATGCTGGAATAACAGGGTTCCTGGTATCTAAGACAAGTTTTGGTAAATCAGTTTTGGCAGCTACGTAAGTCTGTATGTTTTAAGATTAAATTGTCGGGTGAGCCTGTTTGGCTTTGACTTGCTCCCCTAGGCTGCACATGCCAGATTGGCGGGGCTCCTGGAATCTAAGACAAGTTTTGGTAAAACAGTTTTGACAGCTAGGTAAGGCTGTATGTTTTAAGATTAAATAGTCGGGTGAGCCTGTTTGGCTTTGACTTGCTCCCCTGGGATGCAAATGCTGGAATAACAGGGTTCCTGGTATCTATGACAAGTTTTGGTAAATCAGTTTTGGCAGCTACGTAAGTCTGTATGTTTTAAGATTAAATTGTCGGGTGAGCCTGTTTGGCTTTGACTTGCTCCCCTAGGCTCCACATGCCAGATTGGCTTGGCTCCTGGAATCTTAGACAAGGTTTGGTAAAACAGTTTTGACAGCTGGGCAAGACTGTATGTTTTAAGATTAAATAGTCGGGTGAGCGTGTTTGACTTTGACTTGCGCCCCTAGGATGCAAATGCTGGAATAACAGGGTTCCTGGTATCTATGACAAGTTTTGGTAAATCAGTTTTGGCGTCCAGATGAGGCTATATGTTTTAAGATTTAATAGTCGGGTGAGCCTGTTTGGCTTTGACTGGCGCCCCTAGAATGCAAATGCTGGAATAACAGGGTTCCTAGTATCTAAGACATGTTTTGGTAAGTCGGTTTTGGCGGCCAGATGGGGCTATATGTTTTAAGATTTAATAGTTTTGTGAACCTGTTTGGCTTTGACTGGCGCCCCTAGGATGGAAATGCTGGAATAACAGGGTTCCTGGTATCTAAGACAAGTTTTGGTAAATCAGTTTTGGCAGCTACGTAAGTCTGTATGTTTTAAGATTAAATTGTCGGGTGAGCCTGTTTGGCTTTGACTTGCTCCCCTAGGCTGCACATGCCAGATTGGCGGGGCTCCTGGAATCTAAGACAAGTTTTGGTAAGACAGTTTTGACAGCTAGGTAAGGCTGTATGCTTTAAGATTAAATAGTCGGGTGAGCGTGTTTGGCTTTGACTTGCGCCCCTAGGATGCAAATGCTGGAATAACAGGGTTCCTGGTATCTAAGACAAGTTTTGGTAAATCAGTTTTGGCAGCTACGTAAGTCTGTATGTTTTAAGATTAAATTGTCGGGTGAGCCTCTTTGGCTTTGACTTGCTCCCCTAGGCTGCACATGCCAGATTGGCGGGGCTCCTGGAATCTAAGACAAGTTTTGGTAAAACAGTTTTGACAGCTAGTTTAGGCTGTATGTTTTAAGATTAAAGAGTCGGGTGAGCCTGTTTGGCTTTGACTTGCTCCACTAGGATGCAAATGCTGGATTAACAGGGTTCCTGGTATTGGTAAGGCAATTTTGAGTTCCAGGTGAGGCTGAATGTGTTAAGACTTAATAGTCGGGTGAGACTATTTTGCTTTGAGTTGCTCCCCTAGGCTGCAAATGCTAGATTAACGAGGCTCCTGGTTTTTAAGGCAAGTTTTGGTAAAGCAGTTTTGGCAGCTACGTAAGTCTGTATGTTTTAAGATTAAATTGTCGGGTGAGCCTGTTTGTCTTTGACTTGCTCCCCTAGGCTCCACATGCCAGATTGGCGGGACTCCTGGAATCTAAGACAAGTTTTGGTAGAACAGTTTTGACAGCTAGGTAAGGCTGTATGCTTAAAGATTAAATAGTCGGTTGAGCCTGTTGGCTTTGAGTTGCGCCCCTAGGATGCAAATGCTGGATAAACAGGGTTCCTGGTATTGGTAAGGCAATTTTGAGTTCCAGGTGAGGCTGAATGTGTTAAGACTTAATAGTCGGGTGAGACTATTTTGCTTTGAGTTGCTCCCCTAGGCTGCAAATGCTAGATTAACGAGGCTCCTGGTTTTTAAGGCAAGTTTTGGTAAAGCAGTTTTGGCAGCTACGTAAGTCTGTATGTTTTAAGATTAAACTGTAGGGGGAGCCTGTTTGGCTTTGACTTGCTCCCCTAGGCTCTACATGCCAGATTTGCTTGGCTCCTGGAATCTTAGACAAGGTTTGTTAAAACAGTTTTGACCGCTGGGCAAGACTGTATGTTTTAAGATTAAATAGTCGGTTGAGCCTGTTTGGCTTTGAGTTGCGCCCCTAGGATGCAAATGCTGGATAAACAGGGTTCCTGGTATTGGTAAGGCAATTTTGAGTTCCAGGTGAGGCTGAATGTGTTAAGACTTAATAGTCGGGTGAGACTATTTTGCTTTGAGTTGCTCCCCTAGGCTGCAAATGCTAGATTAACGAGGCTCCTGGTTTTTTAGGCAAGTTTTGGTAAAACAGTTTTGGCAGCTACGTAAGTCTGTATGTTTTAAGATTAAATTGTCGGGTGAGCCTGTTTGTCTTTGACTTGCTCCCCTAGGCTCCACATGCCAGATTGGCGGGGCTCCTGGAATCTAAGACAAGGCTTGGTAAAACAGTTTTGACAAATAGGTAAGGCTGTATGTTTTAAGATTAAATAGTCGGGTGAGCGTGTTTGGCTTTGACTTGCGCCCCTAGGCTGCACATGCCAGATTGGCGGGGCTCCTGGAATGTAAGACAAGTTTTGGTAGAACAGTTTTGACAGCTAGGTAAGGCTGTATGCTTAAAGATTAAATAGTCGGGTGAGCGTGTTTGGCTTTGACTTGCTCCCCTAGGATGCAAATGCTGGATTAACAGGGTTCCTGGTATCTGAGACAAGTTTTGATAAGGCAATTTTGAGTTCCAGGTGAGACTGAATGTATTCAGACTTAATAGTCGTTTGAGACTATTTGGCTTTGACTTTCTTCCCTAGGCGGCACATGCCAGATTGGCGGGGCTCCTGGAATCTAATAAAAGTTTTGGTAAAACAGTTTTGACAGCTACGTAAGTCTGTATGTTTTAAGATTAAACTGTAGGGGGAGCCTGTTTGGCTTTGACTTGCTCCCGTAGGCTGCACATGCCAGATTGGCGGGGCTCCTGGAATCTAAGACAAGGCTGGGTAAAACAGTTTTGACAAATAGGTAAGGCTGTATGTTTTAAGATTAAATAGTCGGGTGAGCGTGTTTGGCTTTGACTTGCGCCCCTAGGATGCAAATGCTGGAATAACAGGGTTCCTGGTATCTAAGACAAGTTTTCGTAAATCAGTTTTGGCGGCCAGATGGGGCTATATGTTTTAAGATTTAATAGTTTGGTGAGCCTGTTTGGCTTTGACTTGCGCACCTAGGCTGCAAATGCTGAATTAAAAGGGTTCCTGGTATCTGAGACAAGTTTTGATAAAGCAGCTTTGGCAACTACGTAAGTCTGTATGTTTTAAGATTAAATTGTCGGGTGAGCCTGTTTGGCTTTGACTTGCTCCCCTAGGATGCAAATGCTGGATTAACAGGGTTCCTGGTATCTGAAACAAGTTTTGGTAAGGCAATTTTGGGTTCCAGGTGATGCTGAATGTTTTCAGATTTAATAATCGGATGAGCCTGTTTGGCTTTGACTTGCTCCCCTAGGCTGCACATGCCAGATTGGCGGGGCTCCTGGAATCTAAGACAAGTTTTTGTAAAACAGTTTTGACAGCTACGTAAGTCTGTATTTTTTAAGGTTAAATAGTCGGGTGAGTCTGTTTGACTTTGACTTGCGCCCCTAGGATGCAAATGCTGGATTAACAGGGTTCCTGGTATTTGAGACAAGTTTAAAATTCAATAGTCGGGTGAGACTATTTGACTTTGACTTGCTCCCCTAGGATGCAAATGCTGGATTAACAGGGTTCCTGGTATTTGAGACAAGTTTAAAATTCAATATTCGGGTGAGACTATTTGACTTTGACTTGCTCCCCTAGGATGCAAATGCTGGATTAACAGGGTTCCTGGTATCTGAGACAAGTTTTGGTAAGGCAATTTTGAGTTCCAGGTGAGACTGAATGTATTCAGACTTAATAGTCGTTTGAGACTATTTGGCTTTGACTTTCTCCCCTAGGCGGCACATGCCAGATTGGCGGGGCACCTGGAATCTAAAAAAAGATTTGGGAAAACAGTTTTGACAGCTAGGTAAGTCTGTATTTTTTAAGATTAAACTGTCGGGGGAGCCAGTTTGGCTTTGACTTGCTCCCCTAGGCTCCACATGCCAGATTGGCTTGGCTCCTGGAATCTTAGACAAGGTTTGGTATAACAGTTTTGACAGCTGGGCAAGACTGTATGTGTTAAGATTAAATAGTCGGTTGAGCCTGTTTGGCTTTGAGTTGCGCCCCTAGGATGCAAATGCTGGATAAACAGGGTTCCTGGTATTGGTAAGGCAACTTTGAGTTCAGGTGAGGCTAAATGTGTTAAGACTTAATAGTCGGGTGAGACTATTTCGCTTTGACTTGCTCCCCTAGGCTGCAAATGCTAGATTAACAAGGCTCCTGGTTTTTAAGGCAAGTTTTGGTAAAGCAGTTTTGGCAGCTACGTAAGTCTGTATGTTTTAAGATTAAATTGTCGGGTGAGCCTGTTTGGCTTTGACTTGCTCCCCTAGGCTCCACATGCCAGATTGGCGGGACTCCTGGAATCTAAGACAAGTTGCGGTAAAACAGTTTTGACAGCTAGGTAAGGCTGTATGCTTTAAGATTAAATAGTCGGGTGAGCGTGTTTGGCTTTGACTTGCGCCCCTAGGATGCAAATGCTGGAATAACAGGGTTCCTGGTATCTAAGACATGTTTTGGTAAGTCGGTTTTGGGGGCCAGATGGGACTATATGTTTTAAGATTTAATAGTTGGGTGAGCCCGTTTGGCTTTGACTTGCGCCCCTAGGATGCAAATGCTGGATTAACAGGGTTCCCGGTATCTGACACAAGTTTTGGTAAAGCAGTTTTGGCAACTACGTAAGTCTGTATGTTTTAAGATTAAATTGTCGGGTGAGCCTGTTTGGCTTTGACTTGCTCCCCTAGGATGCAAATGCTGGATTAACAGGGTTCGTGGTATCTGAAACAAGTTTTGGTAAGGCAATTTTGGGTTCCAGGTGATGCTGAATGTTTTCAGATTTAATAGTTGGGTGAGCCCGTTTGGCTTTGACTTGCGCCCCTAGGATGCAAATGCTGGAATAACAGGGTTCCTGGTATCTAAGACATGTTTTGGTAAGTCGGTTTTGGGGGCCAGATGGGGATATATGTTTTAAGATTTAATAGTTGGGTGAGCCCGTTTGGCTTTGACTTGCGCCCCTAGGATGCAAATGCTGGAATAACAGGGTTCCTGGTATCTAAGACAAGTTTTCGTAAATCAGTTTTGGCGGCCAGATGGGGCTACATGTTTTAAGATTTAATAGTTGGGTGCGCCTGTTTGGCTTTGACTTGCGCCCCTAGGATGCAAATGCTGGATTAACAGGGTTCCTGGTATTTGAGACAAGTTTTGGTAAATCAGTTTTGGCGGCCAGGTGGGCCTATATGATTTAAAATTCAATAGTCGGGTGAGACTATTTGACTTTGACTTGCTCCCCTAGGATGCAAATGCTGGATTAACAGGGTTCCTGGTATCTGAGACAAGTTTTGGTAAGGCAATTTTGAGTTCCAGGTGAGACTGAATGTATTCGGACTTAATAGTCGTTTGAGACTATTTGGCTTTGACTTTCTCCCCTAGGCGGCACATGCCAGATTGGCGGGGCTCCTGGAATCTAAAAAAAGTTTTGGTAAAACAGTTTTGGCAGCTACGTAAGTCTGTATGTTTTAAGATTAAACTGTCGGGGGAGCCTGTTTGGCTTTGACTTGCTCCCCTAGGCTCCACATGCCAGATTGGCTTGGCTCCTGGAATCTTAGACAAGGTTTGGTAAAACAGTTTTGACAGCTGGGCAAGACTGTATGTTTTAAGATTAAATAGTCGGGTGAGCGTGTTTGGCTTTGACTTGCGCCCCTAGGATGCAAATGCTGGAATAACAGGGTTCCTGGTATCTATGACAAGTTTTGGTAAATCAGTTTTGGCGTCCAGATGAGGCTATATGTTTTAAGATTTAATAGTCGGGTGAGCCTGTTTGGCTTTGACTTGCGCCCCTAGGATGCAAATGCTGCATTAACAGTGTTCCTGGTATCTGAGACAAGGTTTGGTAAAACAGTTTTGACAGCTGGGCAAGACTGTATGTTTTAAGATTAAATAGTCGGGTGAGCGTGTTTGACTTTGACTTGCGCCCCTAGGATGCAAATGCTGGAATAACAGGGTTCCTGGTATCTATGACAAGTTTTGGTAAATCAGTTTTGGCGTCCAGATGAGGCTATATGTTTTAAGATTTAATAGTCGGGTGAGCCTGTTTGGCTTTGACTGGCGCCCCTAGAATGCAAATGCTGGAATAACAGGGTTCCTAGTATCTAAGACATGTTTTGGTAAGTCGGTTTTGGCGGCCAGATGGGGCTATATGTTTTAAGATTTAATAGTTTTGTGAACCTGTTTGGCTTTGACTGGCGCCCCTAGGATGGAAATGCTGGATTAACAGGTTTCCTGGTATCTGAGACAAGTTTTGGTAAATCAGTTTTGGCGGCCAGATGGGGCTATATGTTTTAGGATTTAATAGTCGGATGAGCCTGTTTGGCTTTGACTTGCTCCGCTAGGCTGCACATGCCAGATTGGCGGGGCTCCTGAAATCTAAGACAAGTTTTGGTAAAACAGTTTTGACAGCTAGGTAAGGCTGTATGCTTTAAGATTAAATTGTCGGGTGAGCGTGTTTGGCTTTGACTTGCGCCCCTAGGATGCAAATGCTGGAATAACAGGGTTCCTGGTATCTAAGACAAGTTTTGGTAAATCAGTTTTGGCAGCTACGTAAGTCTGTATGTTTTAAGATTAAATTGTCGGGTGAGCCTGTTTGGCTTTGACTTGCTCCCCTAGGCTGCACATGCCAGATTGGCGGGGCTCCTGGAATCTAAGACAAGTTTTGGTAAAACAGTTTTGACAGCTAGGTAAGGCTGTATGTTTTAAGATTAAATAGTCGGGTGAGCGTGTTTGGCTTTGACTTGCGCCCCTAGGATGCAAATGCTGGAATAACAGGGTTCCTGGTATCTAAGACAAGTTTTGGTAAATCAGTTTTGGCAGCTACGTAAGTCTGTATGTTTTAAGATTAAATTGTCGGGTGAGCCTGTTTGGCTTTGACTTGCTCCCCTGGGCTGCACATGCCAGATTGGCGGGGCTCCTGGAATCTAAGACAAGTTTTGGTAAGACAGTTTTGACAGCTAGGTAAGGCTGTATGCTTTAAGATTAAATAGTCGGGTGAGCGTGTTTGGCTTTGACTTGCGCCCCTAGGATGCAAATGCTGGAATAACAGGGTTCCTGGTATCTAAGACAAGTTTTGGTAAATCAGTTTTGGCAGCTACGTGAGTCTGTATGTTTTAAGATTAAATTGTCGGGTGAGCCTGTTTGGCTTTGACTTGCTCCCCTAGGCTGCACATGCCAGATTGGCGGGGCTCCTGGAATCTAAGACAAGTTTTGGTAAAACAGTTTTGACAGCTAGTTTAGGCTGTATGTTTTAAGATTAAAGAGTCGGGTGAGCCTGTTTGGCTTTGACTTGCTCCACTAGGATGCAAATGCTGGATTAACAGGGTTCCTGGTATTGGTAAGGCAATTTTGAGTTCCAGGTGAGGCTGAATGTGTTAAGACTTAATAGTCGGGTGAGACTATTTTGCTTTGAGTTGCTCCCCTAGGCTGCAAATGCTAGATTAACGAGGCTCCTGGTTTTTAAGGCAAGTTTTGGTAAAGCAGTTTTGGCAGCTACGTAAGTCTGTATGTTTTAAGATTAAATTGTCGGGTGAGCCTGTTTGTCTTTGACTTGCTCCCCTAGGCTCCACATGCCAGATTGGCGGGACTCCTGGAATCTAAGACAAGTTTTGGTAGAACAGTTTTGACAGCTAGGTAAGGCTGTATGCTTAAAGATTAAATAGTCGGTTGAGCCTGTTTGGCTTTGAGTTGCGCCCCTAGGATGCAAATGCTGGATTAACAGGGTTCCTGGTATTGGTAAGGCAATTTTGAGTTCCAGGTGAGGCTGAATGTGTTAAGACTTAATAGTCGGGTGAGACTATTTTGCTTTGAGTTGCTCCCCTAGGCTGCAAATGCTAGATTAACGAGGCTCCTGGTTTTTAAGGCAAGTTTTGGTAAAGCAGTTTTGGCAGCTACGTAAGTCTGTATGTTTTAAGATTAAACTGTAGGGGGAGCCTGTTTGGCTTTGACTTGCTCCCCTAGGCTCTACATGCCAGATTTGCTTGGCTCCTGGAATCTTAGACAAGGTTTGGTAAAACAGTTTTGACCGCTGGGCAAGACTGTATGTTTTAAGATTAAATAGTCGGTTGAGCCTGTTTGGCTTTGAGTTGCGCCCCTAGGATGCAAATGCTGGATAAACAGGGTTCCTGGTATTGGTAAGGCAATTTTGAGTTCCAGGTGAGGCTGAATGTGTTAAGACTTAATAGTCGGGTGAGACTATTTTGCTTTGAGTTGCTCCCCTAGGCTGCAAATGCTAGATTAACGAGGCTCCTGGTTTTTTAGGCAAGTTTTGGTAAAACAGTTTTGACTGCTACGTAAGTCTGTATGTTTTAAGATTAAACTGTAGGGGGAGCCTGTTTGGCTTTGACTTGCTCCCGTAGGCTGCACATGCCAGATTGGCGGGGCTCCTGGAATCTAAGACAAGTTTTGGTAAAACAGTTTTGACAGCTAGGTAAGGCTGTATGCTTTAAGATTAAATAGTCGGGTGAGCGTGTTTGGCTTTGACTTGCTCCCCTAGGATGCAAATGCTGGATTCACAGGGTTCCTGGTATCTGAGACAAGTTTTGGTAAGGCAATTTTGAGTTCCAGGTGAGACTGAATGTGTTAAGACTTAATAGTCGTTTGAGACTATTTGGCTTTGACTTTCTCCCCTAGGCGGCACATGCCATATTGGCGGGGCTCCTGGAATCTAATAAAAGTTTTGGTAAAACAGTTTTGACAGCTACGTAAGTCTGTATGTTTTTAGATTAAACTGTAGGGTGAGCCTGTTTGTCTTTGACTTGCTTCTTAGGCTCCACATGCCAGATTGGCGGGACTCCTGGAATCTAAGACAAGTTTTGGTAAAACAGTTTTGACAGCTAGGTAAGGCTGTATGTTTTAAGATTAAATAGTCGGGTGAGCGTGTTTGGCTTTGACTTGCTCCCCTAGGATGCAAATGCTGGATTAACAGGGTTCCTGGTATCTGAGACAAGTTTTGGTAAATCAGTTTTGTCAGCTACGTAAGTCTGTATGTTTTAAGATTAAATTGTCGGGTGAGCCTGTTTGGCTTTGACTTGCTCCCCTAGGCTGCAAATGCCAGATTGGCGGGGCTCCTGGAATGTAAGACAAGTTTTGGTAAAACAGTTTTGACAGCTAGGTAAGGCTGTATGTTTTAAGATTTAATAGTCGGGTGAGCCTGTTTGGCTTTGACTTGCGCCCCTAGGATGCAAATGCTGCATTAACAGTGTTCCTGGTATCTGAGACAAGGTTTGGTAAAACAGTTTTGACAGCTGGGCAAGACTGTATGTTTTAAGATTAAATAGTCGGGTGAGCGTGTTTGACTTTGACTTGCGCCCCTAGGATGCAAATGCTGGAATAACAGGGTTCCTGGTATCTATGACAAGTTTTGGTAAATCAGTTTTGGCGTCCAGATGAGGCTATATGTTTTAAGATTTAATAGTCGGGTGAGCCTGTTTGGCTTTGACTGGCGCCCCTAGGATGCAAATGCTGGAATAACAGGGTTCCTAGTATCTAAGACATGTTTTGGTAAGTCGGTTTTGGCGGCCAGATGGGGCTATATGTTTTAAGATTTAATAGTTTTGTGAACCTGTTTGGCTTTGACTGGCGCCCCTAGGATGGAAATGCTGGATTAACAGGTTTCCTGGTATCTGAGACAAGTTTTGGTAAATCAGTTTTGGCGGCCAGATGGGGCTATATGTTTTAAGATTTAATAGTTTTGTGAACCTGTTTGGCTCTGACTGGCGCCCCTAGGATGAAAATGCTGGATTAACAGGGTTCCTGGTATCTGAGACAAGTTTTGGTAAATCAGTTTTGGCGGCCAGATGGGGCTATATGTTTTAGGATTTAATAGTCGGATGAGCCTGTTTGGCTTTGACTTGCTCCGCTAGGCTGCACATGCCAGATTGGCGGGGCTCCTGAAATCTAAGACAAGTTTTGGTAAAACAGTTTTGACAGCTAGGTAAGGCTGTATGCTTTAAGATTAAATTGTCGGGTGAGCGTGTTTGGCTTTGACTTGCGCCCCTAGGATGCAAATGCTGGAATAACAGGGTTCCTGGTATCTAAGACAAGTTTTGGTAAATCAGTTTTGGCAGCTACGTAAGTCTGTATGTTTTAAGATTAAATTGTCGGGTGAGCCTGTTTGGCTTTGACTTGCTCCCCTAGGCTGCACATGCCAGATTGGCGGGGCTCCTGGAATCTAAGACAAGTTTTGGTAAAACAGTTTTGACAGCTAGGTAAGGCTGTATGTTTTAAGATTAAATAGTCGGGTGAGCGTGTTTGGCTTTGACTTGCGCCCCTAGGATGCAAATGCTGGAATAACAGGGTTCCTGGTATCTAAGACAAGTTTTGGTAAATCAGTTTTGGCAGCTACGTAAGTCTGTATGTTTTAAGATTAAATTGTCGGGTGAGCCTGTTTGGCTTTGACTTGCTCCCCTAGGCTGCACATGCCAGATTGGCGGGGCTCCTGGAATCTAAGACAAGTTTTGGTAAGACAGTTTTGACAGCTAGGTAAGGCTGTATGTTTTAAGATTAAAGAGTCGGGTGAGCGTGTTTGGCTTTGACTTGCTCCCCTAGGATGCAAATGCTGGATTAACAGGGTTCCTGGTATTGGTAAGGCAATTTTGAGTTCCAGGTGAGGCTGAATGTGTTAAGACTTAATAGTCGGGTGAGACTATTTTGCTTTGAGTTGCTCCCCTAGGCTGCAAATGCTAGATTAACGAGGCTCCTGGTTTTTAAGGCAAGTTTTGGTAAAGCAGTTTTGGCAGCTACGTAAGTCTGTATGTTTTAAGATTAAATTGTCGGGTGAGCCTGTTTGTCTTTGACTTGCTCCCCTAGGCTCCACATGCCAGATTGGCGGGACTCCTGGAATCTAAGACAAGTTTTGGTAGAACAGTTTTGACAGCTAGGTAAGGCTGTATGCTTAAAGATTAAATAGTCGGTTGAGCCTGTTTGGCTTTGAGTTGCGCCCCTAGGATGCAAATGCTGGATAAACAGGGTTCCTGGTATTGGTAAGGCAATTTTGAGTTCCAGGTGAGGCTGAATGTGTTAAGACTTAATAGTCGGGTGAGACTATTTTGCTTTGAGTTGCTCCCCTAGGCTGCAAATGCTAGATTAACGAGGCTCCTGGTTTTTAATGCAAGTTTTGGTAAAGCAGTTTTGGGAGCTACGTAAGTCTGTATGTTTTAAGATTAAACTGTAGGGGGAGCCTGTTTGGCTTTGACTTGCTCCCCTAGGCTCTACATGCCAGATTTGCTTGGCTCCTGGAATCTTAGACAAGGTTTGTTAAAACAGTTTTGACCGCTGGGCAAGACTGTATGTTTTAAGATTAAATAGTCGGTTGAGCCTGTTTGGCTTTGAGTTGCGCCCCTAGGATGCAAATGCTGGATAAACAAGGTTCCTGGTATTGGTAAGGCAATTTTGAGTTCCAGGTGAGGCTGAATGTGTTAAGACTTAATAGTCGGGTGAGACTATTTTGCTTTGAGTTGCTCCCCTAGGCTGCAAATGCTAGATTAACGAGGCTCCTGGTTTTTTAGGCAAGTTTTGGTAAAACAGTTTTGGCAGCTACGTAAGTCTGTATGTTTTAAGATTAAATTGTCGGGTGAGCCTGTTTGTCTTTGACTTGCTCCCCTAGGCTCCACATGCCAGATTGGCGGGACTCCTGGAATCTAAGACAAGTTTTGGTAGAACAGTTTTGACAGCTAGGTAAGGCTGTATGCTTAAAGATTAAATAGTCGGGTGAGCGTGTTTGGCTTTGACTTGCTCCCCTAGGATGCAAATGCTGGATTAACAGGGTTCCTGGTATCTGAGACAAGTTTTGATAAGGCAATTTTGAGTTCCAGGTGAGACTGAATGTATTCAGACTTAATAGTCGTTTGAGGCTATTTGGCTTTGACTTTCTCCCCTAGGCGGCACATGCCAGATTGGCGGGGCTCCTGGAATCTAATAAAAGTTTTGGTAAAACAGTTTTGACAGCTACGTAAGTCTGTATGTTTTAAGATTAAACTGTAGGGGGAGCCTGTTTGGCTTTGACTTGCTCCCCTAGGCTGCACATGCCAGATTGGCGTTGCTCCTGGAATGTAAGACAAGTTTTGGTAAAACAGTTTTGACAGCTAGGTAAGTCTGTATGTTTTAAGATTAAAAAAAAAATAAAAAATTATTTAAATTAAATAGTCGGGTGAGCGTGTTTGGCTTTGACTTGCTCCCCTAGGATGCAAATGCTGGATTAACAGGGTTCCTGGTATCTGAGACAAGTTTTGGTAAGGCAATTTTGAGTTCCAGGTGAGACTGAATGTATTCAGACTTAATAGTCGTTTGAGACTATTTGGCTTTGACTTTCTCCCCTAGGCGGCACATGCCAGATTGGCGGGGCTCCTGGAATCTAATAAAAGTTTTGGTAAAAAAATTTTGACAGCTACGTAAGTCTGTATGTTTTTAGATTAAACTGTAGGGTGAGCCTGTTTGTCTTTGACTTGCTCCCTTAGGCTCCACATGCCAGATTGGCGGGACTCCTGGAATCTAAGACAAGTTTTGGTAAAACAGTTTTGACAGCTAGGTAAGGCTGTATGCTTTAAGATTAAATAGTCGGGTGAGCGTGTTTGGCTTTGACTTGCGCCCCTAGGATGCAAATGCTGGAATAACAGGGTTCCTGGTATCTACGACATGGTTTGGTAAGTCCGTTTTTGGCGGCCAGATGGGGCTATATGTTTTAAGATTTAATAGTTTGGTGAGCCTGTTTGGCTTTGACTTGCGCCCCTAGGATGCAAATGCTGGATTAACAGGGTTCCTGGTATCTGAGACAAGTTTTGGTAAGGCAATTTTGAGTTCCAGGTGTGGCTGAATGAGTAAAAATTTAATAGTCGGGTAAGGCTATTTGGCTTTGTTTTGCTCCCCTAGGCTGCAAATGCTAGATTAACAGGGTTCCTGGTATCTGAGACAAGTTTTGGTAAATCAGTTTTGGCGGCCAGATGGGGCTATATGTTTTAAGATTTAATAGTCGGGTGAGCGTGTTTGGCTTTGACTTGCGCCCCTAGGATGCAAATGCTGGAATAACAGGGTTCCTGGTATCTAAGACATGTTGTGGTAAGTCCGTTTTTGGCGGCTACGTAAGTCTGTATGTTTTAAGATTAAATTGTCGGGTGAGCCTGTTTGGCTTTGACTTGCTCCCCTAGGCTGCACCTACCAGATTGGCGGGGCTCCTGGAATCTAAGACAAGTTTTGTTAAAACAGTTTTGACAGCTAGGTAAGGCTGTATGTTTTAAGATTAAATAGTCGGGTGAGCGTGTTTGGCTTTGACTTGCTCCCCTAGGATGCAAATGCTGGATTAACAGGGTTCCTGGTATCTGAGACAAGTTTTGGTAAGGCAATTTTGAGTTCCAGGTGAGACTGAATGTATTCAGACTTAATAGTCGTTTGACACTATTTGGCTTTGACTTTCTCCCCTAGGCGGCACATGCCAGATTGGCGGGGCTCCTGGAATCTAATAAAAGTTTTGGTAAAACAGTTTTGACAGCTACGTAAGTCTGTATGTTTTGAGATTAAACTGTAGGGGGAGCCTGTTTGGCTTTGACTTGCTCCCCTAGGCTCCACATGCTAGATTGGCTTGGCTCCTGGAATCTTAGACAAGGTTTGGTAAAACAGTTTTGACCGCTGGGCAAGACTGTATGTTTTAAGATTAAATAGTCGGTTGAGCCTGTTTGGCTTTGACTTGCGCCCCTAGGATGCAAATGCTGGATAAACAGGGTTCCTGGTATTGGTAAGGCAATTTTGAGTTCCAGGTGAGGCTGAATGTGTTAAGACTTAATAGTCGGGTGAGACTATTTTGCTGTGAGTTGCTCCCCTAGGCTGCAAATGCTAGATTAACGAGGCTCCTGGTTTTTAAGGCAAGTTTTGGTAAAGCAGTTTTGGCAGCTACGGAAGTCTGTATGTTTTAAGATTAAATTGTCGGGTGAGCCTGTTTGTCTTTGACTTGCTCCCCTAGGCTCCACATGCCAGATTGGCGGGACTCCTGGAATCTAAGACAAGTTTTGGTAAAACAGTTTTGACAGCTAGGTAAGGCTGTATGCTTTAAGATTAAATAGTCGGGTGAGCGTGTTTGGCTTTGACTTGCGCCCCTAGGATGCAAATGCTGGAATAACAGGGTTCCTGGTATCTAAGACATGTTTTGGTAAGTCCGTTTTTGGCGGCCAGATGGGGCTATATGTTTTAAGATTTAATAGTTTGGTGAGCCTGTTTGGCTTTGACTTGCGCCCCTAGGATGCAAATGCTGGATTAACAGGGTTTCTGGTATCTGAGACAAGTTTTGGTAAGGCAATTTTGAGTTCCAGGTGTGGCTGAATAAGTTAAAATTTAATAGTCGGGTGAGGCTATTTGGCTTTGTTTTGCTCCCCTAGGCTGCAAATGCTAGATTAACAGGGTTCCTGGTATCTGAGACAAGTTTTGGTAAATCAGTTTTGGCGGCCAGATGGGGCTATATGTTTTAGGATTAAATAGTCGGATGATCCTGTTTGTCTTTGACTTGCTCCCCTAGGCTCCACATGCCAGATTGGCGGGACTCCTGGAATCTAAGACAAGTTTTGGTAAAACAGTTTTGACAGCTAGGTAAGGCTGTATGCTTTAAGATTAAATAGTCGGGTGAGCGTGTTTGGCTTTGACTTGCGCCCCTAGGATGCAAATGCTGGAATAACAGGGTTCCTGGTATCTAAGACATGTTTTGGTAAGTCCGTTTTTGGCGGCCAGATGGGGCTATATGTTTTAAGATTTAATAGTTTGGTGAGCCTGTTTGGCTTTGACTTGCGCCCCTAGGATGCAAATGCTGGATTAACAGGGTTCCTGGTATCTGAGACAAGTTTTGGTAAGGCAATTTTGAGTTCCAGGTGTGGCTGAATGAGTTAAAATTTAATAGTCGGGTGAGGCTATTTGGCTTTGTTTTGCTCCCCTAGGCTGCAAATGCTAGATTAACAGGGTTCCTGGTATCTGAGACAAGTTTTGGTAAATCAGTTTTGGCGGCCAGATGGGGCTATATGTTTTAGGATTAAATAGTCGGATGATCCTGTTTGGCTTTGACTTGCTCCCCTTGGCTGCACATGCCAGATTGGCGGGGCTGCTGGAATCTAAAAAAAGTTTTGGTAAAACAGTTTTGACAGCTACGTAAGTCTGTATGTTTTAAGATTAAACTGTCGGGGGAGCCTGTTTGGCTTTGACTTGCTCCCCTAGGCTGCACATGCCAGATTGGCTTGGCTCCTGGAATCTTAGACAAGGTTTGGTAAAACAGTTTTGACAGCTGGGCAAGACTTTATGTTTTAAGATTAAATAGTCGGTTGAGCCTGTTTGGCTTTGAGTTGCGCCCCTAGGATGCAAATGCTGGAATAACAGGGTTCCTGGTATCTAAGACAAGTTTTGGTAAATCAGTTTTGGCAGCTACGTAAGTCTGTATGTTTTAAGATTAAATTGTCGGGTGAGCCTGTTTGGCTTTGACTTGCTCCCCTAGGCTGCACATGCCAGATTGGCGGGGCTCCTGGAATCTAAGACAAGTTTTGGTAAAACAGTTTTGACAGCTAGGTAAGGCTGTATGTTTTAAGATTAAATAGTCGGGTGAGCGTGTTTGGCTTTGACTTGCGCCCCTAGGATGCAAATGCTGGAATAACAGGGTTCCTGGTATCTAAGACAAGTTTTGGTAAATCAGTTTTGGCAGCTACGTAAGTCTGTATGTTTTAAGATTAATTTGTCGGGTGAGCCTGTTTGGCTTTGACTTGCTCCCCTAGGCTGCACATGCCAGATTGGCGGGGCTCCTGGAATCTAAGACAAGTTTTGGTAAAACAGTTTTGACAGCTAGGTAAGGCTGTATGCTTTAAGATTAAATAGTCGGGTGAGGCTATTTGGCTTTGTTTTGCTCCCCTAGGCTGCAAATGCTAGATTAACAGGGTTCCTGGTATCTGAGACAAGTTTTGGTAGATCAGTTTTGGCGGCCAGATGGGGCTATATGTTTTAGGATTAAATAGTCGGATGATCCTGTTTGGCTTTGACTTGCTCCCCTTGGCGGCACATGCCAGATTGGCGGGGCTGCTGGAATCTAAAAAAAGTTTTGGTATATCAGTTTTGACAGCTACGTAAGTCTGTATGTTTTAAGATTAAACTGTCGGGGGAGCCTGTTTGGCTTTGACTTGCTCCCCTAGGCTCCACATGCCAGATTGGCTTGGCTCCTGGAATCTTAGACAAGGTTTGGTAAAACAGTTTTGACAGCTGGGCAAGACTTTATGTTTTAAAATTAAATAGTCGGTTGAGCCTGTTTGGCTTTGAGTTGCGCCCCTAGGATGCAAATGCTGGATAAACAGGGTTCCTGGTATTGGTAGAGTCATTTTGAGTTCCAGGTGAGGCTGAATGTGTTCAGACTTAAAAGTCGGGTGAGACTATTTTGCTTTGACTTGCTCCCCTAGGCTGCAAATGCTAGATTAACAGGGCTACTGGTTTCTAACGCAAGTTTTGGTAAAGCAGTTTTGGCAGCCAGATGGGGCTGTCTGTTTTAAGATTAAATTCTCGGGTGAGCCTGTTTGGTTTTGACTTGCTCCCCTAGGCTCCACATGCCAGATTGGCTTGGCTCCTGGAATCTTAGACAAGGTTTGGTAAAACAGTTTTGACAGCTGGGCAAGACTTTATGTTTTAAGATTAAATAGTCGGTTGAGCCTGTTTGGCTTTGAGTTGCGCCCCTAGGATGCAAATGCTGGATAAACAGGGTTCCTGGTATTGGTAAGGCAATTTTGAGTTCCAGGTGAGGCTGAATGTGTTCAGACTTAAAAGTCGGGTGAGACTATTTTGCTTTGACTTGCTCCCCTAGGCTGCAAATGCTAGATTAACAAGGCTCCTGGTTTTTAAGGCAAGTTTTGGTAAAGCAGTTTTGGCAGCTACGTAAGTCTGTATGTCTTAAGATTAAATAGTCGGATGAGCCTGTTTGGCTTTGACTTGCTCCCCTAGGCTGCACATGCCAGATTGGCGGGGCTCCTGGAATCTAAGACAAGTTTTGGTAAAACAGTTTTGACAGCTAGGTAAGGCTGTTTGCTTTAAGATTAAATAGTCGGGTGAGCGTGTTTGTCTTTGACTTGCGCCCCTAGGATGCAAATGCTGGAATAACAGGGTTCCTGGTATCTAAGACAAGTTTTGGTAAGGCAATTTTGAGTTCCAGGTGAGGCTGAATGTATTCAGACTTAATAGTCGTGTGAGACTATTTGGCTTTGACTTTCTCCCCTAGGCGGTACATGCCAGATTGGCGGGGCTCCTGGAATCTAAAAAAAGTTTTGATAAAACAGTTTTGACAGCTACGTAGGTCTGTATGTTTTAAGGTTAAATAGTCGGGTGAGTCTGTTTAACATTGACTAGCTCCCCTTGGATGCAAATGCTGGATTAACAGGGTCCTGGTATCTGAAACAAGTTTTGGTAAATCCTTTTTGGCGGCCAGATGAGGCTATATGTTTTAAGATTTAGTAGTCGGGTGAGGCTATTTGGCTTTGTCTTCCTTCCCTAGGCTGCACATGCCAGATTGACGGGACACCTGGAATCTAAGACAAGTTTTGGTAAATCAGTTTTGACAGCTAGGTAAGGCTGAATGCTTTAAGATTAAATAGTCGGGTGAGCGTGTTTGGCTTTGACTTGCGCCCCTAGGATGCAAATGCTGGAATAACAGGGTTCCTGGTATCTAAGACAAGTTTTGGTAAATCAGTTTTGGTGTCTATGGAGCTATCTGTTTTAGGATTAAATAGTCGGATGAGCCTGCTTGGCTTTGACTTGCTCCCCTTGGCTGCATATGCCAGATTGGCGGGGCTCCTGGAATCTAAGACAAGTTTTGGTAAAACAGTTTTGACAGCTAGGTAAGGCTGTATGTTTTAAGATTAAATAGTCGGGTGAGCGTGTTTGGCTTTGACTTGCGCCCCTAGGATGCAAATGCTGGAATAACAGGGTTCCTGGTATCTAAGACAAGTTTTCGTAAATCAGTTTTGGCGGCCAGATGGGGCTACATGTTTTAAGATTTAATAGTGGGGTTAGCCTGTTTGGCTTTGACTTGCGCCCCTAGGATGTAAATGCTGGATTAACAGGCTTCCTGGTATCTGAAACCAGTTTTGGTAAGGCAATTTTGAGTTCCAGGTGTTGCTGAATGTTTTCAGACTTAATAATCGTGTGAGACTATTTGGCATTGACTTTCTCCGCTAGGCGGCAGATTCCAGATTGGCGGGGCTCCTTGAATCTAAAAAAGTTTTGCTAAAACAGTTTTGACAGCTACGTAAGTCTGTATGTTTTAAGGTTAAATAGTCGGGTGAGTCTGTTTGACTTTGACTTGCTCCACTAGGATGCAAATGCTGGATTAACAGGGTTCCTGCTATCTGAGACAAGTTTTGGTAAATCAGTCTTGGCGGCCAGGTGGGGCTATATGATTTAAAATTTAATAGTCGGGTGAGACTATTTGGCCTTGTCTTGCTCCCCAACGCTGCAAAAGCTAGATTAACAGGGTTCCTGGTAACTTTGATAGGTTTTGGTAAATCAGTTTTGGCGGCCAAATGGGGCTATATGTTTTAGGATTAAATAGTCGGATGTGCCTGTTTGGCTTTGACTTGCTCCCATAGGCTGCACATGCCAGATTGGCGGGGCTCCTGGAATCTAAGACAAGTTTTGGTAAAACAGTTTTGACAGCTAGGTAAGGCTGTATGCTTTAAGATTAAATAGTCGGGTGAGCGTGTTTGGCTTTGACTTGCGCCCCTAGGATGCAAATGCTGGAATAACAGGGTTCCTGGTATCTAAAACAAGTTTTGGTAAGGCAATTTTGAGTTCCAGGTGATGCTGAATGTTTTCAGATTTAATAGTCGTGTGAGTCTATTTGGCTTTGACTTCCTCCCCTAGGCGGCAGATGCCAGATTGGCGGGGCTCCTGGAATCTAAAAAAAGTTTTGATAAAACAGTTTTGACAGCTACGTTAGGTCTGTATGTTTTTAGGTTCAATAGTCGGGTGAGTCTGTTTGACTTTGACTTGCTCCCCTAGGATGCAAATGCTGGATTAACAGGGTTCCTGGTATCTGAGACAAGTTTTGGTAAATCAGTTTTGGCGGCCAGGTGGGGCTATATGATTTAAAATTTAATAGTCGGGTGAGACTATTTGGCTTTGTCTTGCTCCGCTAGGCTGCAAATGCTAGATTAACAGGGTTCCTGGTACCTGAGATAGGTTTTGGTAAATCAGTTTTGGCGTACCAGATGGGGCTATATGTTTTAGGATTAAATAGTCGGATGAGCCTGTTTGGCTTTGACTTGCTCCCCTAGGCTGCACATGCCAGATTGGCGGGCGAATCTAAGACAAGTTTTGGTAAAACAGTTTTGACAGCTAGGTAAGGCTGTTTGCTTTAAGATTAAATAGTCGGGTGAGCGTGTTTGGCTTTGACTTGCGCCCCTAGGATGCAAATGCTGGAATAACAGGGTTCCTGGTATGTAAGACAAGTTTTGGTAAAGGCAATTTTGAGTTCCAGGTGAGGCTGAATGTATTCAGACTTAATAGTCGTGTGAGACTATTTGGCTTTGACTTTCTCCCCTAGGCGGTACATGCCAGATTGGCGGGGCTCCTGGAATCTAAAAAAGTTTTGGTAAAACAGTTTTGACAGCTACGTAGGTCTGTATGTTTTAAGGTTAAATAGTCGGGTGAGCGTGTTTGGCTTTGACTTGCGCCCCTAGGATACAAATGCTGGAATAACAGGGTTTTTGGTATCTAAGACAAGTTTTCGTAAATCAGTTTTGGCGGCCAGATGAGGCTATATGTTTTATGATTTAATAGTCGGGTGAGCCTGTTTGGCTTTGACTTGCGCCCCTAGGATGCAAATGCTGTATTAACAGGGTTCCTGGTATCTGAAACAAGTTTTGGTAAGGCAATTTTGAGTTCCAGGTGATGCTGAATGTTTTCAGATTTAATAGTCGTGTGAGTCTATTTGGCTTTGACTTCCTCCCCTAGGCGGCAGATGCCAGATTGGCGGGGCTCCTGGAATCTAAAAAAACTTTTGTAAAACAGTTTTGACAGCTACGTTAGTCTGTATGTTTTTAGGTTCAATAGTCGGGTGAGTCTGTTTGACTTTGACTTGCTCCCCTAGGATGCAAATGCTGGATTAACAGGGTTCCTGGTATCTGAGACAAGTTTTGGTAAATCAGTTTTGGCGGCCAGGTGGGGCTATATGATTTAAAATTGAATAGTCGGGTGAGACTATTTGGCTTTGTCTTGCTCCGCTAGGCTGCAAATGCTAGATTAACAGGGTTCCTGGTACCTGAGATAGGTTTTGGTAAATCAGTTTTGGCGACCAGATGGGGCTATATGTTTTAGGATTAAATAGTCGGATGAGCCTGTTTGGCTTTGACTTGCTCCCCTAGGCTGCACATGCCAGATTGGCGGGAATCTAAGACAAGTTTTGGTAAAACAGTTTTGACAGCTAGGTAAGGCTGTTTGCTTTAAGATTAAATAGTCGGGTGAGCGTGTTTGGCTTTGACTTGCGCCCCTAGGATGCAAATGCTGGAATAACAGGGTTCCTGGTATGTAAGACAAGTTTTGGAAAGGCAATTTTGAGTTCCAGGTGAGGCTGAATGTATTCAGACTTAATAGTCGTGTGAGACTATTTGGCTTTGACTTTCTCCCCTAGGCGGTACATGCCAGATTGGCGGGGCTCCTGGAATCTAAAAAAGTTTTGGTAAAACAGTTTTGACAGCTACGTAGGTCTGTATGTTTTAAGGTTAAATAGTCGGGTGAGTCGTGTTTGACTTTGACGTGCGCCCCTAGGATGCAAATGCTGGAATAACAGGGTTCTTGGTATCTAAGACAAGTTTTGGTAAATCAGTTTTGGCGGCCAGATGAGGCTATATGTTTTAAGATTTAATAGTCGGGTGAGCCTGTTTGGCTTTGACTTGCGCCCCTAGGATGCAAATGCTGGATTAACAGGGTTCCTGGTATCTGAAGACAAGTTTTGGTAAGGCAACTTTGAGTTCCAGGTGAGGCTGAATGTTTTCAGATTTAATAGTCGTGTGAGACTATTTGGCTTTGACTTTCTCCCCTAGGCGGCACATGACAGATTGGCGGGGCTCCTGGAATCTAAAAAAGTTTTGGTAAAACAGTTTTGACAGCTACGTAAGTCTGTATGTTTTTAGGTTCAATAGTCGGGTGAGTCTGTTTGACTTTGACTTGCCCCCTAGGATGCAAATGCTGGATTAACAGGGTTCCTGGTATCTGAGACAAGTTTTGGTAAAGGCAGTTTTGAGCGTCCAGGTGAGGCTGAATGTATTCAGAATTGAATAGTCGGGTGAGACTATTTGGCTTTGTCTTGGTCCCCTAGGCTGCAAATGCTAGATTAACAGGGTTCCTGGTACCTGAGATAAGTTTTGGTAAATCAGTTTTGGCAACCAGGTGAGGCTGTATGTTTTAGGATTAAATAGTCGGGTGAGCCTGTTTGGCTTTGACTTGCTCCCCTAGGCTGCACATGCCAGATTCAGGTTCCTGGAATCTAAGACAAGTTTTGGTAAAACAGTTTTGACAGCTAGGTAAGGCTGTTTGTTTTAAGATTAAATAGTCGGGTGAGCGTGTTTGGCTTTGACTTGCGCCCCTAGGATGCAAATGCTGGAATAACAGGGTTCCTGGTATCTAAGACAAGTTTTGGAAAGGCAATTTTGAGTTCCAGGTGAGGCTGAATGTATTCAGACTTAATAGTCGTGTGAGACTATTTGGCTTTGACTTTCTCCCCTAGGCGGTACATGCCAGATTGGCGGGGCTCCTGGAATCTAAAAAAGTTTTGGTAAAACAGTTTTGACAGCTACGTAGGTCTGTATGTTTTAAGGTTAAATAGTCGGGTGAGTCTGTTTGACTTTGACGTGCTCCCCTAGGATGCAAATGCTGGATTAACAGGGTTCTGGTATCTGAGACAAGTTTTGGTAAATCAGTTTTGGCGGCCAGATGAGGCTATATGTTTTTAGATTTAATAGTCGGGTGAGGCTATTTGGCTTTGTCTTCCTCCCCTAGGTTGCACATGCCAGATTGGCGGGGCTCCTGGAATCTAAGACAAGTTTTGGTAAATCAGTTTTGACAGCTAGGTAAGGCTGTATGCTTTAAGATTAAATAGTCGGGTGAGCGTGTTTGGCTTTGACTTGCGCCCCTAGGATGCAAATGCTGGAATAACAGGGTTCCTGGTATCTAAGACAAGTTTTGGTAAGGCAACTTTGAGTTCCAGGTGAGGCTGAATGTATTCAGACTTAATAGTCGTGTGAGACTATTTGACTTTGACTTTCTCTCCTAGGCGGTACATGACAGATTGGCGGGGCTCCTGGAATCTAAAAAGTTTTGGTAAAACAGTTTTGACAGCTACGTAAGTCTGTATGTTTTTAATAGTCGGGTGAGTCAGTTTGACTTTGAATTCTGGAATGACAGGGTTCCTGGTATCTAAGACAAGTTTTGGAAAGGCAATTTTGAGTTCCAGGTGAGGCTGAATGTATTCAGACTTAAATAGTCGGGTGAGACTATTTTGCTTTGACCTGGTCCCCTAGGCTGCAAATGCTAGATTAACAGGGCTCCTGGAATCTAAAACAAGTTTTAGTAAAACAGTTTTGACAGCTAGGTAAGGCTGTATGTTTTAAGATTAAATAGTCGGGTGAGCCTGTTTAGCTTTGACTTGCGCCCCCAGGATGCAAATACTGGATTAACAGGTTTCCTGGTATCTGAGACAAGTTTTGGTAAATGCAGTTTTGGAGGCCAGATGGGGCTGAATGTTTTAAGATTTAATAGTCGGGTGAGGCTATTTGGCTTTGACGTGCTCCCTTACGCTGCAAATGCTAGATTAACATGGTTCCTGGTATCTAAGACAAGTTTTGGTAAATCAGTTTTGACGCGTCTGTGGGGCTGTATGTTTTAAGATTAAATAGTCGTGTGAGACTATTTGGCTTTGACTTTCTCCCCTAGGCGGTACATGCCAGATTGGCATGGCTCCTGGAATCTAAGACAAGTTTTGGTAAAACAGGTTTGACAGCTACGTAGGTCTGTATGTTTTAAAGTTAAATAGTCGGGTGAGTCTGTTTGACTTTGACGTGCTCCCCTAGGATGCAAGTGCTGGATTAACAGGGTTCTGATATCTGAGACAAGTTTTGGTAAATCTGTTTTGGCGGCCAGATGAGGCTATATGTTTTTAGGATTTAATAGTCGGGTGAGGCTATTTGGCTTTGTCTTCCTCCCCTAGGTTGCACATGCCAGATTGGCGGGGCTTCTGGAATCTAAGACAAGTTTTGGTAAATCAGTTTTGACAGCTAGGTAAGGCTGTACGCTTTAAGATTAAATAGTCGGGTGAGCGTGTTTGGCTTTGACTTGCGCCCCTAGGATGCAAATGCTGGAATAACAGGGTTCCTGGTATCTAAGACAAGTTTTGGTAAGGCAATTTTGAGTTCCAGGTGAGGCTGAATGTATTCAGACTTAATAGTCGTGTGAGACTATTTGGTTTTGACTTTCTCTCCTAGGCGGTACATGACAGATTGGCGGGGCTCCTGGAATCTAAAAAAAGTTTTGGTAAAACAGTTTTGACAGCTACGTAAGTCTGTATGTTTTAAATAGTCGGGTGAGTCTGTTTGACTTTGAATTCTGGAATAACAGGGTTCCTGGTATCTAAGACAAGTTTTGGTAAATCAGTTTTGGCGTCTATGGGGCTATATGTTTTAGGATTAAATAGTCGGATGAGCCTGTTTGGCTTTGACTTGCTCCCCTAGGCTGCACATGCCAGATTGGCGGGGCTCCTGGAATCTAAGACAAGTTTTGGTAAAACAGTTTTGACAGCTAGGTAAGGCTGTATGTTTTAAGATTAAATAGTCGGGTGAGCGTGTTTGGCTTTGACTTGCGCCACTAGGATGCAAATGCTGGAATAACAGGGTTCTTGGTATCTAAGACAAGTTTTGGAAAGGCAATTTTGAGTTCCAGGTGAGGCTGAATGTATTCAGACTTAATAGTCGTGTGAGACTATTTGGCTTTGACTTTCTCCCCTAGGCGGTACATGCCAGATTGGCGGGGCTCCTGGAATCTAAAAAAAGTTTTGGTAAAACAGTTTTGACAGCTACGTAGGTCTGTATGTTTTAAGGTTAAATAGTCGGATGAGTCTGTTTGACTTTGACGTGCTCCCCTAGGATGCAAATGCTGGATTAACAGGGTTCTGGTATCTGAGACAAGTTTTGGTAAATCAGTTTTGGCGGCCAGATGAGGCTATATGTTTTTAGATTTAATAGTCGGGTGAGGCTATTTGGCTTTGTCTTGCTCCCCTAGGCTGCAAATGCTAGATTAACAGGGTTCCTGGTAACTGAGATAATTTTTGGTAAATCAGTTTTGACGGCCAGATGGGGCTATATGTTTTAGGATTAAATAGTCGGATGAGCCTGTTTGGCTTTGTCTTCCTCCCCTAGGTTGCACATGCCAGATTGGCGGGGCTCCTGGAATCTAAGACAAGTTTTGGTAAATCAGTTTTGACAGCTAGGTAAGGCTGTATGCTTTAAGATTAAATAGTCGGGTGAGCGTGTTTGGCTTTGACTTGCGCCCCTAGGATGCAAATGCTGGAATAACAGGGTTCCTGTTATCTAAGACAAGTTTTGGTAAGGCAATTTTGAGTTCCAGGTGGGGCTGAATGTATTCAGACTTAATAGTCGTGTGAGACTATTTGGCTTTGATTTTCTCTCCTAGGCGGTACATGACAAATTGGCGGGGCTCCTGGAATCTAAAAAAGTTTTGGTAAAACAGTTTTGACAGCTACGTAAGTCTGTATGTTTTAAATAGTCGGGTGAGTCTGTTTGACTTTGAATTCTGGAATAACAGGGTTCCTGGTATCTAAGACAAGTTTTGGTAAATCAGTTTTGGCGTCTATGGGGCTATATGTTTTAGGATTAAAAAGTCGGATGAGCCTGTTTGGCTTTGACTTGCTCCCCTAGGCTGCACATGCCAGATTGGCGGGGCTCCTGGAATCTAAGACAAGTTTTGGTAAAACAGTTTTGACAGCTACGTAGGTCTGCATGTTTTAAGGTTAAATAGTCGGATGAGTCTGTTTGACTTTGACGTGCTCCCCTAGGATGCAAATGCTGGATTAACAGGGTTCTGGTATCTGAGACAAGTTTTGGTAAATCAGTTTGGGCGGCCAGATGAGGCTATATGTTTTTAGATTTAAAAGTCGGGTGAGGCTATTTGGCTTTGTCTTGCTCCCCTAGGCGGTACATGCCAAATTGGCGGGGCTCCTGGAATCTAAAAAAGTTTTGGTAAAACAGTTTTGACAGCTACGTAGGTCTGTATGTTTTAAGGTTAAATAGTCGGATGAGTCTGTTTGACTTTGACGTGCTCCCCTAGGATGCAAATGCTGCATTAACAGGGTTCTGGTATCTGAGACAAGTTTTGGTAAATCAGTTTTGGCGGCCAGATGAGGCTATATGTTTTTAGATTTAAAAGTCGGGTGAGGCTATTTGGCTTTGTCTTGCTCCCCTAGGCTGCAAATGCTAGATTAACAGGGTTCCTGGTAACTGAGATAGGTTTTGGTAAATCGGTTTTGGCGGCCAGATTGGGCTATATGTTTTAGGATTAAATAGTCGGATGAGCCTGTTTGGCTTTGACTTGCTCCCCTAGGCTGCACATGCCAGATTGGCGGGGCTCCTGGAATCTAAGACAAGTTTTGGTAAAACAGTTTTGACAGCTAGGTAAGGCTGTTTGCTTTAAGATTAAATAGTCGGGTGAGCGTGTTTGGCTTTGACTTGCGCCCCTAGGATGCAAATGCTGGAATAACAGGGTTCCTGGTATGTAAGACAAGTTTTGGAAAGGCAATTTTGAGTTCCAGGTGAGGCTGAAAGTATTCAGACTTCATAGTCGTGTGAGACTATTTGCCTTTGACTTTCTTCCCTAGGCGGTACATGCTAGATTGGCGGGGCTCCTGGAATCTAAAAAAGTTTTGGTAAAACAGTTTTGACAGCAACGTAGGTCTGTATGTTTTAAGGTTAAATAGTCGGGTGAGTCTGTTTGACTTTGACGTGCTCCCCTAGGATGCAAATGCTGGATTAACAGGGTTCTGGTATCTGAGACAAGTTTTGGTAAATCAGTTTTGGCGGCCAGATGAGCCTATATGTTTTCAGATTTAATAGTCGGGTGAGGCTATTTGGCTTTGTCTTCCTCCCCTAGGCTGCACATGCCAGATTGGCGGGGCTCCTGGAATCTAAGACAAGTTTTGGTAAATCAGTTTTGACAGCTAGGTAAGGCTGTATGCTTTAAGATTAAATAGTCGGGTGAGCGTGTTTGGCTTTGACTTGCGCCCCTAGGATGCAAATGCTGGAATAACAGGGTTCCTGGTATCTAAGACAAGTTTTGGTAAGGCAACTTTGAGTTCCAGGTGAGGCTGAATGTATTCAGACTTAATAGTCGTGTGAGACTATTTGACTTTGACTTTCTCTCCTAGGCGGTACATGACAGATTGGCGGGGCTCCTGGAATCTAAAAAAAGTTTTGGTAAAACAGTTTTGACAGCTACGTAAGTCTGTATGTTTTTAATAGTCGGGTGAGTCAGTTTGACTTTGAATTCTGGAATGACAGGGTTCCTGGTATCTAAGACAAGTTTTGGAAAGGCAATTTTGAGTTCCAGGTGAGGCTGAATGTATTCAGACTTAATAGTCGGGTGAGACTATTTTGCTTTGACCTGGTCCCCTAGGCTGCAAATGCTAGATTAACAGGGCTCCTGGAATCTAAAACAAGTTTTAGTAAAACAGTTTTGACAGCTAGGTAAGGCTGTATGTTTTAAGATTAAATAGTCGGGTGAGCCTGTTTAGCTTTGACTTGCGCCCCCAAGATGCAAATACTGGATTAACAGGTTTCCTGGTATCTGAGACAAGTTTTGGTAAATCAGTTTTGGAGGCCAGATGGGGCTGTATGTTTTAAGATTTAATAGTCGGGTGAGGCTATTTGGCTTTGACGTGCTCCCTTACGCTGCAAATGCTAGATTAACATGGTTCCTGGTATCTAAGACAAGTTTTGGTAAATCAGTTTTGGCGTCTGTGGGGCTGTATGTTTTAAGATTAAATAGTCGTGTGAGACTATTTGGCTTTGACTTTCTCCCCTAGGCGGTACATGCCAGATTGGCATGGCTCCTGGAATCTAAAAAAAGTTTTGGTAAAACAGGTTTGACAGCTACGTAGGTCTGTATGTTTTAAAGTTAAATAGTCGGGTGAGTCTGTTTGACTTTGACGTGCTCCCCTAGGATGCAAGTGCTGGATTAACAGGGTTCTGATATCTGAGACAAGTTTTGGTAAATCTGTTTTGGCGGCCAGATGAGGCTATATGTTTTTAGATTTAATAGTCGGGTGAGGCTATTTGGCTTTGTCTTCCTCCCCTAGGTTGCACATGCCAGATTGGCGGGGCTTCTGGAATCTAAGACAAGTTTTGGTAAATCAGTTTTGACAGCTAGGTAAGGCTGTACGCTTTAAGATTAAATAGTCGGGTGAGCGTGTTTGGCTTTGACTTGCGCCCCTAGGATGCAAATGCTGGAATAACAGGGTTCCTGGTATCTAAGACAAGTTTTGGTAAGGCAATTTTGAGTTCCAGGTGAGGCTGAATGTATTCAGACTTAATAGTCGTGTGAGACTATTTGGTTTTGACTTTCTCTCCTAGGCGGTACATGACAGATTGGCGGGGCTCCTGGAATCTAAAAAAAGTTTTGGTAAAACAGTTTTGACAGCTACGTAAGTCTGTATGTTTTAAATAGTCGGGTGAGTCTGTTTGACTTTGAATTCTGGAATAACAGGGTTCCTGGTATCTAAGACAAGTATTGGTAAATCAGTTTTGGCGTCTATGGGGCTATATGTTTTAGGATTAAATAGTCGGATGAGCCTGTTTGGCTTTGACTTGCTCCCCTAGGCTGCACATGCCAGATTGGCGGGGCTCCTGGAATCTAAGACAAGTTTTGGTAAAACAGTTTTGACAGCTAGGTAAGGCTGTATGTTTTAAGATTAAATAGTCGGGTGAGCGTGTTTGGCTTTGACTTGCGCCACTAGGATGCAAATGCTGGAATAACAGGGTTCCTGGTATCTAAGACAAGTTTTGGTAAGGCAATTTTGAGTTCCAGGTGAGGCTGAATGTATTCAGACTTAATAGTCGTGTGAGACTATTTGGTTTTGACTTTCTCTCCTAGGCGGTACATGCCAGATTGGCGGGGCTTCTGGTATCTAAGACAAGTTTTGGTAAATCAGTTTTGGCGTCTATGGGGCTATATGTTTTAGGATTAAATAGTCGGATGAGCCTGTTTGGCTTTGACTTGCTCCCCTAGGCTGCACATGCCAGATTGGCGGGGCTCCTGGAATCTAAGACAAGTTTTGGTAAAACAGTTTTGACAGCTAGGTAAGGCTGTATGTTTTAAGATTAAATAGTCGGGTGAGCGTGTTTGGCTTTGACTTGCGCCACTAGGATGCAAATGCTGGAATAACAGGGTTCTTGGTATCTAAGACAAGTTTTGGAAAGGCAATTTTGAGTTCCAGGTGAGGCTGAATGTATTCAGACTTAATAGTCGTGTGAGACTATTTGGCTTTGACTTTCTCCCCTAGGCGGTACATGCCAGATTGGCGGGGCTCCTGGAATCTAAAAAAGTTTTGGTAAAACAGTTTTGACAGCTACGTAGGTCTGTATGTTTTAAGGTTAAATAGTCGGATGAGTCTGTTTGACTTTGACGTGCTCCCCTAGGATGCAAATGCTGGATTAACAGGGTTCTGGTATCTGAGACAAGTTTTGGTAAATCAGTTTTGGCGGCCAGATGAGGCTATATGTTTTTAGATTTAATAGTCGGGTGAGGCTATTTGGCTTTGTCTTGCTCCCCTAGGCTGCAAATGCTAGATTAACAGGGTTCCTGGTAACTGAGATAATTTTTGGTAAATCAGTTTTGACGGCCAGATGGGGCTATATGTTTTAGGATTAAATAGTCGGATGAGCCTGTTTGGCTTTGTCTTCCTCCCCTAGGTTGCACATGCCAGATTGGCGGGGCTCCTGGAATCTAAGACAAGTTTTGGTAAATCAGTTTTGACAGCTAGGTAAGGCTGTATGCTTTAAGATTAAATAGTCGGGTGAGCGTGTTTGGCTTTGACTTGCGCCCCTAGGATGCAAATGCTGGAATAACAGGGTTCCTGTTATCTAAGACAAGTTTTGGTAAGGCAATTTTGAGTTCCAGGTGGGGCTGAATGTATTCAGACTTAATAGTCGTGTGAGACTATTTGGCTTTGATTTTCTCTCCTAGGCGGTACATGACAAATTGGCGGGGCTCCTGGAATCTAAAAAAGTTTTGGTAAAACAGTTTTGACAGCTACGTAAGTCTGTATGTTTTAAATAGTCGGGTGAGTCTGTTTGACTTTGAATTCTGGAATAACAGGGTTCCTGGTATCTAAGACAAGTATTGGTAAATCAGTTTTGGCGTCTATGGGGCTATATGTTTTAGGATTAAAAAGTCGGATGAGCCTGTTTGGCTTTGACTTGCTCCCCTAGGCTGCACATGCCAGATTGGCGGGGCTCCTGGAATCTAAGACAAGTTTTGGTAAAACAGTTTTGACAGCTACGTAGGTCTGCATGTTTTAAGGTTAAATAGTCGGATGAGTCTGTTTGACTTTGACGTGCTCCCCTAGGATGCAAATGCTGGATTAACAGGGTTCTGGTATCTGAGACAAGTTTTGGTAAATCAGTTTGGGCGGCCAGATGAGGCTATATGTTTTTAGATTTAAAAGTCGGGTGAGGCTATTTGGCTTTGTCTTGCTCCCCTAGGCGGTACATGCCAAATTGGCGGGGCTCCTGGAATCTAAAAAAGTTTTGGTAAAACAGTTTTGACAGCTACGTAGGTCTGTATGTTTTAAGGTTAAATAGTCGGATGAGTCTGTTTGACTTTGACGTGCTCCCCTAGGATGCAAATGCTGCATTAACAGGGTTCTGGTATCTGAGACAAGTTTTGGTAAATCAGTTTTGGCGGCCAGATGAGGCTATATGTTTTTAGATTTAAAAGTCGGGTGAGGCTATTTGGCTTTGTCTTGCTCCCCTAGGCTGCAAATGCTAGATTAACAGGGTTCCTGGTAACTGAGATAGGTTTTGGTAAATCGGTTTTGGCGGCCAGATTGGGCTATATGTTTTAGGATTAAATAGTCGGATGAGCCTGTTTGGCTTTGACTTGCTCCCCTAGGCTGCACATGCCAGATTGGCGGGGCTCCTGGAATCTAAGACAAGTTTTGGTAAAACAGTTTTGACAGCTAGGTAAGGCTGTTTGCTTTAAGATTAAATAGTCGGGTGAGCGTGTTTGGCTTTGACTTGCGCCCCTAGGATGCAAATGCTGGAATAACAGGGTTCCTGGTATGTAAGACAAGTTTTGGAAAGGCAATTTTGAGTTCCAGGTGAGGCTGAAAGTATTCAGACTTCATAGTCGTGTGAGACTATTTGCCTTTGACTTTCTTCCCTAGGCGGTACATGCTAGATTGGCGGGGCTCCTGGAATCTAAAAAAAGTTTTGGTAAAACAGTTTTGACAGCAACGTAGGTCTGTATGTTTTAAGGTTAAATAGTCGGGTGAGTCTGTTTGACTTTGACGTGCTCCCCTAGGATGCAAATGCTGGATTAACAGGGTTCTGGTATCTGAGACAAGTTTTGGTAAATCAGTTTTGGCGGCCAGATGAGCCTATATGTTTTCAGATTTAATAGTCGGGTGAGGCTATTTGGCTTTGTCTTCCTCCCCTAGGCTGCACATGCCAGATTGGCGGGGCTCCTGGAATCTAAGACAAGTTTTGGTAAATCAGTTTTGACAGCTAGGTAAGGCTGTATGCTTTAAGATTAAATAGTCGGGTGAGCGTGTTTGGCTTTGACTTGCGCCCCTAGGATGCAAATGCTGGAATAACAGGGTTCCTGGTATCTAAGACAAGTTTTGGTAAGGCAATTTTGAGTTCCAGGTGAGGCTGAATGTATTCAGACTTAATAGTCGTGTGAGACTATTTGGCTTTGACTTTCTCTCCTAGGCGGTACATGACAGATTGGCGGGCTCCTGGAATCTAAAAAAAGGTTTGGTAAAACAGTTTTGCCAGCTACGTAAGTCTGTATCTTTTAAATAGTCGGGTGAGTCTGTTTGACTTTGAATGCTGGAATAACATGGTTCCTGGTATCTAAGACAAGTTTTGGTAAATCAGTTTTGGCGTCTGTGGGGCTATATGTTTTAGGATTAAATAGTCGGATGAGCCTGTTTGGCTTTGACTTGCTCCCCTAGGATGCATATGCCAGATTGGCGAGACTCCTGGAATCTAATACAAGTTTTGGTAAGTCAGTTTTGACAGCTAGGTAAGGCTGTATGCTTTAAGATTAAATAGTCGGGTGAGAGTGTTTGGCTTTGACTTGCGCCCCTAAAATGCAAATGCTGGAATAACAGGGTTCCTGGTATCTAAGACAAGTTTTGGAAAGGCAATTTTGAGTTCCAGGTGAGGCTGAATGTATTCAGACTTAATAGTCGTGTGAGACTATTTGGCTTTGACTTTCTCCCCTAGGCGGTACATGCCAAATTGGCGGGGCTCCTGGAATCTAAAAAAAGTTTTGGTAAAACAGTTTTGACAGCTACGTAGGTCTGTATGTTTTAAGGTTAAATAGTCGGATGAGTCTGTTTGACTTTGACGTGCTCCCCTAGGATGCAAATGCTGGATTAACAGGGTTCCTGGTAACTGAGATAGGTTTTGGTAAATCGGTTTTGGCGGCTAGATGGGGCTATATGTTTTTAGATTTAAAAGTCGGGTGAGGCTATTTGGCTTTGTCTTGCTCCCCTAGGCTGCAAATGCTAGATTAACAGGGTTCCTGGTAACTGAGATAGGTTTTGGTAAATCGGTTTTGGCGGCCAGATGGGGCTATATGTTTTAGGATTAAATAGTCGGATGAGCCTGTTTGGCTTTGACTTGCTCCCCTAGGCTGCACATGCCAGATTGGCGGGGCTCCTGGAATCTAAGACAAGTTTTGGTAAAACAGTTTTGACAGCTAGGTAAGGCTGTTTGCTTTAAGATTAAATAGTCGGGTGAGCGTGTTTGGCTTTGACTTGCGCCCCTAGGATGCAAATGCTGGAATAACAGGGTTCCTGGTATGTAAGACAAGTTTTGGAAAGGCAATTTTGAGTTCCAGGTGAGGCTGAATGTATTCAGACTTAATAGTCGTGTGAGACTATTTGCCTTTGACTTTCTCCCCTAGGCGGAACATGCTAGATTGGCGGGGCTCCTGGAATCTAAAAAAGTTTTGGTAAAACAGTTTTGACAGCAACGTAGGTCTGTATGTTTTAAGGTTAAATAGTCGGATGAGTCTGTTTGACTTTGACGTGCTCCCCTAGGATGCAAATGCTGGATTAACAGGGTTCTGGTATCTGAGACAAGTTTTGGTAAATCAGTTTTGGCGGCCAGATGAGGCTATATGTTTTCAGATTTAATAGTCGGGTGAGGCTATTTGGCTTTGTCTTCCTCCCCTAGGCTGCACATGCCAGATTGGCGGGGCTCCTGGAATCTAAGACAAGTTTTGGTAAATCAGTTTTGACAGCTAGGTAAGGCTGTATGCTTTAAGATTAAATAGTCGGGTGAGCGTGTTTGGCTTTGACTTGCGCCCCTAGGATGCAAATGCTGGAATAACAGGGTTCCTGGTATCTAAGACAAGTTTTGGTAAGGCAATTTTGAGTTCCAGGTGAGGCTGAATGTATTCAGACTTAATAGTCGTGTGAGACTATTTGGCTTTGACTTTCTCTCCTAGGCGGTACAGATTGGCGGGCTCCTGGAATCTAAAAAAAGGTTTGGTAAAACAGTTTTGACAGCTACGTAAGTCTGTATGTTTTAAATAGTCGGGTGAGTCTGTTTGACTTTGAATGCTGGAATAACATGGTTCCTGGTATCTAAGACAAGTTTTGGTAAATCAGTTTTGGCGTCTGTGGGGCTATATGTTTTAGGATTAAATAGTCGGATGAGCCTGTTTGGCTTTGACTTGCTCCCCTAGGATGCATATGCCAGATTGGCGAGACTCCTGGAATCTAATACAAGTTTTGGTAAGTCAGTTTTGACAGCTAGGTAAGGCTGTATGCTTTAAGATTAAATAGTCGGGTGAGCGTGTTTGGCTTTGACTTGCGCCCCTAAAATGCAAATGCTGGAATAACAGGGTTCCTGGTATCTAAGACAAGTTTTCGTAAATCAGTTTTGGCGGCCAGATGGGGCTATATGTTTTAAGATTTAATAGTCGGGTGAGCCTGTTTTGCTTTGACTTGCGCCCCTAGGATGCAAATTCTGGATTAACGGGGTTCCTGGTATCTGAAACAAGTTTTGGTAAGACAGTTTTGAGTTCCAGGTGAGGCTGAATGTATTCAGACTTAATAGTCGTGTGAGACTATTTGGCTTTGACTTTCTCCCCTAGGCGGTACATGCCAAATTGGCGGGGCTCCTGGAATCTAAGACAAGTTTTGGTAAATCAGTTTTGACAGCTAGGTAAGGCTGTATGCTTTAAGATTAAATAGTCGGGTGAGCGTATTTGGCTTTGTCTTCCTCCCCTAGGCTGCACATGCCAGATTGGCGGGGCTCCTGGAATCTAAGACAAGTTTTGGTAAATCAGTTTTGACAGCTAGGTAAGGCTGTATGCTTTAAGATTAAATAGTCGGGTGAGCGTGTTTGGCTTTGACTTGCGCCCCTAGGATGCAAATGCTGGAATAACAGGGTTCCTGGTATCTAAGACAAGTTTTGGTAAGGCAATTTTGAGTTCCAGGTGAGGCTGAATGTATTCAGACTTAATAGTCGTGTGAGACTATTTGGCTTTGACTTTCTCTCCTAGGCGGTACATGACAGATTGGCGGGCTCCTGGAATCTAAAAAAAGGTTTGGTAAAACAGTTTTGACAGCTACGTAAGTCTGTATGTTTTAAATAGTCGGGTGAGTCTGTTTGACTTTGAATGCTGGAATAACATGGTTCCTGGTATCTAAGACAAGTTTTGGTAAATCAGTTTTGGCGTCTGTGGGGCTATATGTTTTAGGATTAAATAGTCGGATGAGCCTGTTTGGCTTTGACTTGCTCCCCTAGGATGCATATGCCAGATTGGCGAGACTCCTGGAATCTAATACAAGTTTTGGTAAGTCAGTTTTGACAGCTAGGTAAGGCTGTATGCTTTAAGATTAAATAGTCGGGTGAGCGTGTTTGGCTTTGACTTGCGCCCCTAAAATGCAAATGCTGGAATAACAGGGTTCCTGGTATCTAAGACAAGTTTTCGTAAATCAGTTTTGGCGGCCAGATGGGGCTATATGTTTTAAGATTTAATAGTCGGGTGAGCCTGTTTTGCTTTGACTTACGCCCCTAGGATGCAAATTCTGGATTAACAGGGTTCCTGATATCTGAAACAAGTTTTGGTAAAACAGTTTTGAGTTCCAGGTGAGGCTGAATGTATTCAGACTTAATAGTCGTGTGAGACTATTTGGCTTTGACTTTCTCCCCTAGGCGGTACATGCCAAATTGGCGGGGCTCCTGGAATCTAAGACAAGTTTTGGTAAATCAGTTTTGACAGCTAGGTAAGGCTGTATGCTTTAAGATTAAATAGTCGGGTGAGCGTATTTGGCTTTGACTTGCGCCCCTAGGATGCAAATGCTGGAATAACAGGGTTCCTGGTATCTAAGACAAGTTTTGGTAAGGCAATTTTGAGTTCCAGGTGAGGCTGAATGTATTCAGACTTAATAGTCGTGTGAGACTATTTGCCTTTGACTTTCTCCCCTAGGCGGAACATGCTAGATTGGCGGGGCTCCTGGAATCTAAAAAAAGTTTTGGTAAAACAGTTTTGACAGCAACGTAGGTCTGTATGTTTTAAGGTTAAATAGTCGGGTGAGTCTGTTTGACTTTGACGTGCTCCCCTAGGATGCAAATGCTGGATTAACAGGGTTCTGGTATCTGAGACAAGTTTTGGTAAGGCAATTTTGAGTTCCAGGTGAGGCTGAATGTATTCAGACTTAATAGTCGTGTGAGACTATTTGGCTTTGACTTTCTCCCCTAGGCGGAACATGCTAGATTGGCGGGGCTCCTGGAATCTAAAAAAAGTTTTGGTTAAACAGTTTTGACAGCTAGGTAAGGCTGTATGCTTTAAGATTAAATAGTCGGGTGAGCGTGTTTGGCTTTGACTTGCGCCCCTAGGATGCAAATGCTGGAATAACAGGGTTCCTGGTATCTAAGACAAGTTTTGGTAAGGCAATTTTGAGTTCCAGGTGAGGCTGAATGTATTCAGACTTAATAGTCGTGTGAGACTATTTGGCTTTGACTTTCTCCCCTAGGCGGTACATGCCAAATTGGCGGGGCTCCTGGAATCTAAGACAAGTTTTGGTAAATCAGTTTTGACAGCTAGGTAAGGCTGTATGCTTTAAGATTAAATAGTCGGGTGAGCGTATTTGACTTTGACGTGCTCCCCTAGGATGCAAATGCTGGATTAACAGGGTTCCTGGTAACTGAGATAGGTTTTGGTAAATCGGTTTTGGCGGCTAGATGGGGCTATATGTTTTTAGATTTAAAAGTCGGGTGAGGCTATTTGGCTTTGTCTTGCTCCCCTAGGCTGCAAATGCTAGATTAACAGGGTTCCTGGTAACTGAGATAGGTTTTGGTAAATCGGTTTTGGCGGCCAGATGGGGCTATATGTTTTAGGATTAAATAGTCGGATGAGCCTGTTTGGCTTTGACTTGCTCCCCTAGGCTGCACATGCCAGATTGGCGGGGCTCCTGGAATCTAAGACAAGTTTTGGTAAAACAGTTTTGACAGCTAGGTAAGGCTGTTTGCTTTAAGATTAAATAGTCGGGTGAGCGTGTTTGGCTTTGACTTGCGCCCCTAGGATGCAAATGCTGGAATAACA
Source organism: Drosophila kanekoi (assembly GCA_037075305.1). Lineage (NCBI taxonomy): Eukaryota > Metazoa > Arthropoda > Insecta > Diptera > Drosophilidae > Drosophila > Drosophila kanekoi. The sequence goes on along the minus strand of JBAMCE010000383.1, from coordinate 113,624 downwards.
GGGTTCCTGGTATGTAAGACAAGTTTTGGAAAGGCAATTTTGAGTTCCAGGTGAGGCTGAATGTATTCAGACTTAATAGTCGTGTGAGACTATTTGCCTTTGACTTTCTCCCCTAGGCGGAACATGCTAGATTGGCGGGGCTCCTGGAATCTAAAAAAAGTTTTGGTAAAACAGTTTTGACAGCAACGTAGGTCTGTATGTTTTAAGGTTAAATAGTCGGATGAGTCTGTTTGACTTTGACGTGCTCCCCTACGATGCAAATGCTGGATTAACAGGGTTCTGGTATCTGAGACAAGTTTTGGTAAATCAGTTTTGGCGGCCAGATGAGGCTATATGTTTTCAGATTTAATAGTCGGGTGAGGCTATTTGGCTTTGTCTTCCTCCCCTAGGCTGCACATGCCAGATTGGCGGGGCTCCTGGAATCTAAGACAAGTTTTGGTAAATCAGTTTTGACAGCTAGGTAAGGCTGTATGCTTTAAGATTAAATAGTCGGGTGAGCGTGTTTGGCTTTGACTTGCGCCCCTAGGATGCAAATGCTGGAATAACAGGGTTCCTGGTATCTAAGACAAGTTTTGGTAAGGCAATTTTGAGTTCCAGGTGAGGCTGAATGTATTCAGACTTAATAGTCGTGTGAGACTATTTGGCTTTGACTTTCTCTCCTAGGCGGTACATGACAGATTGGCGGGCTCCTGGAATCTAAAAAAAGGTTTGGTAAAACAGTTTTGACAGCTACGTAAGTCTGTATGTTTTAAATAGTCGGGTGAGTCTGTTTGACTTTGAATGCTGGAATAACATGGTTCCTGGTATCTAAGACAAGTTTTGGTAAATCAGTTTTGGCGTCTGTGGGGCTATATGTTTTAGGATTAAATAGTCGGATGAGCCTGTTTGGCTTTGACTTGCTCCCCTAGGATGCATATGCCAGATTGGCGAGACTCCTGGAATCTAATACAAGTTTTGGTAAGTCAGTTTTGACAGCTAGGTAAGGCTGTATGCTTTAAGATTAAATAGTCGGGTGAGCGTGTTTGGCTTTGACTTGCGCCCCTAAAATGCAAATGCTGGAATAACAGGGTTCCTGGTATCTAAGACAAGTTTTCGTAAATCAGTTTTGGCGGCCAGATGGCGCTATATGTTTTAAGATTTAATAGTCGGGTGAGCCTGTTTTGCTTTGACTTGCGCCCCTAGGATGCAAATTCTGGATTAACAGGGTTCCTGGTATCTGAAACAAGTTTTGGTAAGACAGTTTTGAGTTCCAGGTGAGGCTGAATGTATTCAGACTTAATAGTCGTGTGAGACTATTTGGCTTTGACTTTCTCCCCTAGGCGGTACATGCCAAATTGGCGGGGCTCCTGGAATCTAAGACAAGTTTTGGTAAATCAGTTTTGACAGCTAGGTAAGGCTGTATGCTTTAAGATTAAATAGTCGGGTGAGCGTATTTGGCTTTGTCTTCCTCCCCTAGGCTGCACATGCCAGATTGGCGGGGCTCCTGGAATCTAAGACAAGTTTTGGTAAATCAGTTTTGACAGCTAGGTAAGGCTGTATGCTTTAAGATTAAATAGTCGGGTGAGCGTGTTTGGCTTTGACTTGCGCCCCTAGGATGCAAATGCTGGAATAACAGGGTTCCTGGTATCTAAGACAAGTTTTGGTAAGGCAATTTTGAGTTCCAGGTGAGGCTGAATGTATTCAGACTTAATAGTCGTGTGAGACTATTTGGCTTTGACTTTCTCTCCTAGGCGGTACATGACAGATTGGCGGGCTCCTGGAATCTAAAAAAAGGTTTGGTAAAACAGTTTTGACAGCTACGTAAGTCTGTATGTTTTAAATAGTCGCGTGAGTCTGTTTGACTTTGAATGCTGGAATAACATGGTTCCTGGTATCTAAGACAAGTTTTGGTAAATCAGTTTTGGCGTCTGTGGGGCTATATGTTTTAGGATTAAATAGTCGGATGAGCCTGTTTGGCTTTGACTTGCTCCCCTAGGATGCATATGCCAGATTGGCGAGACTCCTGGAATCTAATACAAGTTTTGGTAAGTCAGTTTTGACAGCTAGGTAAGGCTGTATGCTTTAAGATTAAATAGTCGGGTGAGCGTGTTTGGCTTTGACTTGCGCCCCTAAAATGCAAATGCTGGAATAACAGGGTTCCTGGTATCTAAGACAAGTTTTCGTAAATCAGTTTTGGCGGCCAGATGGGGCTATATGTTTTAAGATTTAATAGTCGGGTGAGCCTGTTTTGCTTTGACTTACGCCCCTAGGATGCAAATTCTGGATTAACAGGGTTCCTGATATCTGAAACAAGTTTTGGTAAAACAGTTTTGAGTTCCAGGTGAGGCTGAATGTATTCAGACTTAATAGTCGTGTGAGACTATTTGGCTTTGACTTTCTCCCCTAGGCGGTACATGCCAAATTGGCGGGGCTCCTGGAATCTAAGACAAGTTTTGGTAAATCAGTTTTGACAGCTAGGTAAGGCTGTATGCTTTAAGATTAAATAGTCGGGTGAGCGTATTTGGCTTTGACTTGCGCCCCTAGGATGCAAATGCTGGAATAACAGGGTTCCTGGTATCTAAGACAAGTTTTGGTAAGGCAATTTTGAGTTCCAGGTGAGGCTGAATGTATTCAGACTTAATAGTCGTGTGAGACTATTTGCCTTTGACTTTCTCCCCTAGGCGGAACATGCTAGATTGGCGGGGCTCCTGGAATCTAAAAAAAGTTTTGGTAAAACAGTTTTGACAGCAACGTAGGTCTGTATGTTTTAAGGTTAAATAGTCGGGTGAGTCTGTTTGACTTTGACGTGCTCCCCTAGGATGCAAATGCTGGATTAACAGGGTTCTGGTATCTGAGACAAGTTTTGGTAAATCAGTTTTGGCGGCCAGATGAGGCTATATGTTTTCAGATTTAATAGTCGGGTGAGGCTATTTGGCTTTGTCTTCCTCCCCTAGGCTGCACATGCCAGATTGGCGGGGCTCCTGGAATCTAAGACAAGTTTTGGTAAATCAGTTTTGACAGCTAGGTAAGGCTGTATGCTTTAAGATTAAATAGTCGGGTGAGCGTGTTTGGCTTTGACTTGCGCCCCTAGGATGCAAATGCTGGAATAACAGGGTTCCTGGTATCTAAGACAAGTTTTGGTAAGGCAATTTTGAGTTCCAGGTGAGGCTGAATGTATTCAGACTTAATAGTCGTGTGAGACTATTTGGCTTTGACTTTCTCCCCTAGGCGGTACATGCCAAATTGGCGGGGCTCCTGGAATCTAAGACAAGTTTTGGTAAATCAGTTTTGACAGCTAGGTAAGGCTGTATGCTTTAAGATTAAATAGTCGGGTGAGCGTATTTGACTTTGACGTGCTCCCCTAGGATGCAAATGCTGGATTAACAGGGTTCCTGGTAACTGAGATAGGTTTTGGTAAATCGGTTTTGGCGGCTAGATGGGGCTATATGTTTTTAGATTTAAAAGTCGGGTGAGGCTATTTGGCTTTGTCTTGCTCCCCTAGGCTGCAAATGCTAGATTAACAGGGTTCCTGGTAACTGAGATAGGTTTTGGTAAATCGGTTTTGGCGGCCAGATGGGGCTATATGTTTTAGGATTAAATAGTCGGATGAGCCTGTTTGGCTTTGACTTGCTCCCCTAGGCTGCACATGCCAGATTGGCGGGGCTCCTGGAATCTAAGACAAGTTTTGGTAAAACAGTTTTGACAGCTAGGTAAGGCTGTTTGCTTTAAGATTAAATAGTCGGGTGAGCGTGTTTGGCTTTGACTTGCGCCCCTAGGATGCAAATGCTGGAATAACAGGGTTCCTGGTATGTAAGACAAGTTTTGGAAAGGCAATTTTGAGTTCCAGGTGAGGCTGAATGTATTCAGACTTAATAGTCGTGTGAGACTATTTGCCTTTGACTTTCTCCCCTAGGCGGAACATGCTAGATTGGCGGGGCTCCTGGAATCTAAAAAAAGTTTTGGTAAAACAGTTTTGACAGCAACGTAGGTCTGTATGTTTTAAGGTTAAATAGTCGGATGAGTCTGTTTGACTTTGACGTGCTCCCCTACGATGCAAATGCTGGATTAACAGGGTTCTGGTATCTGAGACAAGTTTTGGTAAATCAGTTTTGGCGGCCAGATGAGGCTATATGTTTTCAGATTTAATAGTCGGGTGAGGCTATTTGGCTTTGTCTTCCTCCCCTAGGCTGCACATGCCAGATTGGCGGGGCTCCTGGAATCTAAGACAAGTTTTGGTAAATCAGTTTTGACAGCTAGGTAAGGCTGTATGCTTTAAGATTAAATAGTCGGGTGAGCGTGTTTGGCTTTGACTTGCGCCCCTAGGATGCAAATGCTGGAATAACAGGGTTCCTGGTATCTAAGACAAGTTTTGGTAAGGCAATTTTGAGTTCCAGGTGAGGCTGAATGTATTCAGACTTAATAGTCGTGTGAGACTATTTGGCTTTGACTTTCTCTCCTAGGCGGTACATGACAGATTGGCGGGCTCCTGGAATCTAAAAAAAGGTTTGGTAAAACAGTTTTGACAGCTACGTAAGTCTGTATGTTTTAAATAGTCGGGTGAGTCTGTTTGACTTTGAATGCTGGAATAACATGGTTGCTGGTATCTAAGACAAGTTTTGGTAAATCAGTTTTGGCGTCTGTGGGGCTATATGTTTTAGGATTAAATAGTCGGATGAGCCTGTTTGGCTTTGACTTGCTCCCCTAGGATGCATATGCCAGATTGGCGAGACTCCTGGAATCTAATACAAGTTTTGGTAAGTCAGTTTTGACAGCTAGGTAAGGCTGTATGCTTTAAGATTAAATAGTCGGGTGAGCGTGTTTGGCTTTGACTTGCGCCCCTAAAATGCAAATGCTGGAATAACAGGGTTCCTGGTATCTAAGACAAGTTTTCGTAAATCAGTTTTGGCGGCCAGATGGCGCTATATGTTTTAAGATTTAATAGTCGGGTGAGCCTGTTTTGCTTTGACTTGCGCCCCTAGGATGCAAATTCTGGATTAACAGGGTTCCTGGTATCTGAAACAAGTTTTGGTAAGACAGTTTTGAGTTCCAGGTGAGGCTGAATGTATTCAGACTTAATAGTCGTGTGAGACTATTTGGCTTTGACTTTCTCCCCTAGGCGGTACATGCCAAATTGGCGGGGCTCCTGGAATCTAAGACAAGTTTTGGTAAATCAGTTTTGACAGCTAGGTAAGGCTGTATGCTTTAAGATTAAATAGTCGGGTGAGCGTATTTGGCTTTGTCTTCCTCCCCTAGGCTGCACATGCCAGATTGGCGGGGCTCCTGGAATCTAAGACAAGTTTTGGTAAATCAGTTTTGACAGCTAGGTAAGGCTGTATGCTTTAAGATTAAATAGTCGGGTGAGCGTGTTTGGCTTTGACTTGCGCCCCTAGGATGCAAATGCTGGAATAACAGGGTTCCTGGTATCTAAGACAAGTTTTGGTAAGGCAATTTTGAGTTCCAGGTGAGGCTGAATGTATTCAGACTTAATAGTCGTGTGAGACTATTTGGCTTTGACTTTCTCTCCTAGGCGGTACATGACAGATTGGCGGGCTCCTGGAATCTAAAAAAAGGTTTGGTAAAACAGTTTTGACAGCTACGTAAGTCTGTATGTTTTAAATAGTCGCGTGAGTCTGTTTGACTTTGAATGCTGGAATAACATGGTTCCTGGTATCTAAGACAAGTTTTGGTAAATCAGTTTTGGCGTCTGTGGGGCTATATGTTTTAGGATTAAATAGTCGGATGAGCCTGTTTGGCTTTGACTTGCTCCCCTAGGATGCATATGCCTGATTGGCGAGACTCCTGGAATCTAATACAAGTTTTGGTAAGTCAGTTTTGACAGCTAGGTAAGGCTGTATGCTTTAAGATTAAATAGTCGGGTGAGCGTGTTTGGCTTTGACTTGCGCCCCTAAAATGCAAATGCTGGAATAACAGGGTTCCTGGTATCTAAGACAAGTTTTCGTAAATCAGTTTTGGCGGCCAGATGGGGCTATATGTTTTAAGATTTAATAGTCGGGTGAGCCTGTTTTGCTTTGACTTACGCCCCTAGGATGCAAATTCTGGATTAACAGGGTTCCTGATATCTGAAACAAGTTTTGGTAAGACAGTTTTGAGTTCCAGGTGAGGCTGAATGTATTCAGACTTAATAGTCGTGTGAGACTATTTGGCTTTGACTTTCTCCCCTAGGCGGTACATGCCAAATTGGCGGGGCTCCTGGAATCTAAGACAAGTTTTGGTAAATCAGTTTTGACAGCTAGGTAAGGCTGTATGCTTTAAGATTAAATAGTCGGGTGAGCGTATTTGGCTTTGACTTGCGCCCCTAGGATGCAAATGCTGGAATAACAGGGTTCCTGGTATCTAAGACAAGTTTTGGTAAGGCAATTTTGAGTTCCAGGTGAGGCTGAATGTATTCAGACTTAATAGTCGTGTGAGACTATTTGCCTTTGACATTCTCCCCTAGGCGGTACATGCTAGATTGGCGGGGCTCCTGGAATCTAAAAAAAGTTTTGGTAAAACAGTTTTGACAGCAACGTAGGTCTGTATGTTTTAAGGTTAAATAGTCGGATGAGTCTGTTTGACTTTGACGTGCTCCCCTAGGATGCAAATGCTGGATTAACAGGGTTCTGGTATCTGAGACAAGTTTTGGTAAATCAGTTTTGGCGGCCAGATGAGGCTATATGTTTTTAGATTTAAAAGTCGGGTGAGGCTATTTGGCTTTGTCTTGCTCCCCTAGGCTGCAAATGCTAGATTAACAGGGTTCCTGGTAACTGAGATAGGTTTTGGTTAATCGGTTTTGGCGGCCAGATGGGGCTATATGTTTTAGGATCAAATAGTCGGATGAGCCTGTTTGGCTTTGACTTGCTCCCCTAGGCTGCACATGCCAGATTGGCGGGGCTCCTGGAATCTAAGATAAGTTTTGGTAAAACAGTTTTGACAGCTAGGTAAGGCTGTTTGCTTTAAGATTAAATAGTCGGGTGAGCGTGTTTGGCTTTGACTTGCGCCCCTAGGATGCAAATGCTGGAATAACAGGGTTCCTGGTATGTAAGACAAGTTTTGGAAAGGCAATTTTGAGTTCCAGGTGAGGCTGAATGTATTCAGACTTAATAGTCGTGTGAGACTATTTGCCTTTGACTTTCTCCCCTAGGCGGTACATGCTAGATTGGCGGGGCTCCTGGAATCTAAAAAAAGTTTTGGTAAAACAATTTTGACAGCAACGTAGGTCTGTATGTTTTAAGGTTAAATAGTGGGATGAGTCTGTTTGACTTTGACGTGCTCCCCTAGGATGCAAATGCTGGATTAACAGGGTTCTGGTATCTGAGACAAGTTTTGGTAAATCAGTTTTGGCGGCCAGATGAGGCTATATGTTTTCAGATTTAATAGTCGGGTGAGGCTATTTGGCTTTGTCTTCCTCCCCTAGGCTGCACATGCCAGATTGGCGGGGCTCCTGGAATCTAAGACAAGTTTTGGTAAATCAGTTTTGACAGCTAGGTAAGGCTGTATGCTTTAAGATTAAATAGTCGGGTGAGCGTGTTTGGCTTTGACTTGCGCCCCTAGGATGCAAATGCTGGAATAACAGGGTTCCTGGTATCTAAGACAAGTTTTGGTAAGGCAATTTTGAGTTCCAGGTGAGGCTGAATGTATTCAGACTTAATAGTCGTGTGAGACTATTTGGCTTTGACTTTCTCTCCTAGGCGGTACATGACAGATTGGCGGGCTCCTGGAATCTAAAAAAAGGTTTGGTAAAACAGTTTTGCCAGCTACGTAAGTCTGTATGTTTTAAATAGTCGGGTGAGTCTGTTTGACTTTGAATGCTGGAATAACATGGTTCCTGGTATCTAAGACAAGTTTTGGTAAATCAGTTTTGGCGTCTGTGGGGCTATATGTTTTAGGATTAAATAGTCGGATGAGCCTGTTTGGCTTTGACTTGCTCCCCTACGATGCATATGCCAGATTGGCGAGACTCCTGGAATCTAATACAAGTTTTGGTAAGTCAGTTTTGACAGCTAGGTAAGGCTGTATGCTTTAAGATTAAATAGTCGGGTGAGCGTGTTTGGCTTTGACTTGCGCCCCTAAAATGCTAATGCTGGAATAACAGGGTTCCTGGTATCTAAGACAAGTTTTGGAAAGGCAATTTTGAGTTCCAGGTGAGGCTGAATGTATTCAGACTTAATAGTCGTGTGAGATTATTTGGCTTTGACTTTCTCTCTAGGCGGTACATGCCAAATTGGCGGGGCTCCTGGAATCTAAAAAAAGTTTTGGTAAAACAGTTTTGACAGCTTCGTAGGTCTGTATGTTTTAAGGTTAAATAGTCGGATGAGTCTGTTTGACTTTGACGTGCTCCCCTAGGATGCAAATGCTGGATTAACAGGGTTCCTGGTAACTGAGATAGGTTTTGGTAAATCGGTTTTGGCGGCCAGATGGGGCTATATGTTTTTAGATTTAAAAGTCGGGTGAGGCTATTTGGCTTTGTCTTGCTCCCCTAGGCTGCAAATGCTAGATTAACAGGGTTCCTGGTAACTGAGATAGATTTTGGTAAATCGGTTTTGGCGGCCAGATGGGGCTATATGTTTTAGGATTAAATAGTCGGATGAGCCTGTTTGGCTTTGACTTGCTCCCCTAGGACAAGTTTTGGTAAAACAGTTTTGACAGCTAGGTAAGGCTGTTTGCTTTAAGATTAAATAGTCGGGTGAGCGTGTTTGGCTTTGACTTGCGCCCCTAGGATGCAAATGCTGGAATAACAGGGTTCCTGGTATGTAAGACAAGTTTTGGAAAGGCAATTTTGAGTTCCAGGTGAGGCTGAATGTATTCAGACTTAATAGTCGTGTGAGACTATTTGCCTTTGACTTTCTCCCCTAGGCGGTACATGCTAGATTGGCGGGGCTCCTGGAATCTAAAAAAAGTTTTGGTAAAACAGTTTTGACAGCAACGTTGGTCTGTATGTTTTAAGGTTAAATAGTCGGATGAGTCTGTTTGACTTTGACGTGCTCCCCTAGGATGCAAATGCTGGATTAACAGGGTTCTGGTATCTGAGACAAGTTTTGGTAAATCAGTTTTGGCGGCCAGATGAGGCTATATGTTTTCAGATTTAATAGTCGGGTGAGGCTATTTGGCTTTGTCTTCCTCCCCTAGGCTGCACATGCCAGATTGGCGGGGCTCCTGGAATCTAAGACAAGATTTGGTAAATCAGTTTTGACATCTAGGTAAGGCTGTATGCTTTAAGATTAAATAGTCGGGTGAGCGTGTTTGGCTTTGACTTGCGCCCCTAGGATGCAAATGCTGGAATAACAGGGTTCCTGGTATCTAAGACAAGTTTTGGTAAGGCAATTTTGAGTTCCAGGTGAGGCTGAATGTATTCAGACTTAATAGTCGTGTGAGACTATTTGGCTTTGACTTTCTCTCCTAGGCGGTACATGACAGATTGGCGGGCTCCTGGAATCTAAAAAAAGGTTTGGTAAAACAGTTTTGACAGCTACGTAAGTCTGTATGTTTTAAATAGTCGGGTGAGTCTGTTTGACTTTGAATGCTGGAATAACATGGTTCCTGGTATCTAAGACAAGTTTTGGTAAATCAGTTTTGGCGTCTGTGGGGCTATATGTTTTAGGATTAAATAGTCGGATGAGCCTGTTTGGCTTTGACTTGCTCCCCTAGGATGCATATGCCAGATTGGCGAGACTCCTGGAATCTAATACAAGTTTTGGTAAGTCAGTTTTGACAGCTAGGTAAGGCTGTATGCTTTAAGATTAAATAGTCGGGTGAGCGTGTTTGGCTTTGACTTGCGCCCCTAAAATGCAAATGCTGGAATAACAGGGTTCCTGGTATCTAAGACAAGTTTTCGTAAATCAGTTTTGGCGGCCAGATGGGGCTATATGTTTTAAGATTTAATAGTCGGGTGAGCCTGTTTTGCTTTGACTTGCGCCCTTAGGATGCAAATTCTGGATTAACAGGGTTCATGGTATCTGAAACAAGTTTTGGTAAGACAGTTTTGAGTTCCAGGTGATGCTGAACGTTTTCAGATTTAATAGTCGTGTGAGACTATTTGGCTTTGACTTTCTCCACTAGGCGGCAGATGCCAGATTGGCGGGGCTCCTGGAATCTAAAAAAAGCTTTGGTAAAACAGTTTTGACAGCTACGTAAGTCTGTATGTTTTAAGGTTAAATAGTTGGGTGAGTCTGTTTGACTTTGACTTGCTCTCCTAGGATGCAAATGCAGGATTAACAGGGTTCTTGGTATCTGAGACAAGTTTTGGTAAATCAGTTTTGGCGGCCAGGTGGGGCGATATGATTTAAAATTTAATAGTCGGGTGAGACTATTTGGCTTTGTCTTGCTCCCCTAGGCTGCAAATGCTAGATTAACAGGGTTCCTGGTAACTGAGATAGGTTTTGGTAAATCAGTTTTGGCGGCCAGATGGGGCTATATGTTTTAGGATTAAATAGTCGGATGAGCCTGTTAGGCTTTGACTTGCTCCCCTAGGCTGCACATGCCAGATTGGCGGGCCTCTTGGAATCTAAGACAAGTTTTGGTAAAACAGTTTTGACAGCTAGGTAAGGCTGTTTGCTTTAAGATTAAATAGTCGGGTGAGCGTGTTTGGCTTTGACTTGCGCCCCTAGGATGCAAATGCGGGAATAACAAGGTTCCTGGTATCTAAGAAAAGTTTTGGTAAGGCAATTTTGAGTTCCAGGTGAGGCTGAATGTATTCAGACTTAATAGTCGTGTGAGACTATTTGGCTTTGACTTTCTCCCCTAGGCGGTACATTCCAGATTGGCGGGGCTCCTGGAATCTAAAACAAGTTTTGGTAAAACAGTTTTGACAGCTACGTAAGTCTGTATGTTTTAAGGTTAAATAGTCGGGTGAGTCTGCTTGACTTTGACTTGCTCCCCTAGGATGCAAAATCTGGATTAACAGGGTTCTGGTATCTGAGGCAAGTTTTGGTAAATCAGTTTTGGCGGCCAGATGAGGCTTTATGTTTTAAGATTTAATAGTCGTGTGAGGCTATTTGGCTTTGTCTTCCTCCCCTAGGCTGCACATGCCAGATTGGCGGGACTCCTGGAATCTAAGATAAGTTTTGGTAAATCAGTTTTGACAGCTAGGTAAGGCTGTATGCTTTAAGATTAAATAGTCGGGTGAGCGTGTTTGGCTCTGACTTGCGCCCCAAATATGCAAATGCTGGAATAACAGGGTTCCTGGTACCTAAGACAAGTTTTGGTAAATCAGGTTTGGCGTCTATGGGGCTATATGTTTTAAGATTTAATAGTCGGGTGAGCCTGTTTGGCCTTGACTTGCCCCCCTAGGATGCAAATGCTGGATTAACATTGTTCCTGGTATCTGAAACAAGTTTTGGTATGGCAATTTTGAGTCCCAGGTGAGGCTGAATGTTTTAAGACTTAATAGTCGGATGAGCCTGTTTGACTTTCACTTGCGCCCCTAGGATGCAAATGCTGGATTAACAGGGTTCCTGGTATCTGAGACAAGTTTTGGTAAGGCAATTTTGAGTTCCAGGTGAGGCTGAATGTGTTAAGACTTAATAGTCGGCTGAGACTATTTTGCTTTGACTTGCTCCCCTAGGCTGCAAATGCTAGATAAACAGGGCTCCTGGTATCTTAGACAAATTTTGGTAAAGCAGTTTTGGCAGCCAGATGGGGCTGTATGTTTTAAGATTAAATTGTCGGGTGAGCCTGTTTGGCTTTGAACTGCGCCCTTAGGATGCAAACGCAGGATTAACAGGGTTCCTGGTATCTGACACAAGTTTTGATAAAGCAGTTTTGGCGGTCAGATGGGGCTATATGTTTTAAGATTTAATAGTCGGGTGAGCCTGATTGGCTTTGACTTGCGCCCCTAGGATACAAATGCTGGATTAACAGGGTTCTTGGTATCTGAAACAAGTTTTGGTAAGGCAATTTTGTGTTCCAGGTGATGCTGAATGTTTTCAGATTTAATAGTCGTGTGAAACTATTTGGCTTTGACTTTCTCCCCTAGGCGGCAGATGCCAGATTGGCGGGGCTCCTGGAATCTAAAAAAACTTTGCTAAAACAGTTTTGACAGCTACGTAAGTCTGTATGTTTTAAGGTTAAATAGTCGGGTGAGTCTGTTTGACTTTGACTTGCTCCCCTAGGCTGCAAATGCTAGATTAACAGGGCTCCTGGTATCTTAGACAAGTTTTGGTAAAGCAGTTTTGGCAGCCAGATGGGGCTGTATGCTTTAAGATTAAATTGTCGGGTGAGCCTGTTTGGCTTTGAACTGCGCCCCTAGGATGCAAACGCAGGATTACCAGTGTTCCTGGTATCTGACACAAGTTTTGATAAAGCAGTTTTGGCGGCCAGATGGGGTTGTATGTTTTAAGATTTAATAGTCGGGTGAGACTATCTGGCTTTGACTTGCTACCATAGGCTGCAAATGCTAGATTAACAGAGATCCTTGTATCCAAGACAAGTTCCGCTAAATCAATTTTGACTTCCAGGTGAGGCAGTATGTTTTAGGATTAAATAGTCGGATGAGCCTGTTTGGCTTTGACTTGCTCCCCTAGGCTGGACATGCCAGATTGGCGGGAATCTAAGACAAGTTTTGGTAAAACAGTTTTGACAGCTAGGTAAGGCTGTATGCTTTAAGATTAAATAGTCGGGTGAGCGTGTTTGGCTTTGACTTGCGCCCCTAGGATGGAAATGCTGGAATAACAGGGTTCCTGGTATCTAAGAAAAGTTTTGGTAAGGCAATTTTGAGTTCCAGGTGAGGCTGAATGTATTCAGACTTAATAGTCGTGTGAGACTATTTGGCTTTGACTTTCTCCCCTAGGCGGCCCATCCAGATCTGCGGGGCTCCTGGAATCTAAAAAAAGTTTTGGTAGAACAGTTTTGACAACTACGTAAGTCTGTATGTTTTAAGGTTAAATAGTCGGGTGAGTCTGTTTGACTTCGACTTGCTCCCCTAGGATGCAAATGCTGGATTAACAGGGTTCTGGTATCTGAGACAAGTTTTATTAAATCAGTTTTGGCGGCCAGATGAACTATATATTTTGAGATTTAATAGTCGGGTGAGGCTATTTGGCTTTGTCTTCCTCCCCTAGGCTGCACATGCCAGATTGGCGGGACTCCTGGAATCTCAGACAAGTTTTGGTAAATCAGTTTTGACAGCTAGGTAAGGCTGTATGCTTTAAGAATAAATAGTCGGGTGAGCGTGTTTGGCTTTGACTTGCGCCCCTAGGATGCAAATGCTGGAATAACAGGGTTCCTGGTATCTAAGACAAGTTTTCGTAAATTAGTTTTGGCGGCCAGATGGGGCTATATGTTTTAAGATTTAATAGTCGGGTGAGCCTGTTTGGCTTTGACTTGCGCCCCTAGGATGCAAATGCTGGATTATCAGGGTTCCTGGTATCTGAAACAAGTTTTGGTAAGGCAATTTTGAGTTCCAGGTGATGCTGAATGTTTTCAGATTTAATAGTCGTGAGAGACTATTTGGCTTTGACTTTCTCCCCTAGGCGGCAGATAAAAAAAGCTTTGGTAAAACAGTTTTGACAGCTACGTAAGTCTGTATGTTTTAAGGTTAAATAGTCGGGTGAGTCTGTTTGACTTTGACTTGCTCCCCTAGGATGCAAATGCTGGATTAACAGGGTTCCTGGTATCTCAGACAAGTTTTGGTAAATCAGTTTTGGTGGCCAGATGAACTATATGTTTTAAGATTTAATAGTCGGGTGAGGCTATTTGACTTTGTTTTCCTCCCCTAGGCTGCACATGCCAGATTGGCGGGACTCCTGAAATCTAAGACAAGTTTTGGTAAATCAGTTTTGACAGCTAGGTAAGGCTGTATGCTTTAAGATTAAATAGTCGGGTGAGCGTGTTTGGCTTTGACTTGCGCCCCTAGGATGCAAATGCTGGAATAACAGGGTTCCTGGTATCTAAGACATGTTTTCGCAGATCAGTTTTGGCGGCCAGATGGTTTTGTTTGTTTGTTTTAAGATTAAATTGTAGGGTGAGCCTGTATGACTTTGACTTGCGCCCCCAGGATGCAAATTTTGGGTTAACAGGGCTCCTGGTATCTGAGACAAGTTTTGGGAAAGCAGTTTTGTCGGCCAAATGGGGTTGTATGTTTTAAGGTTTAAAAGTCGGGTGAGACTAGGCTGCAAATGCTAGATTATCAGGGCACCTTGTATCTGAGACAAGTTTCGGTAAAGCAATTTTGACTTCCAGGTGAGGCTGTATGTTTTAGGATTAATTAGTCGGATGAGCCTGTTTGGCTTTGACTTGCTCCCCTAGGCTCCACATGCCAGATAGGCGGGTCTCCTGGAATCTAAGACAAGGTTTGGTAAAACAGTTTTGACAGCTAGGCAAGACTGTATGTTTTAAGATTAAGAAGTCGGTTGAGCATGTTTGGCTTTGACTTGCGCCCCTAGGCGGCACATGCCAGATTGGCGGGGCTCCTGGAATCTGATAGATGTTTTGGTAAAGCAACCAGATGGGACTGTGTGTTTTCAGATTGGATAATGAGGCCCGACTAATTGGCTTTGACTTGTTCCCCTAGGCTGCAAATGCCAGATTGGCCGGGTTTTGGTAGAGCAGTTTCGGCGGCCAGACGGCGCTGTATGTTTAGTATTAAATAGTCGGGTGAGCCTGTTTTGCTTTGACCTGCTCCCCTAGGCTGCACATGCCAGATTGGCAGGGCTCCTGGTATCTGAGGCAAGTTTTGGTAAAACTGTTTTGACAGCTCGGCAAGACTGTATGTTTTAAGATTAAAGAGTCGGGTAAGCCAGTTTGGCATTGACTAGCGCCCCTAGGATGCAAATGCTGGATTATCAGGATTCCTGGTATCTGAAACAAGTTTTGGTAAGGCAATTTTGAGTTCCAGGTGATGCTGAATGTTTTCAGATTTAATAGTCGTGAGAGACTATTTGGCTTTGACTTTCTCCCCTAGGCGGCAGATAAAAAAAGCTTTGGTAAAACAGCTTTGACAGCTACGTAAGTCTGTATGTTTTAAGGTTAAATAGTCGAGTGAGTCTGTTTGACTTTGACTTGCTCCCCTAGGATGCAAATGCTGGATTAACAGGGTTCCTGGTATCTCAGACAAGTTTTGGTAAATCAGTTTTGGTGGCCAGATGAACTATATGTTTTAAGATTTAATAGTCGGGTGAGGCTATTTGACTTTGTTTTCCTCCCCAAGGCTGCACATGCCAGATTGGCGGGACTCCTGGAATCTAAGACAAGTTTTGGTAAATCAGTTTTGACAGCTAGGTAAGGCTGTATGCTTAAAGAATAAATTATCGGGCGAGCGTGTTTGGCTTTGACTTGCGCCCCTAGGATGCAAATGCTGGAATAACAGGGTTCCTGGTATCTAAGACAAGTTTTCGTAAATCAGTTTTGGCGGCCAGATGGTTTTGTTTGTTTGTTTTAAGATTAAATTGTAGGGTGAGCCTGTATGACTTTGACTTGCGCCCCCAGGATGCAAATTCTGGGTTAACAGGGCTCCTGGTATCTGAGACAAGTTTTGGGAAAGCAGTTTTGTCGGCCAAATGGGGTTGTATGTTTTAAGGTTTAAAAGTCGGGTGAGACTAGGCTGCAAATGCTAGATTATCAGGGCACCTTGTATCTGAGACAAGTTTCGGTAAAGCAATTTTGACTTCCAGGTGAGGCTGTATGTTTTAGGATTAATTAGTCGGATGAGCCTGTTTGGCTTTGCCTTGCTCCCCTAGGCTCCACATGCCAGATAGGCGGGTCTCCTGGAATCTAAGACAAGGTTTGGTAAAACAGTTTTGACAGCTAGGCAAGACTGTATGTTTTAAGATTAAGAAGTCGGTTGAGCATGTTTGGCTTTGACTTGCGCCCCTAGGCGGCACATGCCAGATTGGCGGGGCTCCTGGAATCTGATAGATGTTTTGGTAAAGCAGTTTTGGCAACCAGATGGGACTGTGTGTTTTCAGATTGGATAATGAGGCCCGACTAATTGGCTTTGACTTGTTCCCCTAGGCTGCAAATGCCAGATTGGCCGGGTTTTGGTAGAGCAGTTTCGGCGGCCAGACGGCGCTGTATGTTTAGTATTAAATAGTCGGGTGAGCCTGTTTTGCTTTGACCTGCTCCCCTAGGCTGCATATGCCAGATTGGCAGGGCTCCTGGTATCTGAGGCAAGTTTTGGTAAAACTGTTTTGACAGCTCGTCAAGACTGTATGTTTTAAGATTAAAGAGTCGGGTAAGCCAGTTTGGCATTGACTAGCGCCCCTAGGATGCAAATGCTGGATTATCAGGATTCCTGGTATCTGAAACAAGTTTTGGTTAGGCAATTTTGAGTTCCAGGTGATGCTGAATGTTTTCAGATTTAATAGTCGTGAGAGACTATTTGGCTTTGACTTTCTCCCCTAGGCGGCAGATAAAAAAAGCTTTGGTAAAACAGCTTTGACAGCTACGTAAGTCTGTATGTTTTAAGGTTAAATAGTCGGGTGAGTCTGTTTGACTTTGACTTGCTCCCCTAGGATGCAAATGCTGGATTAACAGGGTTCCTGGTATCTCAGACAAGTTTTGGTAAATCAGTTTTGGTGGCCAGATGAACTATATGTTTTAAGATTTAATAGTCGGGTGAGGCTATTTGACTTTGTTTTCCTCCCCTAGGCTGCACATGCCAGATTGGCGGGACTCCTGGAATCTAAGACAAGTTTTGGTAAATCAGTTTTGACAGCTAGGTAAGGCTGTATGCTTT
Source organism: Drosophila kanekoi (assembly GCA_037075305.1). NCBI lineage: Eukaryota > Metazoa > Arthropoda > Insecta > Diptera > Drosophilidae > Drosophila > Drosophila kanekoi. The sequence goes on along the minus strand of JBAMCE010000383.1, from coordinate 96,976 downwards.
AAGAATAAATTATCGGGTGAGCGTGTTTGGCTTTGACTTGCGCCCCTAGGATGCAAATGCTGGAATAACAGGGTTCCTGGTATCTAAGACAAGTTTTCGTAAATCAGTTTTGGCGGCCAGATGGTTTTGTTTGTTTGTTTTAAGATTAAATTGTAGGGTGAGCCTGTATGACTTTGACTTGCGCCCCCAGGATGCAAATTCTGGGTTAACAGGGCTCCTGGTATCTGAGACAAGTTTTGGGAAAGCAGTTTTGTCGGCCAAATGGGGTTGTATGTTTTAAGGTTTAAAAGTCGGGTGAGACTAGGCTGCAAATGCTAGATTATCAGGGCACCTTGAATCTGAGACAAGTTTCGGTAAAGCAATTTTGACTTCCAGGTGAGGCTGTATGTTGTAGGGTTAAATAGTCGGATAAGCTTGTTTGGCTTTGACTTGCTCCCATAGGCTACACATGCCACATTGGCGGGGCTCCAGGAATCTAAGACAAGGTTTGGTAAAACAGTTTTGACAGCTAGGCAAGACTGTATGTTTTAAGATTAAGAAGTCGGTTGAGCATGTTTGGCTTTGACTTGCGCCCCTAGGCGGCACATGCCAGATTGGCGGGGCTCCTGGAATCTGATAGATGTTTTGGTAAAGCAGTTTTGGCAACCAGATGGGACTGTGTGTTTTCAGATTGGATAATGAGGCCCGACTAATTGGCTTTGACTTGTTCCCCTAGGCTGCAAATGCCAGATTGGCCGGGTTTTGGTAGAGCAGTTTCGGCGGCCAGACGGGGCTGTATGTTTAGTATTAAATAGTCGGGTGAGCCTGCTTTGCTTTGACCTGCTCCCCTAGGCTGCACATGCCAGATTGGCAGGGCTCCTGGTATCTGAGGCAAGTTTTGGTAAAACTGTTTTGACAGCTCGGCAAGACTGTATGTTTTAAGATTAAAGAGTCGGGTAAGCCAGTTTGGCATTGACTAGCGCCCCTAGAATGCAAATGCTGGATTAACAGGGTTCCTGGTATCTGAGACAAGTTTTGGTAAGGCAATTTTGAGTTCTAGTTGAGGCTGAATGTGTTAAGACTTAATAGGCAGGTGAGACTATTTTGCTTTGACCTGCTCCCCTAGGCTGCACACGCCAGATTGGCAGGGCTCCTGGTAACTGAGACAAGGTTTGGTAAAACAGTTTTGACAGCTAGGCAAGACTGTATATTTTCAGATTAAATAGTCGGGTAAGCCTGTTTGGCTTTGACTTGCTCCCCTAGGCTGCACATGCCAGATTGGCGGGGCTCGTGGAATCTAAGACAAGTTTTGGTAAAACAGTTTTGACAGCTAGGTAAGGCTGTATGTCTTAAGATTATATAGTCAAGTGAGTGTGTTTGGCTATGACTTGCGCCCCTAGGATGCAAAAGCAAATTAGTCGGGTGAGCCGGTTTGGCTTTGACTTGCTCCCCTAGGATGCAAATGCTGGAATAACAGGGTTCCTGGCATCTGAGATAAGTTTCGGTAAAGCAATTTTGACTTGCAGGTGAGGCTGTATGTTTTAAGACTTAATAGTCGGGTGACTTGCTCCCCTAGGCGGCACATGCCAGATTGGCAAGGCTCTTGGAATCTAATAAAAGTTTTAGTAAAACAGTTTTGACAGCAGATGGGGCTGTTTGTTTTAAGATTAAATTGTAGGGTGAGCCTGTATGACTTTGACTTGCGCCCCCAGGATGCAAATACTGGATTAACAGGGCTCTTGGTATCTGAGACAAGTTTTGGGAAAGCAGTTTTGTCGGCCAAATGGGGTTGTATGTTTTAAGGTTTAAAAGTCGGGTGAGACTAGGCTGCAAATGCTAGATTATCAGGGCACCTTGTATCTGAGACAAGTTTCGGTAAAGCAATTTTGACTTCCAGGTGAGGCTGTATGTTTTAGGCTTAAATAGTCGGATGAGCTTGTTTGGCTTTGACTTGCTCCCCTAGGCTACACATGCCAGATTGGCGGGGCTCCAGGAATCTAAGACAAGGTTTGGTAAAACAGTTTTGACAGCTAGGTAAGGCTGAATGTTTTAAGATTAAATAGTCGGGTGAGCCTGTTTAACTTTGAATTGTGCCCCCAGGATGCAAATACTGGATTTACAGGGTTCCTGGTATGTGTGACAAGTTTTGGTAAGGTAATTTTGAGTTACAGGTGAGGCTGAATGTGTTAAGACTTAATAGTCGGGTGAGACTATTTTGCTTTGACTTGGTCCCCTAGGCTGCAAATGCTAGATTAACAGGGCTTCTGGAATCTAAAAAAAGTTTTAGTTAAACAGTTTTGACAGCTAGGTAAGGCTGTATGTTTTAAGATTAAATAGTCGGGTGAGACTATTTGGCTTTGACTTGCGCCCCCAGGATGCAAATGCCAGATTATCTGGGATCCTTGTATCTGAGACAAGTTTCGGTAAAGCAATTTTGACTTCCAGGTGAGGCTGTATGTTTTAGGATTAAATAGTCGGATGAGCCTGTTTGGCTTTGACCTGCTCCCCTAGGCTCCACATGCCAGATAGGCGGGGCTCCTCGAATCTAAGACAAGGTTTGGTAAAACAGTTGTGACAGCTAGGCAAGACTATATGTTTTAAGATTAAGAACTCGGTTGAGCATGTTTGGCTTTGACTTGCGCCCCTAGGCGGCACATGCCAGATTGGCGGGGCTCCTGGAATCTGATAGATGTTTTGGTAAAGCAGTTTTGGCAACCAGATGGGACTGTGTGTTTTCAGATTGGATAATGAGGCCCGACTAATTGGCTTTGACTTGTTCCCCTAGGCTGCAAATGCCAGATTGGCCGGGTTTTGGTAGAGCAGTTTCGGCGGCCAGACGGGGCTGTATGTTTAGTATTAAATAGTCGGGTGAGCCTGCTTTGCTTTGACCTGCTCCCCTAGGCTGCATATGCCAGATTGGCAGGGCTCCTGGTATCTGAGGCAAGTTTTGGTAAAACTGTTTTGACAGCTCGTCAAGACTGTATGTTTTAAGATTAAAGAGTCGGGTAAGCCAGTTTGGCATTGACTAGCGCCCCTAGGATGCAAATGCTGGATTATCAGGATTCCTGGTATCTGAAACAAGTTTTGGTTAGGCAATTTTGAGTTCCAGGTGATGCTGAATGTTTTCAGATTTAATAGTCGTGAGAGACTATTTGGCTTTGACTTTCTCCCCTAGGCGGCAGATAAAAAAAGCTTTGGTAAAACAGCTTTGACAGCTACGTAAGTCTGTATGTTTTAAGGTTAAATAGTCGGGTGAGTCTGTTTGACTTTGACTTGCTCCCCTAGGATGCAAATGCTGGATTAACAGGGTTCCTGGTATCTCAGACAAGTTTTGGTAAATCAGTTTTGGTGGCCAGATGAACTATATGTTTTAAGATTTAATAGTCGGGTGAGGCTATTTGACTTTGTTTTCCTCCCCTAGGCTGCACATGCCAGATTGGCGGGACTCCTGGAATCTAAGACAAGTTTTGGTAAATCAGTTTTGACAGCTAGGTAAGGCTGTATGCTTTAAGAATAAATTATCGGGTGAGCGTGTTTGGCTTTGACTTGCGCCCCTAGGATGCAAATGCTGGAATAACAGGGTTCCTGGTATCTAAGACAAGTTTTCGTAAATCAGTTTTGGCGGCCAGATGGTTTTGTTTGTTTGTTTTAAGATTAAATTGTAGGGTGAGCCTGTATGACTTTGACTTGCGCCCCCAGGATGCAAATTCTGGGTTAACAGGGCTCCTGGTATCTGAGACAAGTTTTGGGAAAGCAGTTTTGTCGGCCAAATGGGGTTGTATGTTTTAAGGTTTAAAAGTCGGGTGAGACTAGGCTGCAAATGCTAGATTATCAGGGCACCTTGAATCTGAGACAAGTTTCGGTAAAGCAATTTTGACTTCCAGGTGAGGCTGTATGTTGTAGGGTTAAATAGTCGGATAAGCTTGTTTGGCTTTGACTTGCTCCCATAGGCTACACATGCCACATTGGCGGGGCTCCAGGAATCTAAGACAAGGTTTGGTAAAACAGTTTTGACAGCTAGGCAAGACTGTATGTTTTAAGATTAAGAAGTCGGTTGAGCATGTTTGGCTTTGACTTGCGCCCCTAGGCGGCACATGCCAGATTGGCGGGGCTCCTGGAATCTGATAGATGTTTTGGTAAAGCAGTTTTGGCAACCAGATGGGACTGTGTGTTTTCAGATTGGATAATGAGGCCCGACTAATTGGCTTTGACTTGTTCCCCTAGGCTGCAAATGCCAGATTGGCCGGGTTTTGGTAGAGCAGTTTCGGCGGCCAGACGGGGCTGTATGTTTAGTATTAAATAGTCGGGTGAGCCTGCTTTGCTTTGACCTGCTCCCCTAGGCTGCATATGCCAGATTGGCAGGGCTCCTGGTATCTGAGGCAAGTTTTGGTAAAACTGTTTTGACAGCTCGTCAAGACTGTATGTTTTAAGATTAAAGAGTCGGGTAAGCCAGTTTGGCATTGACTAGCGCCCCTAGGATGCAAATGCTGGATTATCAGGATTCCTGGTATCTGAAACAAGTTTTGGTTAGGCAATTTTGAGTTCCAGGTGATGCTGAATGTTTTCAGATTTAATAGTCGTGAGAGACTATTTGGCTTTGACTTTCTCCCCTAGGCGGCAGATAAAAAAAGCTTTGGTAAAACAGCTTTGACAGCTACGTAAGTCTGTATGTTTTAAGGTTAAATAGTCGGGTGAGTCTGTTTGACTTTGACTTGCTCCCCTAGGATGCAAATGCTGGATTAACAGGGTTCCTGGTATCTCAGACAAGTTTTGGTAAATCAGTTTTGGTGGCCAGATGAACTATATGTTTTAAGATTTAATAGTCGGGTGAGGCTATTTGACTTTGTTTTCCTCCCCTAGGCTGCACATGCCAGATTGGCGGGACTCCTGGAATCTAAGACAAGTTTTGGTAAATCAGTTTTGACAGCTAGGTAAGGCTGTATGCTTTAAGAATAAATTATCGGGTGAGCGTGTTTGGCTTTGACTTGCGCCCCTAGGATGCAAATGCTGGAATAACAGGGTTCCTGGTATCTAAGACAAGTTTTCGTAAATCAGTTTTGGCGGCCAGATGGTTTTGTTTGTTTGTTTTAAGATTAAATTGTAGGGTGAGCCTGTATGACTTTGACTTGCGCCCCCAGGATGCAAATTCTGGGTTAACAGGGCTCCTGGTATCTGAGACAAGTTTTGGGAAAGCAGTTTTGTCGGCCAAATGGGGTTGTATGTTTTAAGGTTTAAAAGTCGGGTGAGACTAGGCTGCAAATGCTAGATTATCAGGGCACCTTGAATCTGAGACAAGTTTCGGTAAAGCAATTTTGACTTCCAGGTGAGGCTGTATGTTGTAGGGTTAAATAGTCGGATAAGCTTGTTTGGCTTTGACTTGCTCCCATAGGCTACACATGCCACATTGGCGGGGCTCCAGGAATCTAAGACAAGGTTTGGTAAAACAGTTTTGACAGCTAGGCAAGACTGTATGTTTTAAGATTAAGAAGTCGGTTGAGCATGTTTGGCTTTGACTTGCGCCCCTAGGCGGCACATGCCAGATTGGCGGGGCTCCTGGAATCTGATAGATGTTTTGGTAAAGCAGTTTTGGCAACCAGATGGGACTGTGTGTTTTCAGATTGGATAATGAGGCCCGACTAATTGGCTTTGACTTGTTCCCCTAGGCTGCAAATGCCAGATTGGCCGGGTTTTGGTAGAGCAGTTTCGGCGGCCAGACGGGGCTGTATGTTTAGTATTAAATAGTCGGGTGAGCCTGCTTTGCTTTGACCTGCTCCCCTAGGCTGCACATGCCAGATTGGCAGGGCTCCTGGTATCTGAGGCAAGTTTTGGTAAAACTGTTTTGACAGCTCGGCAAGACTGTATGTTTTAAGATTAAAGAGTCGGGTAAGCCAGTTTGGCATTGACTAGCGCCCCTAGAATGCAAATGCTGGATTAACAGGGTTCCTGGTATCTGAGACAAGTTTTGGTAAGGCAATTTTGAGTTCTAGTTGAGGCTGAATGTGTTAAGACTTAATAGGCAGGTGAGACTATTTTGCTTTGACCTGCTCCCCTAGGCTGCACACGCCAGATTGGCAGGGCTCCTGGTAACTGAGACAAGGTTTGGTAAAACAGTTTTGACAGCTAGGCAAGACTGTATATTTTCAGATTAAATAGTCGGGTAAGCCTGTTTGGCTTTGACTTGCTCCCCTAGGCTGCACATGCCAGATTGGCGGGGCTCGTGGAATCTAAGACAAGTTTTGGTAAAACAGTTTTGACAGCTAGGTAAGGCTGTATGTCTTAAGATTATATAGTCAAGTGAGTGTGTTTGGCTATGACTTGCGCCCCTAGGATGCAAAAGCAAATTAGTCGGGTGAGCCGGTTTGGCTTTGACTTGCTCCCCTAGGATGCAAATGCTGGAATAACAGGGTTCCTGGCATCTGAGATAAGTTTCGGTAAAGCAATTTTGACTTGCAGGTGAGGCTGTATGTTTTAAGACTTAATAGTCGGGTGACTTGCTCCCCTAGGCGGCACATGCAATTTGGCAAGGCTCTTGGAATCTAATAAAAGTTTTAGTAAAACAGTTTTGACAGCAGATGGGGCTGTTTGTTTTAAGATTAAATTGTAGGGTGAGCCTGTATGACTTTGACTTGCGCCCCCAGGATGCAAATACTGGATTAACAGGGCTCTTGGTATCTGAGACAAGTTTTGGGAAAGCAGTTTTGTCGGCCAAATGGGGTTGTATGTTTTAAGGTTTAAAAGTCGGGTGAGACTAGGCTGCAAATGCTAGATTATCAGGGCACCTTGTATCTGAGACAAGTTTCGGTAAAGCAATTTTGACTTCCAGGTGAGGCTGTATGTTTTAGGCTTAAATAGTCGGATGAGCTTGTTTGGCTTTGACTTGCTCCCCTAGGCTACACATGCCAGATTGGCGGGGCTCCAGGAATCTAAGACAAGGTTTGGTAAAACAGTTTTGACAGCTAGGTAAGGCTGAATGTTTTAAGATTAAATAGTCGGGTGAGCCTGTTTAACTTTGAATTGTGCCCCCAGGATGCAAATACTGGATTTACAGGGTTCCTGGTATGTGTGACAAGTTTTGGTAAGGTAATTTTGAGTTACAGGTGAGGCTGAATGTGTTAAGACTTAATAGTCGGGTGAGACTATTTTGCTTTGACTTGGTCCCCTAGGCTGCAAATGCTAGATTAACAGGGCTTCTGGAATCTAAAAAAAGTTTTAGTTAAACAGTTTTGACAGCTAGGTAAGGCTGTATGTTTTAAGATTAAATAGTCGGGTGAGACTATTTGGCTTTGACTTGCGCCCCCAGGATGCAAATGCCAGATTATCTGGGATCCTTGTATCTGAGACAAGTTTCGGTAAAGCAATTTTGACTTCCAGGTGAGGCTGTATGTTTTAGGATTAAATAGTCGGATGAGCCTGTTTGGCTTTGACCTGCTCCCCTAGGCTCCACATGCCAGATAGGCGGGGCTCCTCGAATCTAAGACAAGGTTTGGTAAAACAGTTGTGACAGCTAGGCAAGACTATATGTTTTAAGATTAAGAACTCGGTTGAGCATGTTTGGCTTTGACTTGCGCCCCTAGGCGGCACATGCCAGATTGGCGGGGCTCCTGGAATCTGATAGATGTTTTGGTAAAGCAGTTTGGCAACCAGATGGGACTGTGTGTTTTCAGATTGGATAATGAGGTCCGACTAATTGGCTTTGACTTGTTCCCCTAGGCTGCAAATGACAGATAAGCCGGGTTTTGGTAGAGCAGTTTCGGCGGCCAGATGGGGCTGTATGTTTAGTATTGAATAGTCGGATGAGCTTGTTTGGCTTTGACTTGCTCCCCTAGGCTACACATGCCAGATTGGCGGGGCTCCAGGAATCTAATACAAGGTTTGGTAAAACAGTTTTGACAGCTAGGTAAGGCTGAAAGTTTTAAGATTAAATAGTCGGGTGAGCCTGTTTAACTTTGAATTGAGCCCCCAGGATGCAAATACTGGATTTACAGGGTTCCTGGTATGTGAGACAAGTTTTTGTTAGGCAATTTTGAGTTCCAGGTGAGGCTGAATGTGTTAAGACTTAATAGTCGGGTGAGACTATTTTGCTTTGACCTGGTCCCCTAGGCTGCAAATGCTAGATTAACAGGGCTCCTGGAATCTAAAACAAGTTTTCGTAAAACAGTTTTGACAGCTAGGTAAGGCTGTATGTTTTAAGATTAAATAGTCGGGTGAGCCTGTTTAGCTTTGACTTGCGCCCCCAAGATGCAAATACTGGATTAACAGGTTTCCTGGTATCTGAGACAAGTTTTGGTAAATCAGTTTTGGCGGCCAGATGGGGCTGTATGTTTTAAGATTTAATAGTCGGGTGAGGCTATTTGGCTTTGACGTGCTCCCTTACGCTGCAAATGCTAGATTAACAGGGCTCCTGGTATCCATGACAAGTTTTGATAAAGCAGCTTTGGCAGCCAGATGGGGCTGTTTGTTTTAAGATTAAATTGTAGAGTGAGCCTGTTTGGCTTTGATAAAACAGTTTTGACAGCTAGGCAAGACTGTATATATTCAGATTAAATAGTCGGGTATGCCTGTTTGCCTTTGTCTTGCGCCCCTAGGATGCAAATGCTGGATTAACAGGGTTCCTGGTATCTGAGACAAGTTTTGGTAAGGCAATTTTGAGTTCTTTTTGAGGCTGAATGTGTTAAGACTTAATAGGCAGGTGAGACTATTTTGCTTTGACCTGCTCCCCTAGGCTGCACACGCCAGATTGGCAGGGCTCCTGGTATCTGAGACATGGTTTGGTAAAACAGTTTTGACAGCTAGGTCAGGATACATGTTTGAAGGTTAAGCCTGTAGGGTGAGCCTGTTTGGCTTTGACTTGCTCCCCTAGGATGCAAATGCTGGAATAACAGGGTTCCTGGCATCTGAGACAAGTTTCGGTAAAGCAATTTTGACTTTCAGGTGAGGCTGTATGTTTTAGGATTAAATAGTCGGATGAGCTTGTTTGGCTTTGAGTTGCTCCCCTAGGCTACACATGCCAGATTGGCGGGGCTCCAGGAATCTAAGACAAGGTTTGGTAAAACAGTTTTGACAGCTAGGTAAGGCTGAATGTTTTAAGATTAAATAGTCGGGTGAGCCTGTTTAACTTTGAATTGAGCCCCCAGGATGCAAATACTGGATTTACAGGGTTCCTGGTATCTGAGAAAAGTTTTGGTAAGGCAATTTTGAGTTCTATTTGAGGCTGAATGTGTTAAGACTTAATAGGCTGGTGAGACTATTTTGCTTTGACCTGCTCCCCTAGGCTGCACACGCCAGATAGGCAGGGCTCCTGGTATCTGAGAGAAGGTTTGGTAAAACAGTTTTGACAGCTAGGTCAGGATACATGTTTGAAGGTTAGGGTGAGCCTGTAGGGTGAGCCTGTTTGGCTTTGACTTGCTCCCCTAGGATGCAAATGCTGGAATAACAGGGTTCCTGGCATCTGAGGCAAGTTTTGGTAAGGTAATTTTGAGTTACAGGTGAGGCTGAATGTGTTAAGACTTAATAGTCGGGTGAGACTATTTTGCTTTGACTTGGTCCCCTAGGCTGCAAATGCTAGATTAACAGGGCTCCTGGAATCTAAAAAAAGTTTTAGTAAAACAGTTTTGACAGCTAGGTAAGGCTGTATGTTTTAAGATTAAATAGTCGGGTGAGCCTGTTTAGCTTTGACTTGCGCCCCCAGGATGCAAATGCTAGATTATCTGGGATCCTTGTATCTGAGACAAGTTTCGGTAAAGCAATTTTGACTTCCAGGTGAGGCTGTATGTTTTAGGATTAAATAGTCGGGTGAGCCTGTTTGGCTTTGACTGGCTCCCCTAGGCTCCAAATGCCAGATAGGCGGGGCTCCTGGAATCTAAGAAAAGGTTTGGTAAAACAGTTTTGACAGCTAGGCAAGACTGTATGTTTTAAGATTAAGAAGTCGGTTGAGCATGTTTGGCTTTGACTTGCGCCCCTAGCGGCACATGCCAGATTGGCGGGGCTCCTGGAATCTGATAGATGTTTTGGTAAAGCAGTTTGGCAACCAGATGGGACTGTGTGTTTTCAGATTGGATAATGAGGTACGACTAATTGGCTTTGACTTGTTCCCCTAGGCTGCAAATGACAGATAAGCCGGGTTTTGGTAGAGCAGTTTCGGCGGCCAGATGGGGCTGTATGTTTAGTATTAAATAGTCGAGTGATCCTGTTTTGCTTTGACCTGCTCCCCTAGGCTGCACATGCCAGATTGGCAGGGCTCCTAGTATCTGAGACAAGTTTTGGTAAAACTGTTTTGACAGCTAGGCAAGACTGTATGTTTTAAGATTAAAGAGTCGGGTAAGCCAGTTTGGCTTTGACTTGCGCCCCTAGGATGCAAATGCTGGATTAACAGGGTTCCTGGTATCTGAGACAAGTTTTGGTAAGGCAATTTTGAGTTCCAGGTGAGGCTGAATATGTTAAGACTTAATAGTCGGATGAGACTATTTTGCTTTGACTTGGTCCCCTAGGCTGCAAATGCTAGATTAACAGGGCTCCTGGAATCTAAAAAAAGTTTTAGTAAAACAGTTTTGACAGCTAGGTAAGGCTGTATGTTTTAAGATTAAATAGTCGGGTGAGCCTGTTTAGCTTTGACTTGCGCCCCCAAAATGCAAATGCTAGATTATTTGGGGTCCTTGTATCTGAGACAAGTTTCGGTAAAGCAATTTTGACTTCCAGGTGAGGCTGTATGTTTTAGGATTAAATAGTCGGATGAGCCTGTTTGGGTTTGACTTGCTCCCCTAGGCTCCACATGCCAGATAGGCGGGGCTCCTGGAATCTAAGACAAGGTTTGGTAAAACAGTTTTGACAGCTAGGCAAGACTGTATGTTTTAAGATTAAGAAGTCGGTTGAGCATGTTTGGCTTTGACTTGCGCCCCTAGACGGCACATGCCAGATTGGCGGGGCTCATGGAATCTGATAGATGTTTTGGTGAAGCAGTTTTGGCAACCAGATGGGACTGTGTGTTTTCAGATTGGATAATAAGGTCCGACTAATTGGCTTTGACTTGTTCCCCTAGGGTGCAAATGCCAGATTGGCCGGGTTTTGGTAGAGCAGTTTCGGCGGCCAGATGGGGCTGTATGTTTAGTATTAAATAGTCGGGTGAGCCTGTTCTGCTTTGACCTGCTCCCCTAGGCTGCACATGCCAGATTGGCAGGGCTCCTGGTATCTGAGACAAGTTTTGGTAAAATTGTTTTGACAGCTAGGCAAGACTGTATGTTTTAAGATTAAAGAGTCGGGTAAGCCAGTTTGGCTTTGACTTGCGCCCCTAGGATGCAAATGCTGGATTAACAGGGTTATTGGTATCTGAGACAAGTTTTGGTAAGGCAATTTTGAGTTCCAGGTGAGGCTGAATGTGTTAAGACTTAATAGTCGGGTGAGACTATTTTGCTTTGACCTGGTCCCCTAGGCTGCAAATGCTAGATTAACAGGGCTCCTGGAATCTAAAACAAGTTTTAGTAAAACAGTTTTGACAGCTAGGTAAGGCTGTATGTTTTAAGATTAAATAGTCGGGTGAGCCTGTTTAGCTTTGACTTGCGCCCCCAAGATGCAAATAGTGGATTAACAGGTTTCCTGGTATCTGAGACAAGTTTTGGTAAATCAGTTTTGGCGGCCAGATGGGGCTGTATGTTTTAAGATTTAATAGTCGGGTGAGGCTATTTGGCTTTGACGTGCTCCCTTACGCTGCAAATGCTAGATTAACAGGGCTCCTGGTATCCATGACAAGTTTTGATACAGCAGCTTTGGCAGCCAGATGGGGCTGTTTGTTTTAAGATTAAATTGTAGAGTGAGCCTGTTTGGCTTTGAACTTCTCCCCTAGGCTGCACACGCAAGATTGTCAGGGCTCCTGGTAACTGAGACAAGGTTTGGTAAAACAGTTTTGACAGCTAGGCAAGACTGTATATATTCAGATTAAATAGTCGGGTAAGCCTGTTTGCCTTTGTCTTGCGCCCCTAGGATGCAAATGCTGGATTAACAGAGTTCCTGGTATCTGAGACAAGTTTTGGTAAGGCAATTTTGAGTTCCAGGTGAGGCTGAATGTGTTAAGACTTAATAGTCGGGTGAGACTATTTTGCTTTGACCTGGTCCCCTAGGCTGCAAATGCTAGATTAACAGGGCTCCTGGAATCTAAAAAAAGTTTTAGTAAAACAGTTTCGACAGCTAGGTAAGGCTGTATGTTTTAAGATTAAATAGTCGGGTGAGCCTGTTCAGCTTTGACTTGCGCCCCCAGGATGCAAATGCTAGATTAACAGGGCTCCTGGAATCTAAAAAAAGTTTTAGTAAAACAGTTTTGACAGCTAGGTAAGGCTGTATGTTTTAAGATTAAATAGTCGGGTTAGCCTGTTTAACTTTGACTTGCGCCCCCAGGATGCAAATGCTAGATTATCTGGGATCCTTGTATCTGAGACAAGTTTCGGTAAAGCATTTTTGACTTCCAGGTGAGGCTGTATGTTTTAGGATTAAATAGTCGGATGAGCCTGTTTGGCTTTGACTTGCTCCCCTAGGCTCTACAAGCCAGATAGGCGGGGCTCCTGGAATCTAAGACAAGGTTTGGTAAAACAGTTTTGACAGCTAGGCAAAACTGTATGTTTTAAGATTAAGAAGTCGGTTGAGCATGTTTGGCTTTGACTTGCGCCCCTAGCGGCACATGCCAGATTGGCGGGGCTCCTGGAATCTGATAGATGTTTTGGTAAAGCAGTTTTGGCAACCAGATGGGACTGTGTGTTTTCAGATTGGATAATGAGGTCCGACTAATTGGCTTTGACTTGTACCCCTAGGCTGCAAATGCCAGATTGGCCGGGTTTTGGTAGAGCAGTTTCGGCGGCCAGATGGGGCTGTATGTTTAGTATTAAATAGTCGGGTGAGCCTGTTTTGCTTTGACCTGCTCCCCTAGGCTGCACATGCCAGATTGGCAGGGCTCCTGGTATCTGAGACAAGTTTTGGTAAAACTGTTTTGACAGCTAGGCAAGACTGTATGTTTTAAGATTAAAGAGTCGGGTAAGCCAGTTTGGCTTTGTATTGCGCCCCTAGGATGCAAATGCTGGATTAACAGGGTTCCTGGTATCTGAGACAAGTTTTGGTAAGGCAATTTTGAGTTCCAGGTGAGGCTGAATGTGTTAAGACTTAATAGTCGGGTGAGACTATTTTGCTTTGACTTGGTCCCCTAGGCTGCAAATGCTAGATTAACAGGGCTCCTGGAATCTAAAAAAAGTTTTAGTAAAATAGTTTTGACAGCTAGGTAAGGCTGTATGTTTTAAGATTAAATAGTCGGGTGAGCCTGTTTAGCTTTGACTTGCGCCCCCGAAATGCAAATACTGGATTAACAGGTTTCCTGGTATCTGAGACAAGTTTTGGTAAATCAGTTTTGGCGGCCAGATGGGGCTGTATGTTTTAGGATTAAATAGTCGGATGAGCCTGTTTGGCTTTGACTTGCTCCCCTAGGCTCCACATGCCAGATAGGCGGGGCTCCTGGAATCTAAGACAAGGTTTGGTAAAACAGTTTTGACAGCTAGGCAAGTCTGTATGTTTTAAGATTGAAAAGTCGGTTGAGCATGTTTGGCTTTGACTTGCGCCCCTAGGCGGCACATGCCAGATTGGCGGGGCTCCTGGAATCTGATAGATGTTTTGGTAAAGCAGTTTTGGCAACCAGATGGGACTGTGTGTTTTCAGATTGGATAATGAGGTCCGACTAATTGGCTTTGACTTGTTCCGCTAGGCTGCAAATGCCAGATTGGCCGGGTGTTGGTAGAGCAGATGGGGCTGTATGTTTAGTATTAAATGGTCGGGTGAGCCTGTTCTGCTTTGATCTGCTCCCCTAGGCTGCACATGCCAGATTGGCAGGGCTCCTGGTATCTGAGACAAGTTTTGGTAAAACTGTTATGACAGCTAGGCAAGACTGTATGTTTTAAGATTAAAGAGTCGGGTAAGCCAGTTTGGCTTTGACTTGCGCCCCTAGGATGCAAATGCTGGATTAACAGGGTTCCTGGTATGTGAGACAAGTTTTGGTAAGGTAATTTTGAGTTATAGGTGAGGCTGAATGTGTTAAGAATTAATAGTCGGCTGTGACTATTTTGCTTTGACTTGGTCCCCTAGGCTGCAAATGCTAGATTAACAGGGCTCCTGGAATCTAAAAAGAGTTTTAGTAAAACAGTTTTGACAGCTAGGTAAGGCTGTATGTTTTAAGATTAAATAGTCGGGTGAGACTATTTGGCTTTGACTTGCGCCCCCAGGATGCAAATGCTAGATTATCTGGGATCCTTGTATCTGAGACAAGTTTCGGTAAAGCAATTTTGACTTCCGGGTGAGGCTGTATGTTGTAGGATTAAATAGTCGGATGAGCCTGTTTGGCTTTGACTTGCTCCCCTAGGCTCCACATGCCAGATAGGCGGAGCTCCTGGAATCTAAGACAAGGTTTGGTAAAACAGTTTTGACAGCTAGGCAAGACTGTATGTTTTAAGATTAAGAAGTCGGTAGAGCATGTTTGGCTTTGACTTGCGCCCCTAGGCGGCACATGCCAGATTGGCGGGGCTCCTGGAATCTGATAGATGTTTTGGTAAAGCAGTTTTGGCAACCAGATGGGACTGTGTGTTTTCAGATTGGATAATGAGGTCCGACTAATTGGCTTTGACTTGTTCCCCTAGGCTGCAAATGCCAGATTGGCCGGGTTTTGGTAGAGCAGTTTCGGCGGCCAGATGGGGCTGTATGTTTAGTATTAAATAGTCGCGTGAGCCTGTTTTGCTTTGACCTGCTCCCCTAGGCTGCACATGCCAGATTGGCAGGGCTCCTGGTATCTGAGACAATTTTTGGTAAAACTGTTTTGACAGCTAGGCAAGACTGTATGTTTTAAGATTAAAGAGTCGGGTAAGCCAGTTTGGCTTTGACTTGCGCCCCTAGGATGCAAATGCTGGATTAACAGGGTTCCTGGTATGTGAGACAAGTTTTGGTAAGGTAATTTTGAGTTACAGGTGAGGCTGAATGTGTTAAGACTTAATAGTCGGGTGAGACTATTTTGCTTTGACTTGGTCCCCTAGGTTGCAAATGCTAGATTAACAGGGCTCCTAGAATCTAAAAAAGTTTTAGTAAAACAGTTTTGACAGCTAGGTAAGGCTGTATGTTTTAAGATTAAGAAGTCGGTTGAGCATGTTTGGCTTTGACTTGCGCCCCCAAAATGCAAATACTGGATTAACAGGTTTCCTGGTATCTGAGACAAGTTTTGGTAAACCAGTTTTGGCGGCCAGATGGGGCTTTTTGTTTTAAGATTTAATAGTCGGGCGAGGCTATTTGGCTTTGACTTGCTCCCTTACGCTGCAAATGCTAGATTAACAGGGCTCCTGGTATCCATGACAAGTTTTGATAAAGCAGCTTTGGCAGCCAGATGGGGCTGTTTGTTTTAAGATTAAATTGTAGAGTGAGCCTGTTTGGCTTTGAACTTCTCCCCTAGGCTGCACACGCAAGATTGTCAGGGCTCCTGGTAACTGAGACAAGGTTTGGTAAGACAGTTTTGACAGCTAGGCAAGACTGTATATTTTCAGATTAAATAGTCGGGTAAGCCTGTTTGCCTTTGTCTTGCGCCCCTAGGATGCAAGTGCTGGATTAACAGGGTTCCTGGTATCTGAGACAAGTTTCGGTAAAGCAATTTTGATTTCCAGGTGAGGCTGAATGTGTTTAGACTTAATAGTCGGGTGAGACTAGTTTGCTTTGACTTGGTCCCCTAGGCTGCAGATGCTAGATTAACAGGGCTCCTGGTTTTTAAAAAAAGTTTTAGTAAAACAGTTTTGACAGCTAGGTAAGGCTGTATGTTTTAAGATTAAATAGTTGGTTGAGCCTGTTTGGCTTTGACTTGCGCCCCCAGGATGCAAATACTGGATTAATAAGGTTCCTGGTATCTGAGACAAGTTTTAGTAAGGCAATTTTGAGTTCCAGGTGAGGCTGAATGTGTTAAGACTTAATAGTAGGGTGAGTCTATTTGGCTTTGACTTGCTCCCCCAGGCTGCAAATGCTAGATTAACAGGGCTCCTGGAATCTTAAAAAAGTTTTAGTAAAACAGTTTTGACAGCTAGGTAAGGCTGTATGTTTTAGGATTAAATAGCCGGGTGAGCCTGTTTGGCTTTGACTTGCGCCCCCAGGATGCAAATGCTAGATTATCTGGGATCCTTGTATCTGAGACAAGTTTCGGTAAAGCAATTTTGACTTCCGGGTGAGGCTGTATGTTTTAGGATTAAATAGTCGGATGAGCCTGTTTGGCTTTGACTTGCTCCCCTAGGCTCCACATGCCAGATAGGCGGAGCTCCTGGAATCTAAGACAAGGTTTGGTAAAACAGTTTTGACAGCTAGGCAAGACTGTATGTTTTAAGATTAAGAAGTCGGTAGAGCATGTTTGGCTTTGACTTGCGCCCCTAGGCGGCACATGCCAGATTGGCGGGGCTCCTGGAATCTGATAGATGTTTTGGTAAAGCAGTTTTGGCAACCAGATGGGACTGTGTGTTTTCAGATTGGATAATGAGGTCCGACTAATTGGCTTTGACTTGTACCCCTAGGCTGCAAATGCCAGATTGGCCGGGTTTTGGTAGAGCAGTTTCGGCGGCCAGACGGGGCTGTATGTTTAGTATTAAATAGTCGGGTGAGCCTGTTTTGCTTTGACCTGCTCCCCTAGGCTGCACATGCCAGATTGGCAGGGCTCCTGGTATCTGAGACAAGTTTTGGTAAAACTGTTTTGACAGCTAGGCAAGACTGTATGTTTTAAGATTAAAGAGTCGGGTAAGCCAGTTTGGCTTTGACTTGCGCCTCAGGATGCAAATGCTGGATTAACAGGGTTCCTGCTATCTGAGACAAGTTTTGGTAAAGCAATTTTGAGTTCTATTTGAGGCTGAATGTGTTAAGACTTAATAGGCAGGTGAGACTATTTTGCTTTGACCTGCTCCCCTAGGCTGCACACGCCAGATTGGCAGGGCTCCTGGTATCTGAGACAAGTTTTGGTAAAACAGTTTTGACAGCTAGGTAAGGCTGTATGTTTTAAGATTAAATAGTCGGGTGAGCCTATTTAGCTTTGACTTGCGCCCCCAAGATGCAAATACTGGATTAACAGGTTTCCTGGTATCTGAGACAAGTTTTGGTAAATCAGTTTTGGCGGCCAGATGGGGCTGTATGTTTTAAGATTTAATAGTCGGGTGAGGCTATTTGGCTTTGACGTGCTCCCTTACGCTGCAAATGCTAGATTAACAGGGCTCCTGGTATCCATGACAAGTTTTGATAAAGCAGCTTTGGCAGGCAGATGGGGCTGATTGTTTTAAGATTAAATTGTAGAGTGAGCCTGTTTGGCTTTGAACTTCTCCCCTAGGCTGCACACGCAAGATTGTCAGGGCTCCTGGTAATTGAGACAAGGTTTGGTAAAACAGTATTGACAGCTAGGCAAGACTGTATATTTTCAGATTAAATAGTCGGGTAAGCCTGTTTGCCTTTGTCTTGCGCCCCTAGGATGCAAATGCTAGATTAACAGGGTTCCTGGTATCTGAGACAAGTTTTGGTAAGGCAATTTTGAGTTCTATTTGAGGCTGAATGTGTTAAGACTTAATAGGCAGGTGAGACTATTTTGCTTTGACCTGCTCCCCTAGGCTGCACATGCCAGATTGGCAGGGCTCCTGGTATCTGAGACAATTTTTGGTAAAACTGTTTTGACAGCTAGGCAAGACTGTATGTTTTAAGATTAAAGAGTCGGGTAAGCCAGTTTGGCTTTGACTTGCGCCCCTAGGATGCAAATGCTGGATTAACAGGGTTCCTGGTATGTGAGACAAGTTTTGGTAAGGTAATTTTGAGTTACAGGTGAGGCTGAATGTGTTAAGACTTAATAGTCGGGTGAGACTATTTTGCTTTGACTTGGTCCCCTAGGTTGCAAATGCTAGATTAACAGGGCTCCTAGAATCTAAAAAAAGTTTTAGTAAAACAGTTTTGACAGCTAGGTAAGGCTGTATGTTTTAAGATTAAGAAGTCGGTTGAGCATGTTTGGCTTTGACTTGCGCCCCCAAAATGCAAATACTGGATTAACAGGTTTCCTGGTATCTGAGACAAGTTTTGGTAAACCAGTTTTGGCGGCCAGATGGGGCTTTTTGTTTTAAGATTTAATAGTCGGGCGAGGCTATTTGGCTTTGACTTGCTCCCTTACGCTGCAAATGCTAGATTAACAGGGCTCCTGGTATCCATGACAAGTTTTGATAAAGCAGCTTTGGCAGCCAGATGGGGCTGTTTGTTTTAAGATTAAATTGTAGAGTGAGCCTGTTTGGCTTTGAACTTCTCCCCTAGGCTGCACACGCAAGATTGTCAGGGCTCCTGGTAACTGAGACAAGGTTTGGTAAGACAGTTTTGACAGCTAGGCAAGACTGTATATTTTCAGATTAAATAGTCGGGTAAGCCTGTTTGCCTTTGTCTTGCGCCCCTAGGATGCAAGTGCTGGATTAACAGGGTTCCTGGTATCTGAGACAAGTTTCGGTAAAGCAATTTTGATTTCCAGGTGAGGCTGAATGTGTTTAGACTTAATAGTCGGGTGAGACTAGTTTGCTTTGACTTGGTCCCCTAGGCTGCAGATGCTAGATTAACAGGGCTCCTGGTTTTTAAAAAAAGTTTTAGTAAAACAGTTTTGACAGCTAGGTAAGGCTGTATGTTTTAAGATTAAATAGTTGGTTGAGCCTGTTTGGCTTTGACTTGCGCCCCCAGGATGCAAATACTGGATTAATAAGGTTCCTGGTATCTGAGACAAGTTTTAGTAAGGCAATTTTGAGTTCCAGGTGAGGCTGAATGTGTTAAGACTTAATAGTAGGGTGAGTCTATTTGGCTTTGACTTGCTCCCCCAGGCTGCAAATGCTAGATTAACAGGGCTCCTGGAATCTTAAAAAAGTTTTAGTAAAACAGTTTTGACAGCTAGGTAAGGCTGTATGTTTTAGGATTAAATAGCCGGGTGAGCCTGTTTGGCTTTGACTTGCGCCCCCAGGATGCAAATGCTAGATTATCTGGGATCCTTGTATCTGAGACAAGTTTCGGTAAAGCAATTTTGACTTCCGGGTGAGGCTGTATGTTTTAGGATTAAATAGTCGGATGAGCCTGTTTGGCTTTGACTTGCTCCCCTAGGCTCCACATGCCAGATAGGCGGAGCTCCTGGAATCTAAGACAAGGTTTGGTAAAACAGTTTTGACAGCTAGGCAAGACTGTATGTTTTAAGATTAAGAAGTCGGTAGAGCATGTTTGGCTTTGACTTGCGCCCCTAGGCGGCACATGCCAGATTGGCGGGGCTCCTGGAATCTGATAGATGTTTTGGTAAAGCAGTTTTGGCAACCAGATGGGACTGTGTGTTTTCAGATTGGATAATGAGGTCCGACTAATTGGCTTTGACTTGTACCCCTAGGCTGCAAATGCCAGATTGGCCGGGTTTTGGTAGAGCAGTTTCGGCGGCCAGACGGGGCTGTATGTTTAGTATTAAATAGTCGGGTGAGCCTGTTTTGCTTTGACCTGCTCCCCTAGGCTGCACATGCCAGATTGGCAGGGCTCCTGGTATCTGAGACAAGTTTTGGTAAAACTGTTTTGACAGCTAGGCAAGACTGTATGTTTTAAGATTAAAGAGTCGGGTAAGCCAGTTTGGCTTTGACTTGCGCCTCAGGATGCAAATGCTGGATTAACAGGGTTCCTGCTATCTGAGACAAGTTTTGGTAAAGCAATTTTGAGTTCTATTTGAGGCTGAATGTGTTAAGACTTAATAGGCAGGTGAGACTATTTTGCTTTGACCTGCTCCCCTAGGCTGCACACGCCAGATTGGCAGGGCTCCTGGTATCTGAGACAAGGTTTGGTAAAACAGTTTTGACAGCTAGGTAAGGCTGTATGTTTTAAGATTAAATAGTCGGGTGAGCCTATTTAGCTTTGACTTGCGCCCCCAAGATGCAAATACTGGATTAACAGGTTTCCTGGTATCTGAGACAAGTTTTGGTAAATCAGTTTTGGCGGCCAGATGGGGCTGTATGTTTTAAGATTTAATAGTCGGGTGAGGCTATTTGGCTTTGACGTGCTCCCTTACGCTGCAAATGCTAGATTAACAGGGCTCCTGGTATCCATGACAAGTTTTGATAAAGCAGCTTTGGCAGGCAGATGGGGCTGATTGTTTTAAGATTAAATTGTAGAGTGAGCCTGTTTGGCTTTGAACTTCTCCCCTAGGCTGCACACGCAAGATTGTCAGGGCTCCTGGTAATTGAGACAAGGTTTGGTAAAACAGTATTGACAGCTAGGCAAGACTGTATATTTTCAGATTAAATAGTCGGGTAAGCCTGTTTGCCTTTGTCTTGCGCCCCTAGGATGCAAATGCTAGATTAACAGGGTTCCTGGTATCTGAGACAAGTTTTGGTAAGGCAATTTTGAGTTCTATTTGAGGCTGAATGTGTTAAGACTTAATAGGCAGGTGAGACTATTTTGCTTTGACCTGCTCCCCTAGGCTGCACACGCCAGATTGGCAGGGCTCCTGGTATCTGAGACAAGGTTTGGTAAAACAGTTTTGACAGCTAGGTCAGGATACATGTTTGAAGGTTAAATAGTCGGGTGAGCCTGTTTGGCTTTGACTTGCGCCCCCAGGATGCAAATGCTAGATTATCTGGGATCCTTGTATCTGAGACAAGTTTCGGTAAAGCAATTTTGACTTCCAGGTGAGGCTGTATGTTTTAGGATTAAATAGTCGGATGAGCCTGTTTGGCTTTGATTTGCTCCCCTAGGCTCCACATGCCAGATAGGCGGGGCTCCTGGAATCTAAGACAAGGTTTGGTAAAACAGTTTTGACAGCTAGGCAAGACTGTATGTTTTAAGATTAAAAAGTCGGTTGAGCATGTTTGGCTTTGACTTGCGCCCCCAGACGGCACATGCCAGATTGGCGGGGCTCCTGGAAACTGATAGATGTTTTGGTAAAGCAGTTTTGGCAACCAGATGGGACTGTGTGTTTTCAGATTGGATAATGAGGTCCGACTAATTGGCTTTGACTTGTTCCCCTAGGCTGCAAATGCCAGATTGGCCGGGTTTTGGTAGAGCAGTTTCGGCGGCCAGATGGGGCTGTATGTTTAGTATTAAATAGTCGCGTGAGCCTGTTTTGCTTTGACCTGCTCCCCTAGGCTGCACATGCCAGATTGGCAGGGCTCCTGGTATCTGAGACAATTTTTGGTAAAACTGTTTTGACAGCTAGGCAAGACTGTATGTTTTAAGATTAAAGAGTCGGGTAAGCCAGTTTGGCTTTGACTTGCGCCCCTATGATGCAAATGCTGGATTGGTTCCTGGTATCTGAGACAAGTTTTGGTAAGGCAATTTTGAGTTCCAGGTGAGGCTGAATGTGTTAAGACTTAATAGTCGGGTGAGTCTATTTGGCTTTGACTTGCTCCCCTAGGCGGCACATGCCAGATTGGCGGGGCTCCTGGAATCTAAGACAAGGTTTGATAAAACAGTTTTGACAGCTGGGCAAGACTGTATGTTTTAAGATTAAAGAGTCGGGTGAGCCTGTTTGGCTTTGTATTGCGCCCCTAGGATGCAAATGCTGGATTAACAGGATTCCTGGTATCTGAGACAAGTTTTGCTAAGGCAATTTTGAGTTCCAGGTGAGGCTGAATGTTTTAAGACTTAGTAGTCGGGTGAGGCTATTTCGCTTTGACTTGCTCCTCTACGCTGCAAATGCTAGATTAATAGGCCTCCTGGTATCCATGACAAGTTTTGATAAAGCAGCTTTTGCAGCCAGATGGGGCTGTTTGTTTTAAGATTAAATTGTAGGATGAGCCTGTTTGGCTTTGAACTTCTCCCCTAGGCTGCACACGCCAGATTGGCAGGGCTCCTGGTAACTGAGAGTTTTGAGAGCTAGGCAAGACTGTGTGTTTTAAGATTAAAGAGTCGGGTGAGCCCAGGGTTCCTGGTATCTGAGACAAGTTTTGTTAAAGCAGTTTTGGCGGCCAGATGGGGCTGTGTGTTTTAAGATTTAATAGTCGGGTGAGGCTATTTGGCTTTGACTTGCTTCCATACGCTGCAAATGCTAGATTAACAGAGCTCCTGGTATTCATGACAAGTTTTGATAAAGCAGCTTTGTCAGCCAAATGGGGCTGTTTGTTTTAAGATTAAATTGATTAACAGGGATCCTTGTATCTGAGACAAGTTTCGGTAAAGCAATTTTGACTTCCAGTTGAGGCTGTATGTTTTAGGATTAAATAGTCGGGTGAGCCTGTTTGGCTTTGTCTTGTGCCCCTAGGATGCAAATGCAGGATTATCAGGGTTCCTGGTATCTGAGACAAGTTTTGGTAAAGCAGTTTTGGCGGCCAGATGGGGTTATATGTTTTAAGATTTAATATTCGGGTGAGGCTATTTGGCTTTGACTTGCTCCCCTACGCTGCAAATTCCAGATTAACAGGGCTCCTGGTATCTAAGACAAGTTTTGGTAAAGCAGTTTTGGCAGCCAGATGGGGCTATTTGTTATAAGCCTATTTGGCTTTGACTTGCTCCTCTAGGCTCCACATGCGAGATTGGCGGGGCTCCTGGAATCTTAGACAAGGTTTGGTAAAACAGTTTTGACAGCTGGGCAAGACCGTATGTTTTAAGATTAAAGAGTCGGGTGAGCCTGTTTGGCTTTGTATTGCGCCCCTAGGATGCAAATGCTGGAATAACAAGGTTCCTGGTATCTGAGACAAGTTTCGGTAAATCAATTTTGACTTGCAGGTTAGGCTGTATGTCTTCAGACTTATTAGTCGGTAAAGCAATTTTGACTTCCAGGTGAGGCTGAATGTTTTAGGATTAAATAGTCGGATGGGCTCCTGGAATCTGATATATGTTTTGGTGAAGCGTTTTGGCAACCAGATGGGACTGTGTGTTTTCAGATTGGATAATGAGGTCAGACTAATTGGCTTTGACTTGATCCCCTAGGCTGCAAATGCCAGATTGGCAGGGTTTTGGTAGAGCAGATTTGGCGGCCAGATGGGGCTGTATGTTTCAGTATTAAATAGTCGGGTGAGCCTGTTTTGCTTTTGCCTGCTCCCCTAGGATGCACATGCCAGATTGGCAGGGCTCCTGTTATCTGAGACAAGTTTTGGTAAAGCAGTTTTGGCGGCCAGATGGGGTTGTATGTTTTAAGATTTAATAGTCGGGTGAGACTAGGCTGCAAATGCTAGATTATCAGGGATCCTTGTATCTGAGACAAGTTTCGGTAAATCAATTTTGACTTGCAGGTTAGGCTGTATGTCTTCAGACTTATTAGTCGGTAAAGCAATTTTGACTTCCAGGTGAGGCTGTATGTTTTAGGATTAAATAGTCGGATGAGCCTGTTTGGCTTTGAATTTCTCCCCTAGGCTCCACATGCCAGATTGGCGGGGCTCCTGGAATCTAAGACAAGGTTTGGTAAAACAGTTTTGAGAGCTAGGGAAGACTGTATGTTTTAAGATTAAAGAGTCAGGTGAGCCTGTTTGGCTTTGACTTGCTCCCCTAGGCTGCAAATGCTAGATTAACAGGGCTTCTGGAATCTAAAAAAAGTTTAAGTAAAACAGTTTTGACAGCTAGGCAAGACCGTATATTTTAAGATTAAAGAGTCGGGTGAGCCTGTTTGGCTTTGACTTGCGCCCCTAGGATGCAAATGCTGGATTAACAGGGTTCCTGGTGTCTGAGACAAGCTTTGGTAAGGCAATTTTGACTTCCAGGTGAGGCTGAATTTTTTAAGACTTAATAGTCGGGTGAGACTAATTTGGCTTAACTTGCTCACCTAGGCTGCAAATGCTAGATTAACAGGGCTCCTGGAATCTAAAAAAAGTTTTAGTAAAACAGTTTTGACAGCTTGGTAAGGCTGTATGTTTGAGGATTAAATAGTCGAGTGAGCCTGTTTGGCTTTGTCTTGCGCCCCTAGGATGCAAATGCTGGATTAACAGGGTTCCTGGTATGTGAGCCAAGTTTTGGTAAGGCAATTTTGAGTACCAGGTCAGGCTGAATGTTTTAAGACTTAATAGTCGGGTGAGGCTATTTGGCTTTGAATTGCTCCCCTACGCTGCAAATGCTAGATTAACAGGCATCGTGCTATCCATGACAAGTTTTGATAAAGTAGCTTTTGCAGCCAGATGGGGCTGTTTGTTTTAAGATTAAATTGTAGGATGAGCCTGTTTGGCTTTGAACTGCGCACCTAGGATGCAAATGCTGGATTAACAGTGTTCCTGGTATCTGAGACAAGTTTTGTTAAAGCAGTTTTGGCGGCCAGATGGGGCTGTATGTTTTACGGTTTAATAGTCGGGTGAGGCTATTTGGCTTTGACTTGCTCCCCTACGCTGCAAATGCTAGATTAACAGGGCTCCTGGTATCCATTACAAGTTTTGATAAAGCAGCTTTGGCAGCCAGATGGGGCTGTTTGTTTTAAGATTAAATTGTAGGATGAGGGTTCCTGGTATCTGACACAAGTTTTGGTAAAGCAGTTTGGCGGCCAGTTGGGGTTGTATTTGACTTGCTTTGACTTGCTACGCTAGGCTGCAATTGCTAATTAACAGAGATCCTTGTATCTGAGACAAGTTTCGGTAAAGCAATTTTGACTTCCAGGTGGCTTTGGCAGCCAGATGGGGCAGTATGTTTTAAGATTAAATTGTCGGGTGAGCCTGTTTGGCTTTGTATTGCGCCCCTAGGATGCAAATGCTGGATTATCAGGGTTCCTGGTATCTGAGACAAGTTTTGGTAAGGCAATTTTGAGTTCCAGGTACGGCTGAATGTTTTAAGACTTAGTAGTCGGGTGAGGCTATTTGGCTTTGACTTGCTCCTCTACGCTGCAAATGCTAGATTAATAGGCCTCCTGGTATCCATGACAAGTTTTGATAAAGCAGCTTTTGCAGCCAGATGGGGCTGTTTGTTTTAAGATTAAATTGTAGGATGAGCCTGTTTGGCTTTGAACTTCTCCCCGAGGCTGCACACGCCAGATTGTCAGGGCTCCTGGTAACTGAGACAAGGTTTGGTAAAACAGTTTTGAGAGCTAGGCAAGACTGTATTTTTTAAGATTAAAGAGTCGGGTGAGCCTGTTTGGCTTTGTCTTGCGCCCCTTGGATGCATATGCTGGATTAACAGGGTTCCTGGTATCTGAGACAAGTTTTGGTAATGCAATTTTGAGTTCCAGGTCAGGCTGAATGTTTTAAGACTTAATAGTCGGGTGAGGCTATTTGGCTTTGCCTTGCTCCCCTTGGCGGCACATGCCAAATTGGTGGGGCTCCTGGAATCTAAAAAAGTTTTGGTAAAACAGTTTTGACAGCTAGGTCAGGCTACATGTATTAAGATTAAATAGTCGGGTGAGCCTGTTAGCCTTTGACTTGCGCCCACAGGATGCAAATACTGGATTAACAGGGTTCCTGGTATCTGAGACAAGTTTTTGTAAGGCAATTTTGAGTTACAGGTGAGGCTGAATGTGTTAAGACTTAATAGCCAGGTGAGACTATTTTGCTTTGACTTGCTCCCCTACGCTACAAATGCTAGATTAACAGGGCTCCTGGTATCTAAGACAAGTTTTGGAAAAGCAGTTTTGGCAGCCAGATGGGGCTGTATGTTTTAAGATTAAATTGTCGGGTGAGCCTGTTTGGCTTTGAACTGCGCCCCTAGAATGCAAATGCTGGATTAACAGGGTTCCTGGTATCTGACACAAGTTTTGGTAAAGCAGTTTGGCGGCCAGTTGGGGTTGTATTTGACTTGCTTTGACTTGCTACGCTAGGCTGCAAATGCTAATTAACAGAGATCCTTGTATCTGAGACAAGTTTCGGTAAAGCAATTTTGACTTCCAGGTGGCTTTGGCAGCCAGATGGGGCAGTATGTTTTAAGATTAAATTGTCGGGTGAGCCTGTTTGGCTTTAAACTGCGCCTCTAGGATGCAAATGCTGGATTAACAGGGTTCCTGGTATCTGACACAAGTTTTGGTAAAGCAGTTTGGCGGCCAGTTGGGGTTGTATGTTTTAAGATTTAACAGTCGGGTGAGACTATCTGGCTTTGACTTGCTACCCTAGGCTGCAAATGCCAGATTAAAAGGTCTCCTGGTGTCTAAGACAAGTTTTGATAAAGCAGTTTTGGCAGCCAGATGGGGCTGTTTGTTTTAAGATTAAATTGTAAATTGTCCTGGCATCTGAGACAAGTTTTGGTAAGGCAATTTTGAGTTACAGGTGAGGCTGAATGTGTTAAGACTTAAAAGTCAGGTGAGACTATTTGGCTTTGACTTGCTCCCCTAGGCTGCAAATGCTAGATTAACAGGGCTCCTGGAATCTAAAAAAAGTTTTGGTAAAACAGTTTTGAAAACTAGGTCAGGCTACATGTTTGAAGATTAAATAGTCGGGTGAGCCTGTTTGACTTTGACTTGCGCCCGCAGGATGCAAATACTGGATTAACAGAGTTTCTGGTATCTGAGACAAGTTTTGGTAAGGCAATTTTGAGTTAGAGGTGAGGCTGAATGTGTTAAGACTTAATAGTCAGGTGAGACTATTTTGCTTTGACTTGCTCCCCTAGGCTACAAATGCTAGATTAACAGGGCTCCTGGTATATAAGACAAGTTTTGGTAAAGCAGTTTTGGCAGCCAGATGGGGCTGTATGTTTTATGATTGAATTGTCGGGTGAGCCTGTTTGGCTTCGAACTGCGCCCCTAGGATGCAAATGCTGGATTAACAGGGTTCCTGGTATCTGACACAAGTTTTGGTAAAGCAGTTTGGCGGCCAGATGGGGTTGTATGTCTTAAGATTTAATAGTCGGGTGAGACTATTTGGCTTTGACTTGCTACCCTAGGCTGCAAATGCTAGATTAACAGAGATCCTTGTATCTGAGACAAGTTTCGGTAAAGCAATTTTGACATCCAGGTGGCTTTGGCAGCCAGATGGGGCTGTATGTTTTAGGATTAAATTGTAGGATGAGCCTGTTTGGCTTTGAACTGCGCCCCTAGGATGCAAATGCTGGATTAACAGGGTTCCTGGAATCTGACACAAGTTTTGGTAAAGCTGTTTGGCGGCCAGTTGGGGTTGTATGTTTTAAGATTTAATAGTCGGGTGCAACCATTTGGCTTTGACATGCTAGCCTAGGCTGCAAATGCTACATTAACAGAGATCCTTGTATCTGAGACAAGTTTCGGTAAAGTAATTTTGACTTCCAGGTGAGGCTGTATGTTTTAAGATTAAATAGTTGGATGAGCCTGTTTGGCTTTGACTTGCTCCTCTAGGCTGCAAATGCCAGTTTAAAAGGTCTTCTGGTATCTAAGACAAGTTTTGGTTAAGCAGTTTTGGCAGCCAGATGGGGCTGTTTGCTTTAAGGTTAAATTGTAAATTGTCCTGGTATCTGAGACAAGTTTTGGTAAGGCAATTTTGAGTTACAGGTGAGGCTGAATGTGTTAAGGCTTAAAAGTCAGGTGAGACTATTTGGCTTTGACTTGCTCCCCTAGGCTGCAAATGCTAGATTAACAGGGCTCCTGGAATCTAAAAAAAGTTTTGGTAAAACAGTTTTGAAAACTAGGTCAGGCTACATGTTTGAAGATTAAATAGTCGGGTGAGCCTGTTTGACTTTGACTTGCGCCCGCAGGATGCAAATACTGGATTAACAGAGTTTCTGGTATCTGAGACAAGTTTTGGTAAGGCAATTTTGAGTTAGAGGTGAGGCTGAATGTGTTAAGACTTAATAGTCAGGTGAGACTATTTTGCTTTGACTTGCTCCCCTAGGCTACAAATGCTATATTAACAGGGCTCCTGGTATATAAGACAAGTTTTGGTAAAGCAGTTTTGGCAGCCAGATGGGGCTGTATGTTTTATGATTGAATTGTCGGGTGAGCCTGTTTGGCTTCGAACTGCGCCCCTAGGATGCAAATGCTGGATTAACAGGGTTCCTGGTATCTGACACAAGTTTTGGTAAAGCAGTTTGGCGGCCAGATGGGGTTGTATGTCTTAAGATTTAATAGTCGGGTGAGACTATTTGGCTTTGACTTGCTACCCTAGGCTGCAAATGCTAGATTAACAGAGATCCTTGTATCTGAGACAAGTTTCGGTAAAGCAATTTTGACATCCAGGTGGCTTTGGCAGCCAGATGGGGCTGTATGTTTTAGGATTAAATTGTAGGATGAGCCTGTTTGGCTTTGAACTGCGCCCCTAGGATGCAAATGCTGGATTAACAGGGTTCCTGGAATCTGACACAAGTTTTGGTAAAGCTGTTTGGCGGCCAGTTGGGGTTGTATGTTTTAAGATTTAATAGTCGGGTGCAACCATTTGGCTTTGACATGCTAGCCTAGGCTGCAAATGCTACATTAACAGAGATCCTTGTATCTGAGACAAGTTTCGGTAAAGTAATTTTGACTTCCAGGTGAGGCTGTATGTTTTAAGATTAAATAGTTGGATGAGCCTGTTTGGCTTTGACTTGCTCCTCTAGGCTGCAAATGCCAGTTTAAAAGGTCTTCTGGTATCTAAGTCGGCCAGATGGGGCTGTATGCTTAAAGATTTAATAGTCGGGTGAGGCTATTTGGCTTTGACTGGCTCCCTTACGCTGCAAATGCTAGATTAACAGGGCTACTGGTATCCATGACAAGCCTTGATAAAGCAGCTTTGGCAGCCAGATGGGACTGTTTCTTTTAAGATTAAATTGAAGAGTGAGCCTGTTTGGCTCTGAACTTCTCCCCTGGGCTGCACACGCCAGATTGGCAGGGCTCCTGGTAACTGAGACAAGGTTTGGTAAAACAGTTTTAAGAGCTAGGCAAGACAGTATTTTTTAAGATTAAAGAGTTGGGTGAGCCCAGGGTTCCTGGTATCTGAGACAAGTTTTGTTAGAGCATTTTTGGCGGCCAGATGGGGCTGTATGTTTTAAGATTTAATAGTCAGGTGAGGCTATTCGGCTTTGACTTGCACCCATACGCTGCAAATGCTAGATTAACAGGGCTCCTGGTATCCATGACAAGTTTTGATAAAGCAGCTTTGGCAGCCAGATGGGGCTGTTTGTTTTAAGATTAAATTGATTAACAGGGATCCTTGTATCTGAGACAAGTTTCGGTAAAGCAGTTTTGACTTCCAGGTGAGGCTGTATGTTTTAGGATTAAATAGTCGGATGAGCCTGTTTGGCTTTGAATTTCTCCCCTAGGCTCCACATGCCAGATTGGCGGGGCTCCTGGAATCTAAGACAAGGTTTGGTAAAACAGTTTTGAGAGCTAAGCAAGACTGTATGTTTTAAGATTAAAGAGTCAGGTGAGCCAGTTTGGCTTTGACTTGCGCCCCTAGGATGCAAATGCTGGATTAACAGGGTTCCTGGTGTCTGAGAAAAGCTTTGGTAAAGCAATTTTGACTTCCAGGTGAGGCTGTATGTTTTAGGATTAAATAGTCGGATGAGCCTGTTTGGCTTTGTATTGCGCCCCTAGGATGCAAATGCTGGATTGGCGGGGCTCCTGGAATCTAAGACAAGGTTTGGTAAAACAGTTTTGAGAGCTAAGCAAGACTGTATGTTTTAAGATTAAAGAGTCAGGTGAGCCAGTTTGGCTTTGACTTGCGCCCCTAGAATGCAAATGCTGGATTTACAGGGCTCCTGGAATCTAAGACTAGGTTTGGTAAAACAGTTTTGACAGCAGGGCAAGACTGTATGTTTTAAGATTAAATAATCGGTTGAGCCTGTTTGGCTTTGAGTTGCGCCCCTAGGATGCAAATGCTGGATTAACAGGGTTCTGGTGTCTGAGACAAGCTTTGGTAAGGCAATTTTGACATTCAGGTGAGGCTGAATTTTTTAAGACTTAATAGTCGGGTGAGACTAATTTGCTTTGACTTGCTCCCCTAGGCTGCAAATGCTAGATTAACAGGGCTTCTGGAATCTAAAAAAGTTTAAGTAAAACAAATTTGACAGCTAGGCAAGACCGTATGTTTTAAGATTAAAGAGTCGGGTGAGCCTGTTTGGCTTTGACTTGCGCCCCTAGGATGCAAATGCTGGATTAACAGGGTTCCTGGTGTCTGAGACAAGCTTTGGTAAGGCAATTTTGACTTCCAGGTGAGGCTGAATTTTTTAAGACTTAATAGTCGGGTGAGACTAATGTGGCTTGACTTGCACCCCTAGGCCGCAAATGCTAGATTAACAGGGCTCCTGGAATCTAAAAAAAGTTTTAGTAAAACAGTTTTTACAGCTAGGTAAGGCAGTATGTTTGAGGATTAAATAGTCGGGTGAGCCTGTTTGGCTTTGTCTTGCGCCCCTAGGATGCAAATGCTGGATTAACAGGGTTCCTGGTATGTGAGACAAGTTTTGGTAAGGCAATTTTGAGTTCCAGGTCAGGCTGAATGTTTTAAGACTTAATAGTCGGGTGAGGCTATTTGGCTTTGAATTGCTCCCCTACGCTGCAAATGCTAGATTAACAGGCATCGTGCTATCCATGACAAGTTTTGATAAAGCAGCTTTTGCAGCCAGATGGGGCTGTTTGTTTTGAGATTAAATTGTAGGATGAGCCTGTTTGGCTTTGAACTGCGCGCCTAGGATGCAAATGCTGGATTAACAGTGTTCCTGGTATCTGACACAAGTTTTGGTAAAGCAGTTTGGCGGCCAGTTGGGGTTGTATGTTTTAAGATTTAATAGTCGGGTGAGACTATTTGGCTTTGACTTGCTACCCTAGGCTGCAAATGCTAGATTAACAGAGATCCTTGTATCTGAGACAAGTTTCGGTGAAGCAATTTTGACTTCCAGGTGGCTTTGACAGCTAGATGGGGCTGTATGTTTTATGATTAAATTGTCGGGTGAGCCTGTTTGGCTTCGAACTGCGCCCCTAGGATGCAAATGCTGGATTAACAGGGTTCCTGGTATCTGACACAAGTTTTGGTAAAGCAGTTTGGCGGCCAGATGGGGTTGTATGTTTTAAGATTTAATAGTCGGGTGAGACTATTTGGCTTTGACTTGCTACCCTAGGCTGCAAATGCTAGATTAACAGAGATCCTTGTATCTGAGACAAGTTTCGGTAAAGCAATTTTGACATCCAGGTGGCTTTGGCAGCCAGATGGGGCTGTATGTTTTAGGATTAAATTGTAGGATGAGCCTGTTTGGCTTTGAACTGCGCCCCTAGGATGCAAATGCTGGATTAACAGGGTTCCTGGAATCTGACACAAGTTTTGGTAAAGCTGTTTGGCGGCAAGTTGGGGTTGTATGTTTTAAGATTTAATAGTCGGGTGCAACCATTTGGCTTTGACATGCTAGCCTAGGCTGCAAATGCTACATTAACAGAGATCCTTGTATCTGAGACAAGTTTCGGTAAAGTAATTTTGACTTCCAGGTGAGGCTGTATGTTTTAAGATTAAATAGTTGGATGAGCCTGTTTGGCTTTGACTTGCTCCTCTAGGCTGCAAATGCCAGTTTAAAAGGTCTTCTGGTATCTAAGACAAGTTTTGGTTAAGCAGTTTTGGCAGCCAGATGGGGCTGTTTGCTTTAAGGTTAAATTGTAAATTGTCCTGGTATCTGAGACAAGTTTTGGTAAGGCAATTTTGAGTTACAGGTGAGGCTGAATGTGTTAGGACTTAAAAGTCAGGTGAGACTATTTTGCTTTGACTTGCTCCCCTAGGCTGCAAATGCTAGATTAACAGGCCTCCTGGAATCTAAAAAAAGTTTTGGTAAAACAGTTTTAACAGCTAGTTCAGGCTACATGTTTGAAGATTAAATAGTCGGGTGAGCCTGTTTGACTTTGACTTGCGCCCCCAGTATGCAAATACTGGATTAAAAGGGTTCCTGGTATCTGAGACAAGTTTTGGTAAGGCAATTTTGAGTTACAGGTGATGCTGAATGTGTTAAGACTTAATAGTCAGGTGAGACTATTTTGCTTTGACTTGCTCCCCTAGGCGGCAAATGCTAGATTAACAGGGCTCCAGGTATCTAAGACAAGTTTTGGCAAAGCAGTTTTGGCAGCCAGATGGGGCTGTATGTTTTAAGATTAAATTGTCGGGTGAGCCTCTTTGGTTTTGAACTGCACCCCTAGGATGCAAATGCTGGATTAACAGGGTACCTGACACAAGTTTTGGTAAAGCAGTTTTGGCGGCCAGATGGGGCTGTATGCTTAAAGATTTAATAGTCTGGTGAGGCTATTTGGCTTTGACTGGCTCCCTTACGCTGCAAATGCTAGATTAACAGGGCTACTGGTATCCATGACAAGCCTTGATAAAGCAGCTTTGGCAGCCAGATGGGACTGTTTCTTTTAAGATTAAATTGAAGAGTGAGCCTGTTTGGCTCTGAACTTCTCCCCTGGGCTGCACACGCCAGATTGGCAGGGCTCCTGGTAACTGAGACAAGGTTTGGTAAAACAGTTTTAAGAGCTAGGCAAGACAGTATTTTTTAAGATTAAAGAGTTGGGTGAGCCCAGGGTTCCTGGTATCTGAGACAAGTTTTGTTAGAGCATTTTTGGCGGCCAGATGGGGCTGTATGTTTTAAGATTTAATAGTCAGGTGAGGCTATTCGGCTTTGACTTGCACCCATACGCTGCAAATGCTAGATTAACAGGGCTCCTGGTATCCATGACATGTTTTGATAAAGCAGCTTTGGCAGCCAGATGGGGCTGTTTGTTTTAAGATTAAATTGATTAACAGGGATCCTTGTATCTGAGACAAGTTTCGGTAAAGCAATTTTGACTTCCAGTTGAGGCTGTATGTTTTAGGATTAAATAGTCCGATGAGCCTATTTGGCTTTGACTTGCGCCCCTAGGATGCAAATGCTAGATTATCAGGGATCCTTGTATCTGAGACAAGTTTCGGTAAAGCAGTTTTGACTTCCAGGTGAGGCTGTATGTTTTAGGATTAAATAGTCGGATGAGCCTGTTTGGCTTTGAATTTCTCCCCTAGGCTCCACATGCCAGATTGGCGGGGCTCCTGGAATCTAAGACAAGGTTTGGTAAAACAGTTTTGAGAGCTAAGCAAGACTGTATGTTTTAAGATTAAAGAGTCAGGTGAGCCAGTTTGGCTTCGACTTGCGCCCCTAGGATGCAAATGCTGGATTAACAGGGTTCCTGGTGTCTGAGAAAAGCTTTGGTAAAGCAATTTTGACTTCCAGGTGAGGCAGTATGTTTTAGGATTAAATAGTCGGATAAGCCTGTTTGGCTTTGTATTGCGCCCCTAGGATGCAAATGCTGGATTAACAGGGTTCTGGTGTCTGAGACAAGCTTTGGTAAGGCTATTTTGACTTCCAGGTGAGGCTGAATTTTTTAAGACTTAATAGTCGGGTGAGACTAATTTGCTTTGACTTGCTCCCCTAGGCTGCAAATGCTAGATTAACAGGGCTCCTGGAATCTAAGACAAGGTTTGGTAAAACAGTTTTGAGAGCTAAGCAAGACTGTATGTTTTAAGATTAAAGAGTCAGGTGAGCCAGTTTGGCTTTGACTTGCGCCCCTAGAATGCAAATGCTGGATTTACAGGGCTCCTGGAATCTAAGACTAGGTTTGGTAAAACAGTTTTGACAGCAGGGCAAGACTGTATGTTTTAAGATTAAATAATCGGTTGAGCCTGTTTTGCTTTGAGTTGCGCCCCTAGGATGCAAATGCTGGATTAACAGGGTTCTGGTGTCTGAGACAAGCTTTGGTAAGGCAATTTTGACATCCAGGTGAGGCTGAATTTTTTAAGACTTAATAGTCGGGTGAGACTAATTTGCTTTGACTTGCTCCCCTAGGCTGCAAATGCTAGATTAACAGGGCTTCTGGAATCTAAAAAAGTTTAAGTAAAACAGTTTTGACAGCTAGGCAAGACCGTATGTTTTAAGATTAAAGAGTCGGGTGAGCCTGTTTGGCTTTGACTTGCGCCCCTAGGATGCAAATGCTGGATTAACAGGGTTCCTGGTGTCTGAGACAAGCTTTGGTAAGGCAATTTTGACTTCCAGGTGAGGCTGAATTTTTTAAGACTTAATAGTCGGGTGAGACTAATGTGGCTTGACTTGCACCCCTAGGCCGCAAATGCTAGATTAACAGGGCTCCTGGAATCTAAAAAAAGTTTTAGTAAAACAGTTTTGACAGCTAGGTAAGGCAGTATGTTTGAGGATTAAATAGTCGGGTGAGCCTGTTTGGCTTTGTCTTGCGCCCCTAGGATGCAAATGCTGGATTAACAGGGTTCCTGGTATGTGAGACAAGTTTTGGTAAGGCAATTTTGAGTTCCAGGTCAGGCTGAATGTTTTAAGACTTAATAGTCGGGTGAGGCTATTTGGCTTTGAATTGCTCCCCTACGCTGCAAATGCTAGATTAACAGGCATCGTGCTATCCATGACAAGTTTTGATAAAGCAGCTTTTGCAGCCAGATGGGGCTGTTTGTTTTGAGATTAAATTGTAGGATGAGCCTGTTTAGCTTTGAACTGCGCGCCTAGGATGCAAATGCTGGATTAACAGTGTTCCTGGTATCTGACACAAGTTTTGGTAAAGCAGTTTGGCGGCCAGTTGGGGTTGTATGTTTTAAGATTTAATAGTCAGGTGAGACTATTTGGCTTTGACTTGCTACCCTAGGCTGCAAATGCTAGATTAACAGAGATCCTTGTATCT
Organism: Drosophila kanekoi; assembly: GCA_037075305.1. Lineage (NCBI taxonomy): Eukaryota > Metazoa > Arthropoda > Insecta > Diptera > Drosophilidae > Drosophila > Drosophila kanekoi. Next base: position 62,511 of record JBAMCE010000383.1, on the reverse strand, counting down.
GAGACAAGTTTCGGTAAAGCAATTTTGACTTCCAGGTGGCTTTGACAGCTAGATGGGGCAGTATGTTTTAAGATTAAATTGTCGGGTGAGCCTGTTTGGCTTTGAACTGCGCCTCTAGGATGCAAATGCTGGATTAACAGGGTTCCTGGTATCTGACCCAAGTATTGGTAGAGCAATTTGGCGGCCAGATGGGGTTGTATGTTTTAAGATTTAATAGTCGGTGGAGACTATTTGGCTTTGACCTGCTCCCCTAGGCTGCAAATTCTAGATTAACAGAGATTGGTGGGGCTCCTGGTAACTGAGACAAGGTTTGGTAAAACAGTTTTGACAGCTAGGCAAGACTGTATGTTTTAAGATTAAATAGTCGGGTGAGCCCAGGGTTCCTGGGATCTGAGACAAGTTTTGTTAAAGCAGTTTTGGGGGACAGATGGGGCTATATGTTTTACGATTTAATAGTCGGGTGAGGCTATTTGGCTTTGACTTGCTCCCCTACGCTGCAAATGCTAGATTAACAGGGCTCCTGGTTTTGATGAAGCAGCTTTGGCAGCCAGATGGGGCTGTTTGTTTTAAGATTAAATTGTAGGATGAGCCTGTTTGGCTTTGAACTTCTCCCCCGGGCTGCACACGCCAGATTGGCAGGGCTCCTGGAAACTGAGACAAGGTTTGGTAATACAGTTTTGACAGCTAGACTAGACCGTATGTTTTAAGATTAAAGATTCGGGTGAGCCTGTTTGGCTTTGTCTTCCGCCCCTTGGATGCAAATGCTGGATTAACAGGGTTCCTGGTATCTGAGACAAGTTTTGGTAATGCAATTTTGAGTTGCAGGTCAGGCTGAATGTTTTAAGACTGAATAGTCGGGTGAGGCTATTTGGCTTTGCCTTGCTCCCCTAGGCGGCACATGACAAATTGGTGGGGCTCCTGGAATCTAAAAAAAGTTTTGGTAAAACAGTTTTGACAGCTAGGTCAGGCTACATGTATTAAGATTAAATAGTCGGGTGAGCCTGTTAGCCTTTGACTTGCGCCCACAGGATGCAAATACTGGATTAACAGGGTTCCTGGTATCTGAGACAAGTTTTTGTAAGGCAATTTTGAGTTACAGGTGAGGCTGAATGTGTTAAGACTTAATAGCCAGGTGAGACTATTTTGCTTTGACTTGCTCCCCTACGCTGCATATACTAGATTAACAGGGCTCCTGGTTTCTAAGAAAAGTTTTGGAAAAGCAGTTTTGGCAGCCAGATGGGGCTGTATGTTTTAAGATTAAATTGTCGGGTGAGCCTGTTTGGCTTTGAACTGCGCCCCTAGAATGCAAATGCTGGATTAACAGGGTTCCTGGTATCTGACACATGTTTTGGTAAAGCAGTTTGGCGGCCAGTTGGGGTTGTATTTGACTTGCTTTGACTTGCTACCCTAGGCTGCAAATGCTTATTTACAGAGATCCTTGTATCTGAGACAAGTTTCGGTAAAGCAATTTTGACTTCCAGGTGGCTTTGGCAGCCAGATGGGGCAGTATGTTTTAAGATTAAATTGTCGGGTGAGCCTGTTTGGCTTTAAACTGCGCCTCTAGGATGCAAATGCTGGATTAACAGGGTTCCTGGTATCTGACACAAGTTTTGGTAAAGCAGTTTGGCGGACAGTTGGGGTTGTATGTTTTAAGATTTAATAGTCGGGTGAGACTATCTGGCTTTGACTTGCTACCCTAGGCTGCAAATGCCAGATTAAAAGGTCTCCTGGTGTCTAAGACAAGTTTTGATAAAGCATTTTTGGCAGCCAGATGGGGCTGTTTGCTTTAAGGTTAAATTGTAAATTGTCCTGGTATCTGAGACAAGTTTTGGTAAGGCAATTTTGAGTTACAGGTGAGGCTGAATGTGTTAAGACTTAAAAGTCAGGTGAGAATATTTTGCTTTGACTTGCTCCCCTAGGCTGCAAATGCTAGATTAACAGGGCTCCTGGAATCTAAAAAAAGTTTTGGTAAAGCAGTTTTGGCAGCCAGATGGGGCTGTATGTTTTAAGATTAAATTGTCGGGTGAGCCTGTTTGTCTTTGAACTGCGCCCCTAGGATGCAAATGCTGGATTAACAGGGTTCCTGGTATCTGACACAAGTTTTGGTAAAGCAGTTTTGGCGGCCAGATGGCGCTGTTTGCTTAAAGATTTAATAGTCGGGTGAGGCTATTTGGCTTTGACTTGCTCCCTTACGCTGCAAATGCTAGATTAACAGGGCTACTGGTATCCATGACAAGCCTTGATAAAGCAGCTTTGGCAGCCAGATGGGACTGTTTGTTTTAAGATTAAATTGTAGAGTGAGCCTGTTTGGCTCTGAACTTCTCCCCTGGGCTGCACACGCCAGATTGGCAGGGCTCCTGGTAACTGAGACAAGGTTTGGTAAAACAGTTTTGACAGCTAGGTCAGGCTACATGTTTGAAGGTTAAATGGTCGGGTGATCCTGTTTGGCTTTAAACTGCGCCTCTAGGATGCAAATGCTGGATTAACAGGGTTCCTGGTATCTGACACAAGTTTTGATAAAGCAGTTTTGGCGGCCAGATGAGGTTGTATGTTTTAAGATTTAATAGTCGGGTGAGGCTCTTTGGCTTTGACTTGCTGCCCTAGGCTACAAATGCCAGATTAACAGCGCTCCTGGTATCTAAGACAAGTTTTGGTAAAGCAGTTTTGGCGGCCAGATGAGGTTGTATGTTTTAAGATTTAATAGTCGGGTGAGGCTCTTTGGCTTTGACTTGCTCCCTTACGCTGCAAATGCTAGATTAACAGGGCTACTGGTATCCATGACAAGCCTTGATAAAGCAGCTTTGGCAGCCAGATGGGGCTGTTTGTTTTGAGATTAAATTGTAGGATGAGCCTGTTTGGCTTTCAACTGCGCGCCTAGGATGCAAATGCTGGATTAACAGGGTTCCTGGTATCTGACACAAGTTTTGGTAAAGCAGTTTTGGCGGCCAGATGGCGCTGTTTGCTTAAAGATTTAATAGTCGGGTGAGGCTATTTGGCTTTGACTTGCTCCCTTACGCTGCAAATGCTAGATTAACAGGGCTACTGGTATCCATGACAAGCCTTGATAAAGCAGCTTTGGCAGCCAGATGGGGCTGTTTGTTTTGAGATTAAATTGTAGGATGAGCCTGTTTGGCTTTCAACTGCGCGCCTAGGATGCAAATGCTAGATTAACACGGCTCCTGGTATCTGAGACAAGTTTTGGTAAAGCAGTTTTGGCGGCCAGATGAGGTTGTATGTTTTAAGATTTAATAGTCGGGTGAGGCTCTTTGGCTTTGACTTGCTGCCCTAGGCTACAAATGCCAGATTAACAGCGCTCCTGGTATCTAAGACAAGTTTTGGTAAAGCAGTTTTGGCAGCCAGATGGGGCTGTTTGTTTTAAAATTAAATTGTCTGGTGAGCCCTGGTTGGCTTTGAACTTCTCCCCTAGGCTGCACACGCCAGATTGGCAGGTCTCCTGGTATCTGAGACAAGGCTTGGTAAAACAGTTTTGACAGCTAGGTCAGGCTACATGTTTGAAGGTTAAATGGTCGGTTGATCCTGTTTGGTTTTGACTTGCTCGCCTAGGATGCAAATGCTGGAATAACAGGGTTCCTGGCATCTGAGACAAGTTTCGGTTAGACAATTTTGACTTTCAGGTGAGGCTGTATGTTTAAAGACTTAATAGTCGGGTGAGACTATTTGGCTTTGACTTGCTCCCCTAGCCGCACATGCCAGATTGGCAAGGTTCCTGGAATCAAAAAAATGTTTTATTTAAACAGTTTTGACAGCCAGACGGGGCTGTTTGCTTTAAGATTTAATTGTAGGGAGAGCCTGTATGACTTTGACTTGCGCCCCCAGGATGCAAATACTGCATAAACAGGGCTCCTGGTATCTGAGACAAGTTTTGGTAAAGCAGTTTTGGCGGCCAGATGGGGTTGTATGTTTTAAGATTTAATAGTCGGGTGAGACTAGGCTGCAAATGCTAGATTATCAGGGATCCTTGTATCTGAGACAAGTTTCGGTAAAGCAATTTTGAGTTCCAGGTGAGGCTGAATGTGTTAAGACTTAATAGTCGGGTGAGCCTGTTTGGCTTTGTATTTCTCCCCTAGGCTCAACATCCCAGATTGGCGGGGCTCCTGGAATCTAAGACAAGGTTTGGTAAAACAGTTTTGAGAGCTAGGCAAGACTGTATGTTTTAAGATTAAAGAGTCGGGTGAGCCTGTTGCTGGATTAATAAGGTTCCTGCTATCTGAGACAAGTTTTGGTAAGGCAATTTTGAGTTCCAGGTGAGGCTGAATGTGTTAAGACTTAATAGTCGGGTGAGTCTGTTTGACTTTGACGTGCTCCCCTAGGCTGCAAATGCTAGATAAACAGGCTTCCTGGTATCTAAGACATGTTTTGGTAAAGCAGTTTTGGCAGCCATATGGGGCTGTGTGTTTAAGATTAAATTGATTAACAGGAATCCTTGTATCTGAGAAAAGTTTCGGTAAAGCAATTTTGACTTCCAGGTGAGGCTGTATGTTTTAGGATTAAATAGTCGGATAAGCCTGTTTGGCTTTGACTTGCTCCTCTAGACTCCACATGCCAGATTGGCGGGGCTTCTGGCATCTAAGACAAGGTTTGGTAAAACAGTTTTGACAGCTAGGTCAAGCTACATGTTTGAAGGTTAAATAGTCGGGTGAGCCTGTTTGGCTTTGTTTTGCCCCTAGGATGCAAATGCTGGATTAACAGGGTTCCTGGTATCTGAGACAAGTTTTGTTAAGGCAATTTTGAGTTCCAGGTGAGGCTTAATTTTTTAAGACTTAATAGTCGGGTGAGACTATTTGGCTTTGACTTGCTCCCCTAGGCGGCACATGCCCGATTGGCGGGGCTCCTGGAATCTAAGACAAGGTTTGGTAAAACCGTTTTGACAGCTAGGCAAGACTGTATGTTTTAAGATTAAAGAGTCGAGTGAGCCTGTTTGGCTTTGACTTGCGCCTCTAGGATGCAAATGCTGGATTAACAGGGTTCCTGGTATCTGAGACAAGTTTTGGTAAGGCAATTTTGAGTTCCAGGTGAGGCTGAATGTGTTAAGACTTAATAGTCGGGTGAGACTATTTTGCTTTGACTTGCTCCCCTAGGCTGCAAATGCTAGATTAACAGGGCTCCTGGAATCTAAAAAAAGTTGTAGTAATACAGTTTTGACAGCTAGGTAAGGCTGTATGTTTTAAGATTAAATAGTCGGGTGAGCCTGTTTGGCTTTGACTTGCGCCCCCAGGATGCAAATACTGGATTTACAGGGTTCCTGGTATCTGAGACACGTTTTGTTAAAGCAGTTTTGGCGGCCAGATGGGGCTGTATGTTTTAAAAATTATAAGTCGGGTTAGACTATTTGGCTTTGACTTGCTCCCCTACGCTGCAAGTGTTAGATTAACAGGGCTCCTGGTATCCATGACAAGTTTTGATAAAGCAGCTGTGGCAGCCAGATGGGGCTGTTTGTTTTAAGATTAAATTGTAGGATAAGCCTGTTTGGCTTTGAACTTCTCCCCTGGGCTACACACGCCAAATTAGCAGGGCTCCTGGTAACTGAGACAAGGTTTGGTAAAACAGTTTTGACAGCTAGGCAAGACTGTATGTTTTCAGGGTGAGTCTGTTTGGCTTTCTCTTGCGCCCCTAGGATGCTAATGCTGGAGTTACAGGGTTCCTGGTATCTGACACAAGTTTTGGTAAAGCAGTTTTGACGGCCAGATGGGGTTGTATGTTTTAAGATTTAATAGTCGGGTGAGACTATTTGGCCTTGACTTGCCACCCTAGGCTGCAAGTGCTAGATTAACAAAGATCCTTGTATCTGAGACAAGTTTCGGTAAAGCAATTTTGACTTCCAGGTGAGGCTGTATGTTTTAGGATTAAATAGTCGGATGAGGCTGTTTGGCTTTGACTTGCTCCTCTAGGCTCCACATGCCAGATTGGCGGGGCTCCAGGCATCTAAGACAAGGTTTGGTAAAACAGTTTTGACAGCTAGGCAAGACTGTATGTTTTAAGATTAAATAATCGGTTGAGCCTGTTTGGCTTTGACTTGCTCCCCTAGCCTGCAAATGCCAGATTAACAGGGGTCCTGGTATCTAAGACAAGTTTTGGTAAAGCAGTTTGGCAGCCAGATGGGGCTGTTTGTTTTAAGATTAAATTGTAGGGTGAGACTATTTGGCTTTGACTTGCTACCCTAGGCTGCAAATGCTAGATTAACAGAGATTCTTGTATCTGAGACAAGTTTCGGTAAAGCAATTTTGACTTCCAGATGAGGCTGTATGTTTTAGGATTAAATAGTCGGATGAGCCTGTTTGGCTTTGACTTGCTCCTCTAGACTCCACATGCCAGTTTGGCGGGGCTCCTGGCATCTAAGACAAGGTTTGGTAAAACAGTTTTGACAGCTAGCCAAGACTAGACATGAGGCTGAATGTGTTAAGACTTAATAGTCGGGTGAGTCTATTTTGCTTTGACTTGCTCCCCTAGGCTGCAAATGCTAGATAAACAGGCTTCCTGGTATCTAAGACATGTTTTGGTAAAGCAGTTTTGGCAGCCATATGGGGCTGTGTGTTTAAGATTAAATTGATTAACAGGAATCCTTGAATCTGAGAAAAGTTTCGGTAAAGCAATTTTGACTTCCAGGTGAGGCTGTATGTTTTAGGATTAAATAGTCGGATAAGCCTGTTTGGCTTTGACTTGCTCCTCTAGACTCCACATGCCAGATTGGCGGGGCTTCTGGCATCTAAGACAAGGTTTGGTAAAACAGTTTTGACAGCTAGGTCAAGCTACATGTTTGAAGGTTAAATAGTCGGGTGAGCCTGTTTGGCTTTGTTTTGCCCCCTAGGATGCAAATGCTGGATTAACAGGGTTCCTGGTATCTGAGACAAGTTTTGTTAAGGCAATTTTGAGTTCCAGGTGAGGCTTAATTTTTTAAGACTTAATAGTCGGGTGAGACTATTTGGCTTTGACTTGCTCCCCTAGGCGGCACATGCCCGATTGGCGGGGCTCCTGGAATCTAAGACAAGGTTTGGTAAAACCGTTTTGACAGCTAGGCAAGACTGTATGTTTTAAGATTAAAGAGTCGAGTGAGCCTGTTTGGCTTTGACTTGCGCCTCTAGGATGCAAATGCTGGATTAACAGGGTTCCTGGTATCTGAGACAAGTTTTGGTAAGGCAATTTTGAGTTCCAGGTGAGGCTGAATGTGTTAAGACTTAATAGTCGGGTGAGACTATTTTGCTTTGACTTGCTCCCCTAGGCTGCAAATGCTAGATTAACAGGGCTCCTGGAATCTAAAAAAAGTTGTAGTAATACAGTTTTGACAGCTAGGTAAGGCTGTATGTTTTAAGATTAAATAGTCGGGTGAGCCTGTTTGGCTTTGACTTGCGCCCCCAGGATGCAAATACTGGATTTACAGGGTTCCTGGTATCTGAGACACGTTTTGTTAAAGCAGTTTTGGCGGCCAGATGGGGCTGTATGTTTTAAAAATTATAAGTCGGGTTAGACTATTTGGCTTTGACTTGCTCCCCTACGCTGCAAGTGTTAGATTAACAGGGCTCCTGGTATCCATGACAAGTTTTGATAAAGCAGCTGTGGCAGCCAGATGGGGCTGTTTGTTTTAAGATTAAATTGTAGGATAAGCCTGTTTGGCTTTGAACTTCTCCCCTGGGCTACACACGCCAAATTAGCAGGGCTCCTGGTAACTGAGACAAGGTTTGGTAAAACAGTTTTGACAGCTAGGCAAGACTGTATGTTTTCAGGGTGAGTCTGTTTGGCTTTCTCTTGCGCCCCTAGGATGCTAATGCTGGAGTAACAGGGTTCCTGGTATCTGACACAAGTTTTGGTAAAGCAGTTTTGACGGCCAGATGGGGTTGTATGTTTTAAGATTTAATAGTCGGGTGAGACTATTTGGCCTTGACTTGCCACCCTAGGCTGCAAGTGCTAGATTAACAAAGATCCTTGTATCTGAGACAAGTTTCGGTAAAGCAATTTTGACTTCCAGGTGAGGCTGTATGTTTTAGGATTAAATAGTCGGATGAGGCTGTTTGGCTTTGACTTGCTCCTCTAGGCTCCACATGCCAGATTGGCGGGACTCCAGGCATCTAAGACAAGGTTTGGTAAAACAGTTTTGACAGCTAGGCAAGACTGTATGTTTTAAGATTAAATAATCGGTTGAGCCTGTTTGGCTTTGACTTGCTCCCCTAGCCTGCAAATGCCAGATTAACAGGGGTCCTGGTATCTAAGACAAGTTTTGGTAAAGCAGTTTGGCAGCCAGATGGGGCTGTTTGTTTTAAGATTAAATTGTAGGGTGAGACTATTTGGCTTTGACTTGCTACCCTAGGCTGCAAATGCTAGATTAACAGAGATTCTTGTATCTGAGACAAGTTTCGGTAAAGCAATTTTGACTTCCAGATGAGGCTGTATGTTTTAGGATTAAATAGTCGGATGAGCCTGTTTGGCTTTGACTTGCTCCTCTAGACTCCACATGCCAGTTTGGCGGGGCTCCTGGCATCTAAGACAAGGTTTGGTAAAACAGTTTTGACAGCTAGGCAAGACTGTATGTTTTAAGATTAAATTGTAGGGTGAGCCCTGTTTGGCTTTGAACTTCTCCCTTAGGCTGCACACGCCAGATTGGCAGGGCTCCTGGTATCTGAGATAAGGTTTGGTAAAACTGTTTTGACAGCTAGGTCAGGCTACATGTTTGAAGGTTAAATAGTCGGGTGAGTCTGTTTGGTTTTGAGTTGCGCCCCCAGGATGCAAATACTGGATTAACAGGGTTCCTGGTATCTGAGACAAGTGCTGGTAAAGCAGTTTTGTCGGCCAGATGGGGTTGCATGTTTTAAGATTTATAAGTCGGGTGAGACTAGGCTGCAAATCCTAGATTATCGGGGATCCTTGTATCTGAGAAAAGTTTCGGTAAAGCAATTTTGACTTCCAGGTGAGGCTGTATGTTTTAGGATTAAATAGTCGGATGAGCCTGTTTGGCTTTGACTTGCGCCCCTAGGATGCAAATGCTGGATTAATAAGGTTCCTGGTATCTAAGACAAGTTTTGGTAAATCATTTTTGGCGGCCAGATGGGGCTATATGTTTTAAGATTTAATAGTCGGGAGAGCCTGTTTGGCTTTGTCTTGCTCCCCTAGGCTGCAAATGCTGCATCTTCAGGGTTCCTGGTATCTGAGACAAGTTTTGGAGAACAGCTTTGGCAACTACGTAAGTCTGTATGTTTTAAGATTAAATTGTCGGGTGAGCCTGTTTGTCTTTGACTTGCTCCCTTAGGCTCCACACGCCAGATTGGCTTGGCTCCTGGAATCTAAGACAAGGTTTGGTAAAACAGTTTTGACAGCTGGGCAAGGCTGTATGCTTTAAGATTAAATAGTCGGGTGAGCGTGTTTGGCTTTGACTTGCGCCCCTAGGATGCAAATGCTGGATTAACAGGGTTCCTGGTATATGAAACAAGTTTTGGTAAGGCAATTTTGAGTTCCAGGTGAGGCTGAATGTGTTAAGACTTAATAGTCGGGTGAGACTATTTTGCTTTGACTTGCTCCCCTAGGCTGCAAATGCTAAATTAACAGGGCTCCTGGTTTCTAAGGCAAGTTTTGGTAAAGCAGTTTTGGCAGCTACGTAAGTCTGTATGTTTTAAGATTAAATAGTCGGGAGAGCCTGTTTGGCATTGACTTGCGCCCCTAGGATGCAAATGCTGGATAACCAGGGTTCCTGGAATCTGAGACAAGTTTTGGTAAGGCAATTCTGAGTTCCAGGTGAGGCTGAATGTGTTCAGACTTAATAGTCGGGTGAGACAATTTTGCTTTGACTTGCTCCCCTAGGCTGCAAATGCTAGATAAACGAGGCTCCTGGTTTCTAAGGCAAATTTTGGTAAAGCAGTTTTGGCAGCCAGATGGGGCTGTATGTTTTAAGATTAAATAATCGGGTGAGCCTGTTTGGTTTTGACTCTCTCCCCTAGGCTCCACATGACAGATTGGCGGGGCTCCTGGAATCTAAGACAAGGTTTGGAAAAACAGTTTTGGCAGCTGGGCAAGACTGTATGTTTTAAGATTAAATAGTCGGTTGAGCCTATTTGGCCTTGACTTGCGCCACTAGGATGCAAATGGTGGATTAACATTGTTCCTGGTGTGTGACACAAGTTTTGGTATGGCAATTTTGAGTTCCAGGTGAGGCTGAATGTTTTTAGACTTAATAGTCGGATGATCCTGTTTGGCTTTGACTTGCTCCACTAGGCTGCACATGCCAGATTGGCGGTGCTCCTGGAATCTAAGACAAATTTTGGTAAAACAGTTTTGACAGCTAGGTAAGGCTGTATGCTTTAAGATTAAATAGTCGGGTGAGCGTGTTTGGCTTTGACTTGCGCCCCTAGGATGCAAATGCTGGAATAACAGGGTTTTTGGTATCTAAGACAAGTTTTGGTAAATCATTTTTGGCGGCCAGATGGGGCTATATGTTTTAAGATTTAATAGTCGGGAGAGCCTGTTTGGCTTTGTCTTGCTCCCCTAGGCTGCAAATGCTGCATCTTCAGGGTTCCTGGTATCTGAGACAAGTTTTGGAAAACAGCTTTGGCAACTACGTAAGTCTGTATGTTTTAAGATTAAATTGTCGGGTGAGCCTGTTTGGCTTTGACTTGCTCCCTTAGGCTCCACATGCCAGATTGGCTTGGCTCCTGGAATCTAAGACAAGGCTTGGTAAAACACTTTTGACAGCTGGGCAAGACTGTATGTTTCAAGATTAAATAGTCGGTTGAGCCTGTTTGGCTTTGAGTTGCGCCCCTAGGATGCAAATGCTGGATTAACAGGGTTCCTGGTATCTGAAACAAGTTTTGGTAAGGCAATTTTGAGTTCCAGGTGAGGCTGAATGTGTTAAGACTTAATAGCCGGGTGAGACTATTTTGCGTTGACTTGCTCCCCTATGCTGCAAATGCTAGATTAACAGGGCTCCTGGTATCTAAGGCAAGTTTTGGTAAAGCAGTTTTGGCAGCTACGTAAGTCTGTATGTTTTAAAATTAAATAGTCGGGTGAGCCTGTTTGGCTTTGACTTGCTCTCCTAGGCTCCAGATTGGCGGGGCTCCTGGAATCTAAGACAAGTTTTGGTAAAACAGTTTTGACAGCTAGGTAAGGCTGTATGCTTTAAAATTAAATAGTCGGGTGAGCGTGTTTGGCTTTGACTTGCGCCCCTAGGATGCAAATGCGGGAATAACAGGGTTCCTGGTATCTAAGACAAGTTTTGGTAAATCAATTTTGGCGTCCAGATGGGGCTATATGTTTTAAGATTTAATAGTCGGGTGAGCCTGTTTGGCTTTGACTTGCGCCCCTAGGATACAAATACTGGATTAACAGGGTTCCTGGTATCTGAGACAAGTTTTGGTAAAGCAGCTTTGGCAACTACGTAAGTCTGTATGTTTTAAGATTAAATTGATGGGTGTGCCTGATTGGCTTTGACTTGCTCTCCTAGGCTCCACATGCCAGATTGGCTTGGCTCCGGGAATCTAAGACAAGGTTTGGTAAAACAGTTTTGACAGCTGGGCAAGACTGTATGTTTTAAGATTAAATAGTCGGTTGAGCCTGTTTGGCTTTGAGTTGCGCCCCTAGGATGCAAATGCTGGATTAACAGGGTTCCTGGTATCTAAAACAAGTTTTGGTAAGGCAATTTTGAGTTCCAGGTGAGGCTGAATGTGTTAAGATTTGATTGTCGGGTGAGACTATTTTGCTTTGACTTGCTCCCCTAGGCTGCAAATGCTAGATTAACAGGGCTCCTGGTTTCTGAGACAAGTTTTGGAAAAGCAGCTTTGGCAACTACGTAAGTCTGTATGTTTTAAGATTAAATTTGATGGGTGAGCCTGATTGGCTTTGACTTGCTCTCCTAGGCTCCATGCCAGATTGGCTTGGCTCCTGGAATCTAAGACAAGTTTTGGTAAAACAGTTTTGACAGCTAGGTAAGGCTGTATGCTTTAAGATTAAATAGTCGGGTGAGCGTGTTTGGCTTTGACTTGCGCCCCTAGGATGCAAATGCTGGAATAACCGGGTTCCTGGTATCTAAGACAAGTTTTGGTAAATCAGTTTTGGCGGCCAGATGGGGCTATATGTTTTAAGATTTAATAGTCGGGTGAGCCTGTTTGGCTTTGACTTGCGCCCCTAGGATGTAAATGCTGCATTAACAGTGTTCCTGGTATCTGAGACAAGTTTTGGTAAAACAGTTTTGACAGCTAGGTAATGTTGTATGCTTTAAGATTAAATAGTCGGGTGAGGGTGTTTGGCTTTGACTTGCGCCCCTAGGATGCAAATGCTGGAATATCAGGGTTCCTGGTATCTAAGTCATGTTTTGGTAAGTCAGTTTTGGCGGCCAGATGGGGCTATATGTTTTAAGATTTAATAGTTTGGTGAGCCTGTTTGGCTTTGACTTGCGCCCCTAGGATGCAAATGCTGGATTAACAGGGTTCCTGGTATCTGAGACAAGTTTTGGTAAGGCAATTTTGAGTTCCAGGTGTGGCTGAATGAGTTAAAATTTCATAGTCGGGTGAGGCTTTTTGGCTTTGTCTTGCTCCCCTATGCTGCAAATGCTAGATTAACAGGGTTCCTGGTATCTGGGACAAGTTTTGGTAAATCAGTTTTGGCGGCCAGATGGGGCTGTATGTTTCAAGATTAAATTCTCGGGTGAGCCTGTTTGGTTTTGACTTTCTCCCCTAGGCGGCACATGCCAGATTGGCGGGGCTCCTGGAATCTAAAAAAAGTTTTGGTAAAACAGTTTTAACAGCTACGTAAGTCTGTATGTTTTAAGTTTAAATAGTCGGGTGAGTCTGTTTGACTTTGACTTGCTCCCCTAGGATGCAAATGCTGGATTAACAGGGTTCCTGGTATCTGAGACAAGTTTTGGTAAATCAGTTTTGGCGGCCAGATGGGGCTATATGTTTTAGGATTAAATAGTCGGATGAGCCTGGTTAACTTTGACTTGCTTCCCTAGGCTGTACATGCCAGCTTGGCGGGGCTCCTGGAATCTAAGACAAGTTTTGGTAAAACAGTTTTGACAGCTAGGTAAGGCTGTTTGGCTTTGACTTGCGCTCCTAGGATGCAAATGCTGGATAAACAGGGTTCTTGGTATCTGAAACAAGTTTTGGTAAGGCAATTTTGAGTTCCAGGTGAGGCTAAATGTGTTAAGATTAAATAGTCGGGTGAGCGTGTTTGGCTTTGACTTGCGCCCCTAGGATGCAAATGCTGGAATAACAGGGTTCCTGTTATCTAAGACAAGTTTTGGTAAAACAGTTTTGACAGCTAGGTAAGGCTATTTGGCTTTGACTTGCGCTCCTAGGATGCAAATGCTGGCTAAACAGGGTCCTTGGCATCTGAAACAAGTTTTGGTAAGGCAATTTTGAGTTCCAGGTGAGGCTGAATGTGTTAAGATTAAATAGTCGGATGAGCCTGGTTGGCTTTGACTTGCTCCCCTAGGCTGTACATGCCAGATTGGCGGTGCTCCTGGAATCTAAGACAATTTTTGGTAAAACAGTTTTGACAGCTAGGTAAGGTTGTATGCTTTAAGATTAAGTAGTCGGATGAGCGTCTTTGGCTTTGACTTGCGCCCCTAGGATGCAAATGCTGGAATAACAGGGTTCCTGGTATCTAAGATAAGTTTTGGTAAATCAGTTTTGGTAGCCAGATGGGGCTGTATGTTTCAAGATTAAATTCTCGGGTGAGCCTGTTTGGTTTTGACTTTCTCCCCTAGGCGGCACATGCCAGATTGGCGGGGCTCCTGGAATCTAAAAAAGTTTTGGTAAAACAGTTTTAACAGCTACGTAAGTCTGTATGTTTTAAGTTTAAATAGTCGGGTGAGTCTGTTTGACTTTGACTTGCTCCCCTAGGATGCAAATGCTGGATTAACAGGGTTCCTGGTATCTGAGACAAGTTTTGGTAAATCAGTTTTGGCGGCCAGATGGGGCTATATGTTTTAAAATTTAATAGTCGGGTGAGACTATTTGGCTTTGTCTTGCTCCCCTAGGCTGCAAATGCTAGATTAACAGGGTTCCTGGTAACTGAGATAAGTTTTGGTAAATCAGTTTTGGCGGCAAGATGGGGCTATATGTTTTAGGATTAAATAGTCGGATGAGCCTGTTTGGCTTTGACTTGCTCCACTAGGCTGCACATGCCAGATTGGCGGTGCTCCTGGAATCTAAGACAGGTTTTGGTAAAACAGTTTTGACAGCTCGGTAAGGCTGTATGCTTTAAGATTGAGCGTGTTTGGCTTTGACTTGTGCCCCTAGCATGCAAATAATGCATTAACAGGGTTCCTGGTATCTGAGACAAGTTTTGGTAAAGCAGCTTTGGCAACTACGTAGGTCTGCATGTTTTAAGATTAAATTGTCGGGTGAGCCTGTTTGGCTTTGACTTGCTCCCTTAGGCTCCACATGCCAGATTGGCTTGGCTCCTGGAATCTAAGACAAGGTTTGGTAAAACAGTTTTGACAGCTGGGCAAGACTGTATGTTTTAAGATTAAATATTCGGTTCAGCCTGTTTGGCTTTGACTTGCGCCCCTAGGATGCAAATGCTGGAATAACAGGGTTCCTGGTATCTAAGACATGTTTTGGTAAGTCAGTTTTTTCGGCCAGATGGGGCTATATGTTTTAAGATTTAATAGTTTGGTGAGCCTGTTTGGCTTTGACTTGCGCCCCTAGGATGCAAATGCTGGAATAACAGGGTTCCTGGTATCTAAGTCATGTTTTGGTAAGTCAGTTTTGGCGGCCAGATGGGGCTATATGTTTTAAGATTTAATAGTTTGGTGAGCCTGTTTGGCTTTGACTTGCGCCCCTAGGATGCAAATGCTGGATTAACAGGGTTCCTGGTATCTGAGACAAGTTTTGGTAAGGCAATTTTGAGTTCCAGGTGTGGCTGAATGAGTTAAAATTTCATAGTCGGGTGAGGCTTTTTGGCTTTGTCTTGCTCCCCTATGCTGCAAATGCTAGATTAACAGGGTTCCTGGTATCTGGGACAAGTTTTGGTAAATCAGTTTTGGCGGCCAGATGGGGCTGTATGTTTCAAGATTAAATTCTCGGGTGAGCCTGTTTGGTTTTGACTTTCTCCCCTAGGCGGCACATGCCAGATTGGCGGGGCTCCTGGAATCTAAAAAAAGTTTTGGTAAAACAGTTTTAACAGCTACGTAAGTCTGTATGTTTTAAGTTTAAATAGTCGGGTGAGTCTGTTTGACTTTGACTTGCTCCCCTAGGATGCAAATGCTGGATTAACAGGGTTCCTGGTATCTGAGACAAGTTTTGGTAAATCAGTTTTGGCGGCCAGATGGGGCTATATGTTTTAGGATTAAATAGTCGGATGAGCCTGGTTAACTTTGACTTGCTTCCCTAGGCTGTACATGCCAGCTTGGCGGGGCTCCTGGAATCTAAGACAAGTTTTGGTAAAACAGTTTTGACAGCTAGGTAAGGCTGTTTGGCTTTGACTTGCGCTCCTAGGATGCAAATGCTGGATAAACAGGGTTCTTGGTATCTGAAACAAGTTTTGGTAAGGCAATTTTGAGTTCCAGGTGAGGCTAAATGTGTTAAGATTAAATAGTCGGGCGAGCGTGTTTGGCTTTGACTTGCGCCCCTAGGATGCAAATGCTGGAATAACAGGGTTCCTGTTATCTAAGACAAGTTTTGGTAAAACAGTTTTGACAGCTAGGTAAGGCTATTTGGCTTTGACTTGCGCTCCTAGGATGCAAATGCTGGCTAAACAGGGTCCTTGGCATCTGAAACAAGTTTTGGTAAGGCAATTTTGAGTTCCAGGTGAGGCTGAATGTGTTAAGATTAAATAGTCGGATGAGCCTGGTTGGCTTTGACTTGCTCCCCTAGGCTGTACATGCCAGATTGGCGGTGCTCCTGGAATCTAAGACAATTTTTGGTAAAACAGTTTTGACAGCTAGGTAAGGTTGTATGCTTTAAGATTAAGTAGTCGGATGAGCGTCTTTGGCTTTGACTTGCGCCCCTAGGATGCAAATGCTGGAATAACAGGGTTCCTGGTATCTAAGATAAGTTTTGGTAAATCAGTTTTGGTAGCCAGATGGGGCTGTATGTTTCAAGATTAAATTCTCGGGTGAGCCTGTTTGGTTTTGACTTTCTCCCCTAGGCGGCACATGCCAGATTGGCGGGGCTCCTGGAATCTAAAAAAAGTTTTGGTAAAACAGTTTTAACAGCTACGTAAGTCTGTATGTTTTAAGTTTAAATAGTCGGGTGAGTCTGTTTGACTTTGACTTGCTCCCCTAGGATGCAAATGCTGGATTAACAGGGTTCCTGGTATCTGAGACAAGTTTTGGTAAATCAGTTTTGGCGGCCAGATGGGGCTATATGTTTTAAAATTTAATAGTCGGGTGAGACTATTTGGCTTTGTCTTGCTCCCCTAGGCTGCAAATGCTAGATTAACAGGGTTCCTGGTAACTGAGATAAGTTTTGGTAAATCAGTTTTGGCGGCAAGATGGGGCTATATGTTTTAGGATTAAATAGTCGGATGAGCCTGTTTGGCTTTGACTTGCTCCACTAGGCTGCACATGCCAGATTGGCGGTGCTCCTGGAATCTAAGACAGGTTTTGGTAAAACAGTTTTGACAGCTCGGTAAGGCTGTATGCTTTAAGATTGAGCGTGTTTGGCTTTGACTTGTGCCCCTAGCATGCAAATAATGCATTAACAGGGTTCCTGGTATCTGAGACAAGTTTTGGTAAAGCAGCTTTGGCAACTACGTAGGTCTGCATGTTTTAAGATTAAATTGTCGGGTGAGCCTGTTTGGCTTTGACTTGCTCCCTTAGGCTCCACATGCCAGATTGGCTTGGCTCCTGGAATCTAAGACAAGGTTTGGTAAAACAGTTTTGACAGCTGGGCAAGACTGTATGTTTTAAGATTAAATATTCGGTTCAGCCTGTTTGGCTTTGACTTGCGCCCCTAGGATGCAAATGCTGGAATAACAGGGTTCCTGGTATCTAAGACATGTTTTGGTAAGTCAGTTTTTTCGGCCAGATGGGGCTATATGTTTTAAGATTTAATAGTTTGGTGAGCCTGTTTGGCTTTGACTTGCGCCCCTAGGATGCAAATGCTGGATTAACAGGGTTCCTGGTATCTGAGACAAGTTTTGGTAAGGCAATTTTGAGTTCCAGGTGTGGCTGAATGATTTCAAATTTAAAAGTCGGGTGAGGCTATTTGGCTTTGTTTTGCTCCCCTAGGCTGCAAATGCTAGATTAACAGGGTTCCTGGTATCTGAGACAAGTTTTGGTAAATCAGTCTTGGCGGCCAGATGGGGCTATATGTTTTAGGATTAAATAGTCGGATGAGCCTGTTTGGCTTTGACTTGCTCCCCTAGGCTGCAAATGCTGGATTATCAGGGTTCCTGGTATCTGAGACAAGTTTTGGTAAGGCAATTTTGAGTTACAGGTGAGGCTGAATGTGTTAAGACTTAATAGTCAGGTGAGACTATTTTGCTTTGACTTGCTCCCCTAGGCTGCAAATGCTAGATTAACAGGGCTCCTGGTATCTATGACAAGTTTTGGTAAATCAGTTTCGGCAGCCAGATGGGGCTGTATGTTTTATGATTAAATTGTCGGGTGAGCCTGTTTGGCTTTGAGCTGTGCCCCTAGGATGCAAATGCTGGATTAACAGGGTTCCTGGTATCTGACACAAGTTTTGGTAAAGCAGTTTTGGCAGCTACGTAAGTCTGTATGTTTTAAGATTAAATTGTCGGGTGAGCCTGTTTGGCTTTGACTTGCTCCCCTAGGCACCACATGCCAGATTGGCAGGGCTCCTGGAATCTAAGACAAGTTTTGGTAAAACAGTTTTGACAGCTAGGTAAGGCTGTATGCTTTAAGATTAAATAGTCGGGTGAGCGTGTTTGGCTTTGACTTGCGCCCCTAGAATGCAAATGCTGGAATAACAGGGTTCCTGGTATCTAAGACATGTTTTGGTAAGTCAGTTTTGGCGGCCAGATGGGGCTATATGTTGTAAGATTTAATAGTTTGGTGAGCCTGTTTGGCTTTGATTTGCGCCCCTAGGATGCAAATGGTGGATTAACAGGGTTCTTGGTATCTGAGACAAGTTTTGGTAAGGCAATTTTGAGTTCCAGGTGTGGCTGAATGAGTTCAAATTTAATTGTCGGGTGAGGCTATTTGGCTTTGTTTTGCTCCCCTAGGCTGCAAATGCTAGATTAACAGGGTTCCTGGTATCTGAGACAAGTTTTGGTAAATCAGTCTTGGCGGCCAGATGGGGCTATGCGTTTTAGGATTTTGTTTGGCTTAGACTTTCTCCCCTTGCCTGCAAATGCTAGATTAACAGGGCTCCTGGTTTCTAAGGCAAGTTTTGGTAAAGCAGTTTTGGCAGCTAAGTAAGTCTGTATGTTTTAAGATTAAATTGTCGGGTGAGCCTGTTTGGCTTTGACTTGCTCCCCTAGGCTCCACATGCCAGGTTGGCGGGGCTCCTGGAATCTAAGACAAGTTTTGGTAAAACAGTTTTGACAGCTAGGTAAGGCTGTATGCTTTAAGATTAAATAGTCGGGTGAGCGTGTTTGGCTTTGACTTGCGCCCCTAGGATGCAAATGCTGGATTAACAGGGTTCCTGGTATCTAGGACAAGTTTTGGTAAATAAGTTTTGGCGTCTATGGGGCTATATGTTTTAAGATTTAATAGTCGGGTGAGCCTGTTTGGCTTTGACTTGCGCTCCTAGGATGCAAATGCTGGATAAACAGGGTTCTTGGTATCTGAAACAAGTTTTGGTAAGGCACTTTTGAGTTCCAGGTGAGGCTGAATGTGTTAAGATTTAATAGTCGGGTGAGGCTAATTGGCTTTTTCTTGCTCCCCTAGGCTGTAAATGCTAGATTAACAGGGTTCCTGGTATCTGAGACAAGTTTTGGTAAATCAGTTTTGGCGGCCAGATGGGGCTATATGTTTTAGGATTTAATAGTCGGGTGAGCCTGTTTGGCTTTGACTTGCTCCCCTAGGCTCCACATGCCAGGTTGGCGGGGCTCCTGGAATCTAAGACAAGTTTTGGTAAAACAGTTTTGGCAGCTACGTAAGGCTGTATGCTTTAAGATTAAATAGTCGGATGAGCCTGGTTGGCTTTGACTTGCTCCCCTAAGCTGTACATGCCAGATTGGCGGGGCTCCTGGAATCTAAGACAAGTTTTGGTAAAACAGTTTTGACAGCTAGGTAAGGCTGTTTGGCTTTGACTTGCGCTCCTAGGATGCAAATGCTGGATAAACAGGGTTCTTGGTATCTGAAACAAGTTTTGGTAAGGCAATTTTGAGTTCCAGGTGAGGCTAAATGTGTTAAGATTAAATAGTCGGGTGAGCCTGTTTGGCTTTGACTTGCGCTCCTAGGATGCAAATGCTGGATAAACAGGGTTCCTGGAATCTGAGACAAGTTTTGGTAAGGCAATTCTGAGTTCCATGTGAGGCTGAATGTGTTCAGACTTAATAGTCGGGTGAGACTATTTTGCTTTGACTTGCTCCCCTAGGCTGCAAATGCAGGATTAACAGGGCTCCTGGTTTCTAAGGCAAGTTTTGGTAAAGCAGTTTTGGCAGCCAGATGGGGCTGTATGTTTTAAGATTAAATTCTCGGGTGAGCCTGTTTGGTTTTGACTTTCTCCCCTAGGCGGCACATGCCAGATTGGCGGGGCTCCTGGAATCTAAAAAAAGTTTTGGTAAAACAGTTTTAACAGCTACGTAAGTCTGTATGTTTTAAGTTTAAATTGTCGGGTGAGTCTCTTTGACTTTGACTTGCTCCCCTAGGCTGCAAATCAGTTTTGGCGGCAAGATGGGGCTGTATGTTTTAGGATTAAATAGTCGGATGAGCCTGTTTGGCTTTGACTTGCTCCACAAGGCTCTACATGCCAGATTGGCGGTGCTCCTGGAATCTAAGACAAGTTTTGGTAAAACAGTTTTGACAGCTAGGTAAGGCTGTATGCTTCAAGATTGAGCGTGTTTGGCTTTGACTTGCGCCCCTAGGATGCAAATGCTGGAATAACAGGGTTCCTGGTATCTAAGACAAGTTTTGGTAAATCATTTTTGGCGGCCAGATGGGGCTATATGTTTTAAGATTTAATAGTCGGGAGTGCCTGTTTGGCTTTGACTTGCGAACGTAGGCTGCAAATGCTAGATTAACAGGGTTCCTGGTAACTGAGATAAGTTTTGGTAAATCAGTTTTGGCGGCAAGATGGGGCTGTATGTTTTAGGATTAAATAGTCGGATGAGCCTGTTTGGCTTTGACTTGCTCCACTAGGCTCTACATGCCAGATTGGCGGTGCTCCTGGAATCTAAGACAAGTTTTGGTAAAACAGTTTTAACAGCTAGGTAAGGCTGTATGCTTCAAGATTGAGCGTGTTTGGCTTTGACTTGCGCCCCTAGGATGCAAAGGCTGGAATAACAGGGTTCCTGGTATCTAAGACAAGTTTTGGTAAATCATTTTTGGCGGCCAGATGGGGCTATATGTTTTAAGATTTAATAGTCGGGAGAGCCTGTTTGGCTTTGACTTGCGCCCCTAGCATGCAAATGCTGCATTAACAGTGTTCCTGGTATCTGAGACAAGTTTTGGTAAAGCAGCTTTGGCAACTACGTAAGTATGTATGTTTTAAGATTAAATTGTCGGGTGAGCCTGTTTGGCTTTGACTTGCTCCCTTAGGCTCCACATGCCAGATTGGCTTGGCTCCTGGAATCTAAGACAAGGTTTGGTAAAACAGTTTTGACAGCTGTATGTTTTAAGATTAAATATTCGGTTGAGCCTGTTTGGCTTTGAGTTGCGCCCCTAGGATGCAAATGCTGGATTAACAGTGTTCCTGGTATCTTAAGCAAGTTTTGGTAAGGCAATTTTGAGTTCCAGGTGAGGCTGAATGTGTTAAGACTTAATAGTCGGGTGAGACTATTTTGCTTTGACTTGCTCCCCTAGGCTGCAAATGCTAGATTAACACGGCTCCTGGTTTCTAAGGCAAGTTTTGGTAAAGCAGTTTTGGCAGCTACGTAAGTCTGTATGTTTTAAGATTAAATTGTCGGGTGAGCCTGTTTGGCTTTGACTTGCTCCCCTAGGCTCCACATGCCAGATTGGCTTGGCTCCTGGAATCTAAGACAAGGTTTGGTAAAACAGTTTTGACAGCTGGGCAAGACTGTATGTTTTAAGATTAAATAGTCGGTTGAGCCTGTTTGGCTTTGAGTTGCGCCCCTAGGATGCAAATGCTGGATTAACAGTGTTCCTGGTATCTTAAACAAGTTTTGGTAAGGCAATTTTGAGTTCCAGGTGAGGCTAAATGTGTTAAGACTTAATAGTCGGGTGAGACTATTTTGCTTTGACTTGCTCCCCTAGGCTGCAAATGCTAGATTAACAGGGCTCCTGGTTTCTAAGGCAAGTTTTGGTAAAGCAGTTTTGGCAGCTACGTAAGTCTGTATGTTTTAAAATTAAATTGTCGGGTGAGCCTGTTTGGCTTTGACTTGCTACCCTAGGCTCCACATGCCAGATTGGCGGGGCTCCTGGAATCTAAGACAAGTTTTGGTAAAACAGTTTTGACAGCTAGGTAAGGCTGTATGTTTTAAGATTAAATAATCAGGTGAGCGTGTTTGGCTTTGACTTGCGCCCCTAGGATGCAAATGCTGGAATAACAGGGTTCCTGTTATCTAAGACAAGTTTTGGTAAATCAGTTTTGGCGTCTATGGGGCTATATGTTTTAGGGTTAAATAGTCGGATGAGCCTGATTGGCTTTGACTTGCTCCCCTAGGCTGCACATGGTTTTGGTAAAGCAGTTTTGGCAGCTACGTAAGTCTGTATGTTTTAAGATTAAATTGTCGGGTGAGCCTGTTTGGCTTTGACTTGCTCCCCTAGGCTCCATATGCCAGATTGGCGGGGCTCCTGGAATCTAAGACAAGTTTTGGTAAAACAGTTTTGACAGCTACGTAAGTCTGTATTTTTTAAGGTTAAATAGTCGGGTGAGTCTGTTTGACTTTGACTTGCTCCCCTAGGATGCAAATGCTGTATTAACAGGGTACCTGGTATCTGAGACATGTTTTGGTAAATCAGTTTTGGCGGCCAGGTGGGGCAATATGATTTAAAATTTAATAGTCGGGTGAGACTATTTGGCTTTGTCTTGCTCCCCTAGGCTACAAATGCTAGATTAACAGGGTTCCTGGTAACTGAGATAGGTTTAGGTAAATCAGTTTTGGCAGCTACGTAAGTCTGTATGTTTTAACAAACAAGTTTTGGTAAGGCAATTTTAAGTTCCAGGTGAGGCTAAATGTGTTAAGACTTAATAGTCGGGTGAGACTATTTTGCTTTGACTTGCTCCCCTAGGCTGCAAATGCTAGATTAACAGGGCTCCTGGTTTCTAAGGCAAGTTTTGGTAAAGCAGTTTTGGCAGCTACGTAAGTCTGTATGTTTTAAGATTAAATTGTCGGGTGAGCCTGTTTGGCTTTGACTTGCTCCCCTAGGCTGCACATGCCAGATTGGCGGGGCTCCTGGAATGTAAGACAAGTTTTGGTAGAACAGTTTTGACAGCTAAGTAAGGCTGTATGCTTTAAGATTAAATAGTCGGGTGAGCGTGTTTGGCTTTGACTTGCGCCCCTAGGATGCAAATGCTGGAATAACAGTGTTCCTGGTATCTTAAACAAGTTTTGGTAAGGCAATTTTGAGTTCCAGGTGAGGCTAAATGTGTTAAGACTTAATAGTCGGGTGAGACTATTTTGCTTTGACTTGCTCCCCTAGGCTGCAAATGCTAGATTAACAGGGCTCCTGGTTTCTAAGGCAAGTTTTGGTAAAGCAGTTTTGGCAGCTACGTAAGTCTGTATGTTTTAAAATTAAATTGTCGGGTGAGCCTGTTTGGCTTTGACTTGCTACCCTAGGCTCCACATGCCAGATTGGCGGGGCTCCTGGAATCTAAGACAAGTTTTGGTAAAACAGTTTTGACAGCTAGGTAAGGCTGTATGTTTTAAGATTAAATAATCAGGTGAGCGTGTTTGGCTTTGACTTGCGCCCCTAGGATGCAAATGCTGGAATAACAGGGTTCCTGTTATCTAAGACAAGTTTTGGTAAATCAGTTTTGGCGTCTATGGGGCTATATGTTTTAGGGTTAAATAGTCGGATGAGCCTGATTGGCTTTGACTTGCTCCCCTAGGCTGCACATGGTTTTGGTAAAGCAGTTTTGGCAGCTACGTAAGTCTGTATGTTTTAAGATTAAATTGTCGGGTGAGCCTGTTTGGCTTTGACTTGCTCCCCTAGGCTCCATATGCCAGATTGGCGGGGCTCCTGGAATCTAAGACAAGTTTTGGTAAAACAGTTTTGACAGCTACGTAAGTCTGTATTTTTTAAGGTTAAATAGTCGGGTGAGTCTGTTTGACTTTGACTTGCTCCCCTAGGATGCAAATGCTGTATTAACAGGGTACCTGGTATCTGAGACATGTTTTGGTAAATCAGTTTTGGCGGCCAGGTGGGGCAATATGATTTAAAATTTAATAGTCGGGTGAGACTATTTGGCTTTGTCTTGCTCCCCTAGGCTACAAATGCTAGATTAACAGGGTTCCTGGTAACTGAGATAGGTTTAGGTAAATCAGTTTTGGCAGCTACGTAAGTCTGTATGTTTTAACAAACAAGTTTTGGTAAGGCAATTTTAAGTTCCAGGTGAGGCTAAATGTGTTAAGACTTAATAGTCGGGTGAGACTATTTTGCTTTGACTTGCTCCCCTAGGCTGCAAATGCTAGATTAACAGGGCTCCTGGTTTCTAAGGCAAGTTTTGGTAAAGCAGTTTTGGCAGCTACGTAAGTCTGTATGTTTTAAGATTAAATTGTCGGGTGAGCCTGTTTGGCTTTGACTTGCTCCCCTAGGCTGCACATGCCAGATTGGCGGGGCTCCTGGAATGTAAGACAAGTTTTGGTAGAACAGTTTTGACAGCTAAGTAAGGCTGTATGCTTTAAGATTAAATAGTCGGGTGAGCGTGTTTGGCTTTGACTTGCGCCCCTAGGATGCAAATGCTGGAATAACAGGGTTCCTGGTATCTAAGAAAAGTTTACGTAAATCAGTTTTGGCATCTATGGGGCTATATGTTTTAGGATTAATTAGTCGGATGAGCCTGTTTGGCTTTGACTTGCTCCCCTAGGCTGCACATGCCAGATTGGCGGGGCTCCTGGAATGTAATACAAGTGTTGGTAAAACAGTTTTGACAGCTAGGTAAGGCTGTATGCTTTAAGATTAAATAGTCGGGTGAGCGTGTTTGGCTTTAACTTGCGCCCCTAGGATGAAAATGCTGGAATAACAGGGTTCCTGGTATCTAAGACAAGTTTTCGTAAATCAGTGTTGGCGGCCAGATGGGGCCATATGTTTTAAGATTTAATAGTCGGATGAGTCTGTTTGGCTTTGACTTGCTCCCCTAGGCTGCACATGCCAGATTGGCGGGGCTCCTGGAATCTAAGACAAGTTTTGGTAAAACAGTTTTGACAGCTACGTAAGTCTGTGTTTTTTAAGGTTAAATAGTCGGGTGAGTCTGTTTGACTTTGACTTGCTCCCCTAGGCTGCACATGCCAGATTGGTGGGGCTCCTGGAATCTAAGACAAGTTTTGGTACAACAGTTTTGACAGCTAGGTAAGGCTGTATGTTTTAAGATTAAGTAGTCGGGTGAGCGTGTTTGGCTTTGACTTGCGCCCCTAAGATGCAAATGCTGGAATAACAGGGTTCCTGGTATCTAAGACAAGTTTTCGTAAATCAGTTTTAGCGGCCAGATGGGGCTATATGTTTTAAGATTTAATAGTTTGGTGAGCTTGTTTGGCTTTGACTTGCGCACCTAGGATGCAAATGCTGAATTAACAGGGTTCCTGGTATCTGAGACAAGTTTTGGTAAAGCAGCTTTGGCAACTACGTAAGTCTGTATGTTTTAAGATTAAATTGTCGGGTGAGCCTGTTTGGCTTTGACTTGCTCCCTTAGGCTCCACATGCCAGATTGGCTTGGCTCCTGGAATCTAAGACAAGGTTTGGTAAAACAGTTTTGACAGCAGGGCAAGACTGTATGTTTTAAGATTAAATAGTCGTTTGGCTTTGACTTGCTCCCCTAGGATGCAAATGCTGGATTAACAGGGTTCCTGGTATCTGAATCAAGTTTTGGTAAGGCAATTTTTGGTTCCAGGTGATGCTGAATGTTTTCAGATTTAATAGTCGGATGAGTCTGTTTGGCTTTGACTTGCTCCCCTAGGATGCACATGCCAGATTGGCGGGGCTCCTGGAATCTAAGACAAGTTTTGGTAAAACAGTTTTGACTGCTACGTAAGTCTGTATTTTTTAAGGTTAAATAGTCGGGTGAGTCTGTTTGACTTTGACTTGCTCCCCTAGGATGCAAATGTTGGAATAACAGGGCTCCTGGTTTCTAAGGAGTGTTTTGGTAAAGCAGTTTTGGCGGCCAGATGGAGCTAAATGTTTTAGGAATAAATGGTCGGAAGAGCCTGTTTGGCATTGACTTGCTCCCCTAGGCTCCACAGACCAGATTGGCGGGGCTCCTGGAATGTAAGACAAGTTTTGGTAAAACAGTTTTGACAGCTACGTAAGGCTGTATGTTTTAAGATTAAATAGTCGGGTGAGCGTGTTTGGCTTTGACTTGCGCCCCTAGGATGCAAATGCTGGAATAACAGGGTTCCTGGTATCTAAGACAAGTTTTCGTGAATCAGTTTTGGCGGCCAGATGGGGCTATATGTTTTAAGATTTAATAGTTTGGTGAGCCTGTTTGGCTTTGACTTGCGCACCTAGGCTGCAAATGCTGAATTAAAAGGGTTCCTGGTATCTGAGACAAGTTTTGGTAAAGCAGCTTTGGCAACTACGTAAGTCTGTATGTTTTAAGATTAAATTGTCGGGTGAGCCTGTTTGGCTTTGACTTGCTCCCTTAGGCTCCACATGCCAGATTGGCTTGGCTCCTGGAATCTAAGACGAGGTTTGGTAAAACAGTTTTGACAGCTGGGCAAGACTGTATGTTTTAAGATTAAATAGTCGGTTGAGCCTGTTTGGCTTTGAGTTGCGCCCCTACGATGCCAATGCTGGATTAACAGGGTTCCTGGTATCTGAAACAAGTTTTGGTAAGGCAATTTTGAGTTCCAGGTAAGGCTGAATGTGTTAAGACTTAATAGTCGGGTGAGACTATTTTGCTTTGCCTTGCTCCCCTAGGCTGAAAATGCTAGATTAACAGGGCTCCTGGTTTCTAAGGCAAGTTTTGGTAAAGCAGTTTTGGCAGCTACGTAAGTCTGTGTTTTTTAAGATTTAATTGTCGGGTGAGCCTGTTTGGCTTTGACTTGCTCCCCTAGGCTGCACATGCCAGATTGGCGGGGCTCCTGGAATCTAAGACAAGTTTTGGTAAAACGGTTTTGACAGCTAGGTAAGGCTGTATGCTTTAAGATTAAATTGTCGGGTGAGCGTGTTTGGCTTTGACTTGCGCCCCTAGGATGTAAATGCTGGAATAACAGGGTTCCTGGTATCTAAGAAATGTTTTGTTAAGTCAGTTTTGGCGGCCAGATGGGGCTATATGTTTTAAGATTTAATAGTTTGGTGAGCCTGTTTGGCTTTGACTTGCGCCCCTAGGATGCAAATGCTGAATTAACAGGGTTCCTGGTATCTGAGACAAGTTTTGGTAAGGCAATTTTGAGTTCCAGGTGTGGCTGAAAGGTTTAAAATTTGATAGTCGGGTGAGGCTATTTGGCTTTGTTTTGCGCCCCTTGGCTGCACATGCCAGATTGGCGGGGCTCCTGGAATCTAAGACAAGTTTTGGTAAAACAGTTTTGACAACAAGGTAAGGCTGTATGCTTTAAGATTAAATAGTCGGGTGAGCCTGTTTGGCTTTGACTTGCTCCCCTAGGCTGCACATGCCAGATTGGCGGGGCTCCTGGAATCTAAGACAAGTTTTGGTAAAACACTTTTGACAGCTAGGTAAGGCTGTATGCTTTCAGATTAAATAGTCGGGTGAGCGTGTTTGGCTTTGACTTGCGCATCTAGGATGCAATGCTGGAATAACAGGGTTCCTGGTATCTAAGACAAGTTTTGGTAAATCAGTTTTGGCGTCTATGGGGCTATATGTTTTAGGATTAAATAGTCGGATGAGCCTGTTTGGCTTTGACTTGCTCCCCTAGGCTGCACATGCCAGATTGGCGGGGCTCCTGGAATGTAGGACAAGTTTTGGTAAAACAGTTTTGACAGCTAGGTAAGGCTGTATGCTTTAAGATTAAAAAGTCGGGTGAGCGTGTTTGGCTTTGACTTGCGCCCCTAGGATGCAAATGCTGGAATAACAGGGTTCCTGGTATCTAAGACAAGTTTTCGTAAATCAGTGTTGGCGGCCAGATGGGGCTATATGTCTTAAGATTTAATAGTCGGATGAGCCTGTTTGGCTTTGACTTGCTCCCCTAGGATGCAAATGCTGGATTAACAGGGTTCCTGGTATCTGAAACAAGTTTTGGTAAGGCAATTTTGGGTTCCAGGTGATGCTGAATGTTTTTAGATTTAATAATCGGATGAGCCTGTTTGGCTTTGACTTGCTCCCCTAGGCTGCACATGCCAGATTGGCGGGGCTCCTGGAATCTAAGACAAGTTTTGGTAAAACAGTTTTGACAGCTACGTAAGTCTGTATTTTTTAAGGTTAAATAGTCGGGTGAGTCTGTTTGACTTTGACTTGCGCCCCTAGGATGCAAATGCTGTATTAACAGGGTTCCTGGTATCTGAGACATGTTTTGGTAAATCAGTTTTGGCGGCCAGGTGGGGCAATATGATTTAAAATTTAATAGTCGGGTGAGACTAATTGGCTTTGTCTTGCTCCCCTAGGCTACAAATGCTAGATTAACAGGGTACCTGGTAGCTGAGATAGGTTAAGGTAAATCAGTTTTGGCAGCTACGTAAGTCTGTATGTTTTAACAAACAAGTTTTGGTAAGGCAATTTTGAGATCAAGGTGAGCCTGAATGTGTTAAGACTTAAGAGTCGGGTGAGACTATTTTGCTTTGACTTGCTCCCCTAGGCTGCAAATGCTAGATTAACAGGGCTCCTGGTTTCTAAGGCAAGTTTTGGTAAATCAGTTTTGGCGGCCAGATGGGGCTAAATGTTTTAGGATTAAATGGTCGGATGAGCCTGTTTGGCATTGACTTGCTCCCCTAGGCTCCACAGGCCAGATTGGCGGGGCTCCTGGAATCTAAAAAAAGTTTTGGTAAAGCAATTTTGACAGCTACGTAAGTCTGCATGTTTTAAGGTTAAATAGTCGGGTGAGTCTGTTTGACTTTGACTTGCTCCCCTAGGATGCAAATGCTGGATTTACAGGGTTCCTGGTATCTGAGACAAGTTTTGGTAAGGCAATTTTGAGTTCCAGGTGAGGCTGAATGTGTTAAGACTTAATAGTCGGGTGTGACTATTTTGCTTTGACTTGCTCCCCTAGGCTGCAAATGCTAGATTAACAAGGCTCCTGGTTTTTAAGGCAAGTTTTGGTAAAGCAGTTTTGGCAGCTACGTAAGTCTGTATGTTTTAAGATTAAATTGTCGGGTGAGCCTGTTTGGCTTTGACTTGCTCCCCTAGGCTCCACATGCCAGATTGGCGGGACTCCTGGAATCTAAGACAAGTTTCGGTAAAACAGTTTTGACAGCTAGGTAAGGCTGTATGCTTTAAGATTAAATAGTCGGGTGAGCGTGTTTGGCTTTGACTTGCGCCCCTAGGATGCAAATGCTGGAATAACAGGGTTCCTGGTATCTAAGACATGTTTTGGTAAGTCGGTTTTGGCGGCCATATGGGGCTATATGTTTTCAGATTTAATAGTTGGGTGAGCCTGTTTGGCTTTGACTTGCGCCCCTAGGATGCAAATGCTGCATTAACAGTGTTCCTGGTATCTAAGACAAGTTTTCGTAAATCAGTTTTGGCGGCCAGATGGGGCTACATGTTTTAAGATTTAATAGTTGGGTGAGCCTGTTTGGCTTTGACTTGCGCCCCTAGGATGCAAATGCTGGATTAACAGGGTTCCTGGTATTTGAGACAAGTTTAAAATTCAATAGTCGGGTGAGACTATTTGACTTTGACTTGCTCCCCTAGGATGCAAATGCTGGATTAACAGGGTTCCTGGTATCTGAGACAAGTTTTGGTAAGGCAATTTTGAGTTCCAGGTGAGACTGAATGTATTCAGACTTAATAGTCGTTTGAGACTATTTGGCTTTGACTTTCTCCCCTAGGCGGCACATGCCAGATTGGCGGGGCACCTGGAATCTAAAAAAAGTTTTGGTAAAACAGTTTTGACAGCTAGGTAAGTCTGTATTTTTTAAGATTAAACTGTCGCGGGAGCCTGTTTGGCTTTGACTTGCTCCCCTAGGCTCCACATGCCAGATTGGCTTGGCTCCTGGAATCTTAGACAAGGTTTGGTATAACAGTTTTGACAGCTGGGCAAGACTGTATGTGTTAAGATTAAATAGTCGGTTGAGCCTGTTTGGCTTTGAGTTGCGCCCCTAGGATGCAAATGCTGGATAAACAGGGTTCCTGGTATTGGTAAGGCAATTTTGAGTTCAGGTGAGGCTAAATGTGTTAAGACTTAATAGTCGGGTGAGACTATTTCGCTTTGACTTGCTCCCCTAGGCTGCAAATGCTAGATTAACAAGGCTCCTGGTTTTTAAGGCAAGTTTTGGTAAAGCAGTTTTGGCAGCTACGTAAGTCTGTATGTTTTAAGATTAAATTGTCGGGTGAGCCTGTTTCGCTTTGACTTGCTCCCCTAGGCTCCACATGCCAGATTGGCGGGACTCCTGGAATCTAAGACAAGTTGCGGTAAAACAGTTTTGACAGCTAGGTAAGGCTGTATGCTTTAAGATTAAATAGTCGGGTGAGCGTGTTTGGCTTTGACTTGCGCCCCTAGGATGCAAATGCAGGAATAACAGGGTTCCAGGTATCTAAGACATGTTTTGGTAAGTCGGTTTTGGCGGCCATATGGGGCTATATGTTTTAAGATTTAATAGTTGGGTGAGCCTGTTTGGCTTTGACTTGCGCCCCTAGGATGCAAATGCTGCATTAACAGTGTTCCTGGAATCTAAGACAAGTTGCGGTAAAACAGTTTTGACAGCTAGGTAAGGCTGTATGCTTTAAGATTAAATAGTTGGGTGAGCCTGTTTGGCTTTGACTTGCGCCCCTAGGATGCAAATGCTGGAATAACAGGGTTCCTGGTATCTAAGACAAGTTTTCGTAAATCAGTTTTGGCGGCCAGATGGGGCTACATGTTTTAAGATTTAATAGTTGGGTGCGCCTGTTTGGCTTTGACTTGCGCCCCTAGGATGCAAATGCTGGATTAACAGGGTTCCTGGTATTTGAGACAAGTTTTGGTAAATCAGTTTTGGCGGCCAGGTGGGCCTATATGATTTAAAATTCAATAGTCGGGTGAGACTATTTGACTTTGACTTGCTCCCCTAGGATGCAAATGCTGGATTAACAGGGTTCCTGGTATCTGAGACAAGGTTTGGTAAAACAGTTTTGACAGCTGGGCAAGACTGTATGTTTTAAGATTAAATAGTCGGGTGAGCGTGTTTGGCTGTGACTTGCGCCCCTAGGATGCAAATGCTGGAATAACAGGGTTCCTGGTATCTGAGACAAGTTTTGGTAAATCAGTTTTGGCGGCCAGATGGGGCTATATGTTTTAGGATTAAATAGTCGGATGAGCCTGTTTGGCTTTGACTTGCTCCCCTAGGCTGCACATGCCAGATTGGCGGGGCTCCTGAAATCTAAGACAAGTTTTGGTAAAACAGTTTTGACAGCTAGGTAAGGCTGTATGCTTTAAGATTAAATTGTCGGGTGAGCGTGTTTGGCTTTGACTTGCGCCCCTAGGATGCAAATGCTGGAATAACAGGGTTCCTGGTATCTAAGACAAGTTTTGGTAAATCAGTTTTGGCAGCTACGTAAGTCTGTATGTTTTAAGATTAAATTGTCGGGTGAGCCTGTTTGGCTTTGACTTGCTCCCCTAGGCTGCACATGCCAGATTGGCGGGGCTCCTGGAATCTAAGACAAGTTTTGGTAAAACAGTTTTGACAGCTAGGTAAGGCTGTATGCTTTAAGATTAAATAGTCGGGTGAGCGTGTTTGGCTTTGACTTGCGCCCCTAGGATGCAAATGCTGGAATAACAGGGTTCCTGGTATCTAAGACAAGTTTTGGTAAATCAGTTTTGGCAGCTACGTAAGTCTGTATGTTTTAAGATTAAATTGTCAGGTGAGCCTGTTTGGCTTTGACTTGCTCCCCTAGGCTGCACATGCCAGATTGGCGGGGCTCCTGGAATCTAAGACAAGTTTTGGTAAGACAGTTTTGACAGCTAGGTAAGGCTGTATGCTTTAAGATTAAATAGTCGGGTGAGCGTGTTTGGCTTTGACTTGCGCTCCTAGGATGCAAATGCTGGATAAACAGGGTTCCTGGTATTGGTAAGGCAATTTTGAGTTCCAGGTGAGGCTGAATGTGTTAAGACTTAATAGTCGGGTGAGACTATTTTGCTTTGAGTTGCTCCCCTAGGCTGCAAATGCTAGATTAACGAGGCTCCTGGTTTTTAAGGCAAGTTTTGGTAAAGCAGTTTTGGCAGCTACGTAAGTCTGTATGTTTTAAGATTAAATTGTCGGGTGAGCCTGTTTGTCTTTGACTTGCTCCCCTAGGCTCCACATGCCAGATTGGCGGGACTCCTGGAATCTAAGACAAGTTTTGGTAGAACAGTTTTGACAGCTAGGTAAGGCTGTATGCTTAAAGATTAAATAGTCGGGTGAGCGAGTTTGGCTTTGACTTGCGCCCCTAGGATGCAAATGCTGGAATAACAGGGTTCCTGGTATCTAAGACATGGTTTGGTAAGTCCGTTTTTGGCGGCCAGAACTTTGACTTGCTCCCCTAGGATGCAAATGCTGGATTAACAGGGTTCCTGGTATCTAAGACATGTTTTGGTAAGTCGGTTTTGGCAGCTACGTAAGTCTGTATGTTTTAAGATTAAATTGTCGGGTGAGCCTGTTTGGCTTTGACTTGCTCCCCTAGGCTGCACATGCCAGATTGGCGGGGCTCCTGGAATCTAATAAAAGTTTTGGTAAAACAGTTTTGACAGCTAGGTAAGTCTGTATGTTTTAAGATTAAACTGTAGGGGGAGCCTGTTTGGCTTTGACTTGCTCCCGTAGGCTGCACATGCCAGATTGGCGGGGCTCCTGGAATCTAAGACAAGTTTTGGTAAAACAGTTTTGACAGCTACGTAAGTCTGTATGTTTTAAGATTAAACTGTAGGGGGAGCCTGTTTGGCTTTGACTTGCTCCCGTAGGCTGCACATGCCAGATTGGCGGGGCTCCTGGAATCTAAGACAAGTTTTGGTAAAACAGTTTTGACAGCTAGATAAGGCTGTAAGCTTTAAGATTAAAAAGTCGGGTGAGCGTGTTTGGCTTTGACTTGCGCCCCTAGGATGCAAATGCTGGAATAACAGGGTTCCTGGTATCTAAGACAAGTTTTGGTAAATCAGTTTTGGCAGCTACGTAAGTCTGTATGTTTTAAGATTAAATTGTCGGGTGAGCCTGTTTGGCTTTGACTTGCTCCCCTAGGCTGCACATGCCAGATTGGCGGGGCTCCTGGAATCTAAGACAAGTTTTGGAAAAACAGTTTTGACAGCTAGATAAGGCTGTATGCTTAAAGATTAAATAGTCGGTTGAGCCTGTTTGGCTTTGAGTTGCGCTCCTAGGATGCAAATGCTGGATAAACAGGGTTCCTGGTATTGATAAGGCAATTTTGAGTTCCAGGTGAGACTGAATGTATTCAGACTTAATAGTCGTTTGAGACTATTTGGCTTTGACTTTCTCCCCTAGGCGGCACATGCCAGATTGGCGGGGCACCTGGAATCTAATAAAAGTTTTGGTAAAACAGTTTTGACAGCTACGTAAGTCTGTATGTTTTAAGATTAAACTGTAGGGGGAGCCTGTTTGGCTTTGACTTGCTCCCGTAGGCTGCACATGCCAGATTGGCGGGGCTCCTGGAATCTAAGACAAGTTTTGGTAAAACAGTTTTGACAGCTAGATAAGGCTGTATGCTTTAAGATTAAATAGTCGGGTGAGCGTGTTTGGCTTTGACTTGCGCCCCTAGGATGCAAATGCTGGAATAACAGGGTTCCTGGTATCTAAGACAAGTTTTGGTAAATCAGTTTTGGCAGCTACGTAAGTCTGTATGTTTTAAGATTAAATTGTCGGGTGAGCCTGTTTGGCTTTGACTTGCTCCCCTAGGCTGCACATGCCAGATTGGCGGGGCTCCTGGAATCTAAGACAAGTTTTGGTAAAACAGTTTTGACAGCTAGGTAAGGCTGTATGTTTTAAGATTAAAGAGTCGGGTGAGCCTGCTTGGCTTTGACTTGCTCCCCTAGGATGCAAATGCTGGATTAACAGGGCTCCTGGTATCTGAGACAAGTTTTGGTAAGGCAATTTTGAGTTCCAGGTGAGACTGAATGTATTCAGACTTAATAGTCGTTTGAGACTATTTGGCTTTGACTTTCTCCCCTAGGCGGCACATGCCAGATTGGCGGGGCTCCTGGAATCTAATAAAAGTTTTGGTAAAACAGTTTTGACAGCTACGTAAGTCTGTATGTTTTAAGATTAAACTGTAGGGGGAGCCTGTTTGGCTTTGACTTGCTCCCCTAGGCTCTACATGCCAGATTGGCTTGGCTCCTGGAATCTTAGACAAGGTTTGGTAAAACAGTTTTGACCGCTGGGCAAGACTGTATGTTTTAAGATTAAATAGTCGGTTGAGCCTGTTTGGCTTTGAGTTGCGCTCCTAGGATGCAAATGCTGGATAAACAGGGTTCCTGGTATTGGTAAGGCAATTTTGAGTTCCAGGTGAGGCTGAATGTGTTAAGACTTAATAGTCGGGTGAGACTATTTTGCTTTGAGTTGCTCCCCTAGGCTGCAAATGCTAGATTAACGAGGCTCCTGGTTTTTAAGGCAAGTTTTGGTACAGCAGTTTTGGCAGCTACGTAAGTCTGTATGTTTTAAGATTAAACTGTAGGGGGAGCCTGTTTGGCATTGACTTGCTCCCCTAGGCTCTACATGCCAGATTGGCTTGGCTCCTGGAATCTTAGACAAGGTTTGGTAAAACAGTTTTGACCGCTGGGCAAGACTGTATGTTTTAAGATTAAATAGTCGGTTGAGCCTGTTTGGCTTTGAGTTGCGCTCCTAGGATGCAAATGCTGGATAAACAGGGTTCCTGGTATTGGTAAGGCAATTTTGAGTTCCAGGTGAGGCTGAATGTGTTAAGACTTAATAGTCGGGTGGGACTATTTTGCTTTGAGTTGCTCCCCTAGGCTGCAAATGCTAGATTAACGAGGCTCCTGGTTTTTAAGGCAAGTTTTGGTACAGCAGTTTTGGCAGCTACGTAAGTCTGTATGTTTTAAGATTAAATTGTCGGGTGAGCCTGTTTGGCTTTGACTTGCTCCCGTAGGCTGCACATGCCAGATTGGCGGGGCTCCTGGAATCTAAGACAAGTTTTGGTAAAACAGTTTTGACAGCTAGGTAAGGCTGTATGCTTTAAGATTAAATAGGTCGGGTGAGCGTGTTTGGCTTTGACTTGCGCCCCTAGGATGCAAATGCTGGAATAACAGGGTTCCTGGTATCTAAGACAAGTTTTAGTAAATCAGTTTTGGCAGCTACGTAAGTCTGTATGTTTTAAGATTAAATTGTCGGGTGAGCCTGTTTGGCTTTGACTTGCTCCCCTAGGCTGCACATGCCAGATTGGCGGGGCTCCTGGAATCTAAGACAAGTTTTGGTAAAACAGTTTTGACAGCTAGGTAAGGCTGTATGTTTTAAGATTAAAGAGTCGGGTGAGCCTGTTTGGCTTTGACTTGGTCCCCTAGGATGCAAATGCTGGATTAACAGGGCTCCTGGTATCTGAGACAAGTTTTGGTAAGGCAATTTTGAGTTCCAGGTGAGACTGAATGTATTCAGACTTAATAGTCGTTTGAGACTATTTGGCTTTGACTTTCTCCCCTAGGCGGCATATGCCAGATTGGCGGGGCTCCTGGAATCTAATAAAAGTTTTGGTAAAACAGTTTTGACAGCTACGTAAGTCTGTATGTTTTAAGATTAAAGGGGAGCCTGTTTGGCTTTGACTTGCTCCCCTAGGCTCTACATGCCAGATTGGCTTGGCTCCTGGAATCTTAGACAAGGTTTGGTAAAACAGTTTTGACCGCTGGGCAAGACTGTATGTTTTAAGATTAAATAGTCGGTTGAGCCTGTTTGGCTTTGAGTTGCGCTCCTAGGATGCAAATGCTGGATCAACAGGGTTCCTGGTATTGGTAAGGCAATTTTGAGTTCCAGGTGAGGCTGAATGTGTTAAGACTTAATAGTCGGGTGAGACTATTTTGCTTTGAGTTGCTCCCCTAGGCTGCAAATGCTAGATTAACGAGGCTCCTGGCTTTTAAGGCAAGTTTTGGTAAAGCAGTTTTGGCAGCTACGTAAGTCTGTATGTTTTAAGATTAAATTGTCGGGTGAGCCTGTTTGTCTTTGACTTGCTCCCCTAGGCTCCACATGCCAGATTGGCGGGACTCCTGGAATCTAAGACAAGTTTTGGTAGAACAGTTTTGACAGCTAGGTAAGGCTGTATGCTTAAAGATTAAATAGTCGGGTGAGCGTGTTTGGCTTTGACTTGCGCCCCTAGGATGCAAATGCTGGAATAACAGGGTTCCTGGTATCTAAGACATGGTTTGGTAAGTCTGTTTTTGGCGGCCAGAACTTTGACTTGCTCCCCTAGGATGCAAATGCTGGATTAACAGGGTTCCTGGTATCTGAGACAAGTTTTGGTAAGGCAATTTTGAGTTCCAGGTGAGACTGAATGTATTCAGACTTAATAGTCGTTTGAGACTATTTGGCTTTGACTTTCTCCCCTAGGCGGCACATGCCAGATTGGCGGGGCTCCTGGAATCTAATAAAAGTTTTGGCAAAACAGTTTTGACAGCTACGTAAGTCTGTATGTTTTAAGATTAAACTGTAGGGGGAGCCTGTTTGGCTTTGACTTGCTCCCCTAGGCTCTACATGCCAGATTGGCTTGGCTCCTGGAATCTTAGACAAGGTTTGGTAAAACAGTTTTGACCGCTGGGCAAGACTGTATGTTTTAAGATTAAATAGTCGGTTGAGCCTGTTTGGCTTTGAGTTGCGCCCCTAGGATGCAAATGCTGGATAAACAGGGTTCCTGGTATTGGTAAGGCAATTTTGAGTTCCAGGTGAGGCTGAATGTGTTAAGACTTAATAGTCGGGTGAGACTATTTTGCTTTGAGTTGCTCCCCTAGGCTGCAAATGCTAGATTAACGAGGCTCCTGGTTTTTAAGGCAAGTTTTGGTAAAGCAGTTTTGGCAGCTACGTAAGTCTGTATGTTTTAAGATTAAATTGTCGGGTGAGCCCGTTTGGCTTTGACTTGCTCCCCTAGGCTCCACATGCCAGATTGGCGGGACTCCTGGAATCTAAGACAAGTTGCGGTAAAACAGTTTTGACAGCTAGGTAAGGCTGTATGCTTAAAGATTAAATAGTCGGGTGAGCGTGTTTGGCTTTGACTTGCGCCCCTAGGATGCAAATGCTGGAATAACAGGGTTCCTGGTATCTAAGACATGGTTTGGTAAGTCCGTTTTTGGCGGCCAGAACTTTGACTTGCTCCCCTAGGATGCAAATGCTTGATTAACAGGGTTCCTGGTATCTGAGACAAGTTTTGATAAGGCAATTTTGAGTTCCAGGTGAGACTGAATGTATTCAGACTTAATAGTCGTTTGAGACTATTTGGCTTTGACTTTCTCCCCTAGGCGGCACATGCCAGATTGGCGGGGCTCCTGGAATCTAATAAAAGTTTTGGTAAAACAGTTTTGACAGCTACGTAAGTCTGTATGTTTTAAGATTAAACTGTAGGGGGAGCCTGTTTGGCTTTGACTTGCTCCCGTAGGCTGCACATGCCAGATTGGCGGGGCTCCTGGAATCTAAGACAAGTTTTGGTAAAACTGTTTTGACAGCTAGGTAAAGCTGTATGTTTTAAGATTAAATAGTCGGGTGAGCGTGTTTGGCTTTGACTTGCTCCCCTAGGATGCAAATGCTGGATTAACAGGGTTCCTGGTATCTGAGACAAGTTTTGGTAAGGCAATTTTGAGTTCCAGGTGTGGCTGAATGAGTTAAAATTTAATAGTCGGGTGAGGCTATTTGGCTTTGTTTTGCTCCCCTAGGATGCAAATGCTGGAATAACAGGGTTCCTGGTATCTGAGACAAGTTTTGGTAGAACAGTTTTGACAGCTAGGTAAGGCTGTATGCTTTAAGATTAAATTGTCGGGTGAGCGTGTTCGGCTTTGACTTGCGCCCCTAGGATGCAAATGCTGGAATAACAGGGTTCCTGGTATCTAAGACATGTTGTGGTAAGTCCGTTTTTGGCGGCCAGATGGGGCTATATGTTTTAAGATTTAATAGTTTGGTGAGTCTGTTTGGCTTTGACTTGCGCCCCTAGGATGCAAATGCTGGATTAACAGGGTTCCTGGTATCTGAGACAAGTTTTGGTAAGGCAATTTTAAGTTCCAGGTGTGGCTGAATGAGTTAAAATTAAATAGTCGGGTGAGGCTATTTGGCTTTGTTTTGCTCCCCTAGGCTGCAAATGCTAGATTAACAGGGTTCCTGGTATCTGGGACAAGTTTTGGTAAATCAGTTTTGGCGACCAGATGGGGCTATATGTTTTAGGATTAAATAGTCGGATGATCCTGTTTAGCTTTGACTTGCTCCCCTAGGCTGCACATGCCAGATTGGCGGGGCTCCTGGAATCTAAGACAAGTTTTGGTAAAACAGTTTTGACAGCTAGGTAAGGCTGTATGCTTTAAGATTAAATAGTCGGGTGAGCGTGTTTGGCTTTGACTTGCGCCCCTAGGATGCAAATGCTGGAATAACAGGGTTCCTGGTATCTAAGACAAGTTTTGGTAAATCAGTTTTGGCAGCTACGTAAGTCTGTATGTTTTAAGATTAAATTGTCGGGTGAGCCTGTTTGGCTTTGACTTGCTCCCCTAGGCTGCACATGCCAGATTGGCGGGGCTCCTGGAATCTAAGACAAGTTTTGGTAAAACAGTTTTGACAGCTAGGTAAGGCTGTATGTTTTAAGATTAAATAGTCGGGTGAGCGTGTTTGGCTTTGACTTGCTCCCCTAGGATGCAAATGCTGGATTAACAGGGTTCCTGGTATCTGAGACAAGTTTTGGTAAGGCAATTTCGAGTTCCAGGTGAGACTGAATGTATTCAGACTTAATAGTCGTTTGACACTATTTGGCTTTGACTTTCTCCCCAAGGCGGCACATGCCAGGTTGGCGGGGCTCCTGGAATCTAATAAAAGTTTTGGTAAAACAGTTTTGACAGCTACGTAAGTCTGTATGCTTTAAGATTAAACTGTAGGGGGAGCCTGTTTGGCTTTGACTTGCTCCTGTAGGCTCCACATGCCAGATTGGCTTGGCTCCTGGAATCTTAGACAAGGTTTGGTAAAACAGTTTTGACAGCTGGGCAAGACTGTATGTTTTAAGATTAAATAGTCGGTTGAGCCTGTTTGGCTTTGACTTGCGCCCCTAGGATGCAAATGCTGGATAAACAGGGTTCCTGGTATTGGTAAGGCAATTGAGTTCCAGGTGAGGTGAATGTGTTAAGATTAATAGTCGGGTGAGACTATTTTGCTATGAGTTGCTCCCTAGGCTGCAAATGCTAGATTAACGAGGTCCTGGTTTTTAAGGCAAGTTTTGGTAAAGCAGTTTTGGCAGCTACGGAAGTCTGTATGTTTTAAGATTAAATTGTCGGGTGAGCCTGTTTGCTTTGACTTGCTCCCCAGGCTCCACATGCCAGATTGGCGGGACTCCTGGAATCTAAGACAAGTTTTGGTAAAACAGTTTTGACAGCTAGGTAAGGCTGTATGCTTTAAGATAAATAGTCGGGTGAGCGTGTTTGGCTTTGACTTGCGCCCCTAGGATGCAAATGCTGGAATAACAGGGTTCCTGGTATCTGAGACAAGTTTTGGTAAATCAGTTTTGGCGGCCAGATGGGGCTATATGTTTTAAGATTTAATAGTTGGGTGAGCTGTTTGGCTTTGACTTGGCCCCTAGGATGCAAATGCTGATTAACAGTGTCCTGGTATCTGAGACAAGTTTTGGTAAAACAGTTTTGACAGCTAGGTAAGGCTGTATGCTTTAAGATTAAATAGTCGGGTGAGGTGTTTGGCTTTGACTTGCGCCCCTAGGATGCAAATGCTGGAATAACAGGGTCCTGGTATCTAAGACAGTTTTGGTAAGTCCGTTTTTGGCGGCCAGATGGGGCTATATGTTTTAAGATTTAATAGTTTGGTGAGCCTGTTTGGCTTTGACTTGCGCTCCTAGGATGCAAATGCTGGATTAACAGGGTTCCTGGTATCTGAGACAAGTTTTGGTAAGGCAATTTTGAGTCCAGGTGTGGCTGAATGAGTTAAAATTAAAGTCGGGTGAGGTATTTGGCTTTGTTTTGCTCCCCTAGGCTGCAAATGCTAGATTAACAGGGTTCCTGGTATCTGAGAAGAATTTAGGTAAATCAGTTTTGGCGGCCAGATGGGGCTATATGTTTAGGATTAAATAGTCGGATGATCCTGTTTGGCTTTGACTTGCTCCTCTTGGCTGCACATGCCAGATTGGCGGGGCTTCTGGAATCTAAGACAAGTTTTGGTAAAACAGTTTTGACAGATATGTAAGGCTGTATGTTTTAAGATTAAATAGTCGGGTGAGCGTGTTTGGCTTTGACTTGCGCCCCTAGGCTGCACATGCTGGATTGACAGGGCTCCTGGTATCTAGACAAGGTTTGGTAAAACAGTTTTGACAGCTGGGCAAGACTTTATGTTTTAAGATTAAATAGTCGGGTTGAGCCTGTTTGGCTTTGAGTTGCGCCCCTAGGATGCAAATGCTGGAATAACAGGGTTCCTGGTATCTAAGACAAGTTTTGGTAAATCAGTTTTGGCAGCTACGTAAGTCTGTATGTTTTAAGATTAAATTGTCGGGTGAGCCTGTTTGGCTTTGACTTGCTCCCCTAGGCTGCACATGCCAGATTGGCGGGGCTCCTGGAATCTAAGACAAGTTTTGGTAAAACAGTTTTGACAGCTAGGTAAGGCTGTATGTTTTAAGATTAAATAGTCGGGTGAGCGTGTTTGGCTTTGACTTGCGCCCCTAGGATGCAAATGCTGGAATAACAGGGATCCTGGTATCTAAGACAAGTTTTGGTAAATCAGTTTTGGCAGCTAGGTAAGTCTGTATGTTTTAAGATTAAATTGTCGGGTGAGCCTGTTTGGCTTTGACTTGCTCCCCTAGGCTTCACATGCCAGATTGTCGGGGCTCCTGGAATCTAATACAAGTTTTGGTAAAACAGTTTTGACAGCTAGGTAAGGCTGTATGTTTTAAGATTAAATAGTCGGGTGAGCGTGTTTGGCTTTGACTTGCTCCCCTAGGATGCAAGTGCTGGATTAACAAGGTTCCTGGTATCTGAAACAAGTTTTGGTAAGGCAATTTCGAGTTCCAGGTGAGACTGAATGTATTCAGACTTAATAGTCGTTTGACACTATTTGGCTTTGACTTTCTCCCCTAGGCGGCACATGCCAGATTGGCGGGGCTCCTGGAATCTAATAAAAGTTTTGGTAAAACAGTTTTGACAGCTACGTAAGTCTGTATGTTTTAAGATTAAACTGTAGGGGGAGCCTGTTTGGCTTTGACTTGCTCCCGTAGGCTCCACATGCCAGATTGGCTTGGCTCCTGGAATCTTAGACAAGGTTTGGTAAAACAGTTTTGACCGCTGGGCAAGACTGTATGTTTTAAGATTAAATAGTCGGTTGAGCCTGTTTGGCTTTGACTTGCGCCCCTAGGATGCAAATGCTGGATAAACAGGGTTCCTGGTATTGGTAAGGCAATTTTGAGTTCCAGGTGAGGCTGAATGTGTTCAGACTTAATAGTCGGGTGAGACTATTTTGCTGTGAGTTGCTCCCCTAGGCTGCAAATGCTAGATTAACGAGGCTCCTGGTTTTTAAGGCAAGTGTTGGTAAAGCACTTTTGGCAGCTACGGAAGTCTGTATGTTTTAAGATTAAATTGTCGGGTGAGCCTGTTTGTCTTTGACTTGCTCCCCTAGGCTCCACATGCCAGATTGGCGGGACTCCTGGAATCTAAGACAAGTTTTGGTAAAACAGTTTTGACAGCTAGGTAAGGCTGTATGCTTTAAGATTAAATAGTCGGGTGAGCCTGTTTGGCTTTGACTTGCGCTCCTAGGATGCAAATGCTGGATTAACAGGGTTCCTGGTATCTGAGACAAGTTTTGGTAAGGCAATTTTGAGTTCCAGGTGTGGCTGAATGAGTTAAAATTTAATAGTCGGGTTAGGCTATTTGGCTTTGTTTTGCTCCCCTAGGCTGCAAATGCTAGATTAACAGGGTTCCTGGTATCTGAGAAGAGTTTAGGTAAATCAGTTTTGGCGGCCAGATGGGGCTATATGTTTTAGGATTAAATAGTCGGATGATCCTGTTTGGCTTTCACTTGCTCCTCTTGGCTGCACATGCCAGATTGGCGGGGCTTCTGGAATGTAAGACAAGTTTTGGTAAAACAGTTTTGACAGCTATGTAAGGCTGTATGTTTTAAGATTAAATAGTCGGGTGAGCGTGTTTGGCTTTGACTTGCGCCCCTAGGATGCAAATGCTGGAATAACAGGGTTCCTGGTATCTAAGACAAGTTTTCGTAAATCAGTTTTGGCGGCCAGATGGGGCTACGTGTTTTAAGATTTAATAGTGGGGTTAGCCTGTTTGGCTTTGACTTGCGCCCCTAGGATGCAAATGCTGCATTAACAGTGTTCCTGGTATCTGAGACAAGTTTTGGTAAAACAGTTTTGACAGCTAGGTAAGGCTGTATGCTTTAAGATTAAATAGTCGGGTGAGCGTGTTTGGCTTTGACTTGCGCCCCTAGGATGCAAATGCTGGAATAACAGGGTTCCTGGTATCTAAGACATGTTTTGGTAAGTCCGTTTTTGGCGGCCAGATGGGGCTATATGTTTTAAGATTTAATAGTTTGGTGAGCCTGTTTGGCTTTGACTTGCGCTCCTAGGATGCAAATGCTGGATTAACAGGGTTCCTGGTATCTGAGACAAGTTTTGGTAAGGCAATTTTGAGTTCCTGGTGTGGCTGAATGAGTTAAAATTTAATAGTCGGGTGAGGCTATTTGGCTTTGTTTTGCTCCCCTAGGCTGCAAATGCTAGATTAACAGGGTTCCTGGTATCTGAGACAAGTTTAGGTAAATCAGTTTTGGCGGCCAGATGGGGCTATATGTTTTAGGATTAAATAGTCGGATGATCCTGTTTGGCTTTGACTTGCTCCCCTTGGCTGCACATGCCAGATTGGCGGGGCTTCTGGAATCTAAGACAAGTTTTGGTAAAACAGTTTTGACAGCTATGTAAGGCTGTATGTTTTAAGATTAAATAGTCGGGTGAGCGTGTTTGGCTTTGACTTGCGCCCCTAGGATGCAAATGCTGGAATAACAGGGTTCCTGGTATCTAAGACAAGGTTTGGTAAAACAGTTTTGACAGCTGGGCAAGACTTTATGTTTTAAGATTAAATAGTCGGTTGAGCCTGTTTGGCTTTGAGTTGCGCCCCTAGGATGCAAATGCTGGAATAACAGGGTTCCTGGTATCTAAGACAAGTTTTGGGAAATCAGTTTTGGCAGCTACGTAAGTCTGTATGTTTTAAGATTAAATTGTCGTTTGAGACTATTTGGCTTTGACTTTCTCCCCTAGGCGGCACATGCCAGATTGGCGGGGCTCCTGGAATCTAATAAAAGTTTTGGTAAAACAGTTTTGACAGCTACGTAAGTCTGTATGTTTTAAGATTAAACTGTAGGGGGAGCCTGTTTGGCTTTGACTTGCCCCCTAGGCTCCACATGCCAGATTGGCTTGGCTCCTGGAATCTTAGACAAGGTTTGGTAAAACAGTTTTGACCGCTGGGCAAGACTATATGTTTTAAGATTAAATAGTCGGTTGAGCCTGTTTGGCTTTGAGTTGCGCCCCTAGGATGCAAATGCTGGATAAACAGGGTTCCTGGTATTGGTAAGGCAATTTTGAGTTCCAGGTGAGGCTGAATGTGTTAAGACTTAATAGTCGGGTGAGACTATTTTGCTTTGAGTTGCTCCCCTAGGCTGCAAATGGTAGATTAACGAGGCTCCTGGTTTTTAAGGCAAGTTTTGGTAAAGCAGTTTTGGCAGCTACGTAAGTCTGTATGTTTTAAGATTAAATTGTCGGGTGAGCCTGTTTGTCTTTGACTTGCTCCCCTAGGCTCCACATGCCAGATTGGCGGGACTCCTGGAATCTAAGACAAGTTTTGGTAGAACAGTTTTGACAGCTAGGTAAGGCTGTATGCTTTAAGATTAAATAGTCGGGTGAGCGTGTTTGGCTTTGACTTCCGCCCCTAGGATGCAAATGCTGGAATAACAGGGTTCCTGGTATCTAAGACATGTTTTGGTAAGTCCGTTTTTGGCGGCCAGATGGGGCTATATGTTTTAAGATTTAATAGTTTGGTGAGCCTGTTTGGCTTTGACTTGCGCCCCTAGGATGCAAATGCTGGATTAACAGGGTTCCTGGTATCTGAGACAAGTTTTGGTAAGGCAATTTTGAGTTCCAGGTGTGGCTGAAAGTGTTAAAATTTTATAGTCGGGTGAGGCTATTTGGCTTTGTTTTGCTCCCCTAGGCTGCAAATGCTAGATTAACAGGGTTCCTGGTATCTGAGACAAGTTTTGGTAAATCAGTTTTGGCGGCCAGATGGGGCTATATGTTTTAAGATTTCATAGTTGGGTGAGCCTGTTTGGCTTTGACTTGCGCCCCTAGGATGCAAATGCTGCATTAACAGTGTTCCTGGTATCTGAGACAAGTTTTGGTAAAACAGTTTTGACAGCTAGGTAAGGCTGTATGCTGTAAGATTAAATAGTCGGGTGAGCGTGTTTGGCTTTGACTTGCGCCCCTAGGATGCAAATGCTGGAATAACAGGGTTCCTGGTATCTAAGACATGTTTTGGTAAGTCCGTTTTTGGCGGCCAGATGGGGCTATATGTTTTAAGATTTAATAGTTTGGTGAGCCTGTTTGGCTTTGACTTGCGCTCCTAGGATGCAAATGCTGGATTAACAGGGTTCCTGGTATCTGAGACAAGTTTTGGTAAGGCAATTTTGAGTTCCTGGTGTGGCTGAATGAGTTAAAATTTAATAGTCGGGTGAGGCTATTTGGCTTTGTTTTGCTCCCCTAGGCTGCAAATGCTAGATTAACAGGGTTCCTGGTATCTGAGACAAGTTTAGGTAAATCAGTTTTGGCGGCCAGATGGGGCTATATGTTTTAGGATTAAATAGTCGGATGATCCTGTTTGGCTTTGACTTGCTCCCCTTGGCTGCACATGCCAGATTGGCGGGGCTTCTGGAATCTAAGACAAGTTTTGGTAAAACAGTTTTGACAGCTATGTAAGGCTGTATGTTTTAAGATTAAATAGTCGGGTGAGCGTGTTTGGCTTTGACTTGCGCCCCTAGTATGCAAATGCTGGAATAACAGGGTTCCTGGTATCTAAGACAAGTTTTCGTAAATCAGTTTTGGCGGCCAGATGGGGCTACGTGC
This sequence comes from Drosophila kanekoi, assembly GCA_037075305.1. Taxonomy (NCBI): domain Eukaryota; kingdom Metazoa; phylum Arthropoda; class Insecta; order Diptera; family Drosophilidae; genus Drosophila; species Drosophila kanekoi. Next base: position 17,959 of record JBAMCE010000383.1, on the reverse strand, counting down.
TTTAAGATTTAATAGTGGGGTTAGCCTGTTTGGCTTTGACTTGCGCCCCTAGGATGCCAATGCTGGATTAACAGGGTTCCTGGTATCTGAAACAAGTTTTGGTAAGGCAATTTTGAGTTCCAGGTGATGCTGAATGTTTTCAGATTTAAAAGTCGTGTGAGACTATTTGGCTTTGACTTTGTCCCCTAGGCGGCAGATGCCAGATTGGCGGGGCTCCTGGAATCTAAAAAGCTTTGGTAAAACATTTTTGACAGCTACGTAAGTCTGTATGTTTTAAGGTTAAATAGTCGGGTGAGTCTGTTTGACTTTGACTTGCTCCCCTAGGATGCAAATGCTGGATTAACAAGGTTCCTGGTATTTGAGACAAGTTTTGGTAAATTAGTTTTGGCGGCCAGGTGGGGCTATATGATTGAAAATTTAATAGTCGGGTGAGACTATTTGGCTTTGTCGTGCTCCCCTAGGCTGCAAATGATAGATTAACAGGGTACCTGGTAACTGAGATAGGTTTTGGTAAATCAGTTTTGGCGGCCAGGTGGGGCTATATGTTTTAGGATTAAATAGTCGGAATAGCTTGCTTGGCTTTGACTTGCTCCCCTAGGCTGCACATGCCAGATTGGCGGGGCTGCTGGAATCTAAAAAAGTTTTGGTAAAACAGTCTTGACAGCTAGGTAAGGCTGTATGCTTTAAGCATAAATAGTCGGGTGAGCGTGTTTGGCTTTGACTTGCGCCCCTAGGATGCAAATGCTGGAATAGCAGGGTTCCTGCTATCTGAGACAAGTTTTGGTAAATCAGTTTTGGCGGCCAGGTGGGGCTATATGATTTAAAATTTCATAGTCGGGTGAGACTATTTGGCATTGTATTGCTCCCCTAGGCTGCAAATGCTAGATTAACAGGGTTCCTGGTAACTTTGATAGGTGTTGGTAAACCAGTTTTGGCGGCCAGATGGGGCTTTATGTTTAAGAATTAAATAGTCGGATGAGCCTGTTTGGCTTTGACTTGCTCCCCTAGGCTGCACATGCCAGATTGGCTAGCAGTTTTGACAGCTAGGTAAGGCTGTATGCTTTAAGATTAAATAGTCGGGTGAGCGTGTTTGGCTTTGACTTGCGCCCCTAGGATGCAAATGCTGGAATAACAGGGTTCCTGGTATCTAAAACAAGTTTTGGTAAATCAGTTTTGGCGTCTATGGGGCTATATGTTTTAGGATTAAATAGTCGGATGAGCCTGTTTGGCTTTGACCTGCTCCCCTAGGCTGCACATGCCAGATTGGCGGGGCTCCTGGAATCTAAGACAAGTTTTGGTAAAACAGTTTTGACAGCTAGGTAAGGCTGTATGTTTTAAGATTAAATAGTCGGGTGAGCGTGTTTGGCTTTGACTTGCGCCCCTAGGATGCAAATGCTGGAATAACAGGGTTCCTGGTATTTAAGACAAGTTTTCGTAAATCAGTTTTGGCGGCCAGATGGGGCTATATGTTTTAAGATTTAATAGTCGGGTGAGCGTGTTTGGCTTTGACTTGCGCCCCTAGGATGCAAATGCTGGATTAACAGGGTTCCTGGTATCTGAAACAAGTTTTGGTAAGGCAATTTTGAGTTCCAGGTGATGCTGAATGTTTTCAGATTTAATAGTCGTGTGAGACTATTTGGCTTTGACTTTCTCCCCTAGGCGGTACATGCCAGATTGGCGGGGCTCCTGGAATCTAAAAAAAGCTTTAGTAAAACAGTTTTGACAGCTACGTAAGTCTGAATGTTTTAAGGTTAAATAGTCGGGTGAGTCTGTTTGACTTTGACTTGCTCCGCTAGGATGCAAATGCTGGATTAACAGGGTTCCTGGTATCTGAGACAAGTTTTGGTAAATCAGTTTTGGCGGCCAGGTGGGGCTATATGATTTATAATTAAATAGTCGGGTGAGCGTGTTTGGCTTTGACTTGCGCCCCTAGGATGCAAATGCTGGAATAACAGGGTTCCTGGTATCTAAGACAAGTTTTCGTAAATCAGTTTTGGCGTCTATGGGGCTATATGTTTTAGGATTAAATAGTCGGATGAGCCTGTTTGGCTTTGACTTGCTCCCCTTGGCTGCACATGCCAGATTGGCGGGGCTCCTGGAATCTAAGACAAGTTTTGGTAAAACAGTTTTGACAGCTAGGTAAGGCTGAATGCTTTAAGATTAAATAGTCGGGTGAGCGTGTTTGTCTTTGACTTGCGCCCCTAGGATGCAAATGCTGGAATAACAGGGTTCCTGGTATCTAAGACAAGTTTTGGTAAGGCAATTTTGAGTTCCAGGTGAGGCTGAATGTATTCAGACTTAATAGTCGTGTGAGACTATTTGGCTTTGACTTTCTCCCCTAGGCGGTACATGCCAGATTGGCGGGGCTCCTGGAATCTAAAAAAAGTTTTGGTAAAACAGTTTTGACAGCTACGTAGGTCTGTATGTTTTAAGGTTAAATAGTCGGGTGAGTCTGTTAAACTTTGACTTGCTCCCCTTGGATGCAAATGCTGGATTAACAGGGTTCTGGTATCTGAGACAAGTTTTGGTAAATCCTTTTTGGCGGCCAGATGAGGCTATATGTTTTAAGATTTAATAGGCGGGTGAGGCTATTTGGCTTTGTCTTCCTTCCCTAGGCTGCACATGCCAGATTGGCGGGACACATGGAATCTAAGACAAGTTTTGGTAAATCAGTTTTGACAGCTAGGTAAGGCTGAATGCTTTAAGATTAAATAGTCGGGTGAGCGTGTTTGGCTTTGACTTGCGCCCCTAGGATGCAAATGCTGGAATAACAGGGTTCCTGGTATCTAAGACAAGTTTTGGTAAATCAGTTTTGGCGTCTATGGGGCTATCTGTTTTAGGATTAAATAGTCGGATGAGCCTGCTTGGCTTTGACTTGCTCCCCTTGGCTGCACATGCCAGATTGGCGGGGCTCCTGGAATCTAAGACAAGTTTTGGTAAATCAGTTTTGACAGCTAGGTAAGGCTGTATGTTTTAAGATTAAATAGTCGGGTGAGCGTGTTTGGCTTTGACTTGCGCCCCTAGGATGCAAATGCTGGAATAACAGGGTTCCTTGTATCTAAGACAAGTTTTCGTAAATCAGTTTTGGCGGCCAGATGGGGCTACATGTTTTAAGATTTAATAGTGGGGTTAGCCTGTTTGGCTTTGACTTGCGCCCCTAGGATGTAAATGCTGGATTAACAGGCTTCCTGGTATCTGAAACCAGTTTTGGTAAGGCAATTTTGAGTTCCAGGTGATGCTGAATGTTTTCAGACTTAATAATCGTGTGAGACTATTTGGCAGTGACTTTCGCCGCTAGGCGGCAGATTCCAGATTGGCGGGGCTCCTGGCATCTAAAAAAGTTTTGCTAAAACAGTTTTGACAGCTACGTAAGTCTGTATGTTTTAAGGTTAAATAGTCGGGTGAGTCTGTTTGACTTTGACTTGCTCCACTAGGATGCAAATGCTGGATTAACAGGGTTCCTGGTAACTTTGATAGGTTTTGGTAAATCAGTTTTGGCGGCCAAATGGGGCTATATGTTTTAGGATTAAATAGTCGGATGTGCCTGTTTGGCTTTGACTTGCTCCCATAGGCTGCACATGCCAGATTGGCGGGGCTCCTGGAATCTAAGACAAGTTTTGGTAAAACAGTTTTGACAGCTAGGTAAGGCTGTATGCTTTAAGATTAAATAGTCGGGTGAGCGTGTTTGGCTTTGACTTGCGCCCCTAGGATGCAAATGCTGGAATAACAGGGTTCATGGTATCTAAGACAAGTTTTGGTAAATCAGTTTTGGCGTCTATGGGGCTATATGTTTTAGGATTAAATAGTCGGATGAGCCTGTTTGGCTTTGACTTGCTGCCCTAGGCTGCACATGCCAGATTAGCGGGACACCTGGAATCTAAGACAAGTTTTGGTAAAACAGTTTTGACAGCTAGGTAAGGCTGTATGCTTTAAGATTAAGTAGTCGGGTGAGCGTGTTTGGCTTTGACTTGCGCCCCTAGGATGCAAATGCTGGAATAACAGGGTTTTTGGTATCTAAGACAAGTTTTCGTAAATCAGTTTTGGCGGCCAGATGGGGCAATATGTTTTAAGATTTAATAGTCGGGTGAGCCTGTTTGGCTTTGACTTGCGCCCCTAGGATGCAAATGCTGTATTAACAGGGTTCCTGGTATCTGAAACAAGTTTTGGTAAGGCAATTTTGAGTTCCAGGTGATGCTGAATGTTTTCAGATTTAATAGTCGTGTGAGTCTATTTGGCTTTGACTTCCTCCCCTAGGCAGCAAATGCCAGATTGGCGGGGCTCCTGGAATCTAAAAAAGCTTTGGTAAAACAGTTTTGACAGCTACGTTAGTCTGTATGTTTTTAGGTTAAATAGTCGGGTGAGTCTGTTTGACTTTGACATGCTCTCCTAGGATGCAAATGCTGGATTAACAGGGTTCCTGGTATCTGAGACAAGTTTTGGTAAATCAGTTTTGGCGGCCAGGTGGGGCTATATGATTTAAAATTGAATAGTCGGGTGAGACTATTTGGCTTTGTCTTGCTCCGCTAGGCTGCAAATGCTAGATTAACAGGGTTCTGGTATCTGAGACAAGTTTTGGTAAATCAGTTTTGGCGGCCAGATGGGGCTATATGTTTTAGGATTAAATAGTCGGATGAGCCTGTTTGGCTTTGACTTGCTCCCCTAGGCTGCACATGCCAGATTGGCGGGAATCTAAGACAAGTTTTGGTAAAACAGTTTTGACAGCTAGGTAAGGCTGTTTGCTTTAAGATTAAATAGTCGGGTGAGCGTGTTTGGCTTTGACTTGCGCCCCTAGGATGCAAATGCTGGAATAACAGGGTTCCTGGTATGTAAGACAAGTTTTGGAAAGGCAATTTTGAGTTCCAGGTGAGGCTGAATGTATTCAGACTTAATAGTCGTGTGAGACTATTTGGCTTTGACTTTCTCCCCTAGGCGGTACATGCCAGATTGGCGGGGCTCCTGGAATCTAAAAAAAGTTTTGGTAAAACAGTTTTGACAGCTACGTAGGTCTGTATGTTTTAAGGTTAAATAGTCGGGTGAGTCTGTTTGACTTTGACGTGCTCCCCTAGGATGCAAATGCTGGATTAACAGGGTTCTGGTATCTGAGACAAGTTTTGGTAAATCAGTTTTGGCGGCCAGATGAGGCTATATGTTTTTAGATTTAATAGTCGGGTGAGGCTATTTGGCTTTGTCTTCCTCCCCTAGGTTGCACATGCCAGATTGGCGGGGCTCCTGGAATCTAAGACAAGTTTTGGTAAATCAGTTTTGACAGCTAGGTAAGGCTGTATGCTTTAAGATTAAATAGTCGGGTGAGCGTGTTTGGCTTTGACTTGCGCCCCTAGGATGCAAATGCTGGAATAACTGGGTTCCTGGTATCTAAGACAAGTTTTGGTAAGGCAATTTTGAGTTCCAGGTGAGGCTGAATGTATTCAGACTTAATAGTCGTGTGAGACTATTTGGCTTTGACTTTCTCTCCTAGGCGGTACATGACAGATTGGCGGGGCTCCTGGAATCTAAAAAAAGTTTTGGTAAAACAGTTTTGACAGCTACGTAAGTCTGTATGTTTTAAATAGTCGCGTGAGTCTGTTTGACTTTGAATTCTGGAATAACAGGGTTCCTGGTATCTAAGACAAGTTTTGGTAAATCATTTTTGGCGGCCAGATGGGGCTATATGTTTTAAGATTTAATAGTCGGGAGAGCCTGTTTGGCTTTGATTTGCGCCCCTAGGATGCAAATGCTGGATTAACAGGGTTCCTGGTATCTGAAACAAGTTTTGGTAAGGCAATTTTGAGTTCCAGGTGAGGCTGAATGTATTCAGACTTAATAGTCGTGTGAGACTATTTGGCTTTGACTTTCTCCCCTAGGCGATACATGCCAAATTGGTGGGGCTCCTGGAATCTAAAAAGTTTTGGTAAAACAGTTTTGACAGCTACGTAGGTCTGTATGTTTTAAGGTTAAATAGTCGGATGAGTCTGTTTGACTTTGACGTGCTCCCCTAGGATGCAAATGCTGGATTAACAGGGTTCTGGTATCTGAGACAAGTTTTGGTAGATCAGTTTTGGCGGCCAGATGAGGCTGTATGTCTTTAGATTTAAAAGTCGGGTGAGGCTATTTGGCTTTGTCTTGCTCCCCTAGGCTGCAAATGCTAGATTAACAGGGTTCCTGGTAACTGAGATAGGTTTTGGTAAATCAGTTTTGGCGGCCAGATGGGGCAATATGTTTTAGGATTAAATAGTCGGATGAGCCTGTTTGGCTTTGACTTGCCTCCCTAGGCTGCACATGCCAGATTGGCGGGGCTCCTGGAATCTAAGACAAGTTTTGTTAAAACAGTTTTGACAGCTAGGTAAGGCTGTTTGCTTTAAGATTAAATAGTCGTGTGAGCGTGTTTGGCTTTGACATGCGTCCCTAGGATGCAAATGCTGGAATAACAGGGTTCCTGGTATGTAAGACAAGTTTTGGAAAGGCAATTTTGAGTTCCAGGTGAGGCTGAATGTATTCAGACTTAATAGTCGTGTGAGACTATTTGGCTTTGACTTTCTCCCCTAGGCGGTACATGCCAGATTGGCATGGCTCCTGGAATCTAAAAAAAGTTTTGGTAAAACAGTTTTGACAGCTACGTAGGTCTGTATGTTTTAAGGTTAAATAGTCGGGTGAGTCTGTTTGACTTTGACGTGCTCCCCTAGGATGCAAGTGCTGGATTAACAGGGTTCTGGTATCTGAGACAAGTTTTGGTAAATCAGTTTTGGCGGCCAGATGAGGCTATATGTTTTTAGAGTTAATAGTCGGGTGAGGCTATTTGGCTTTGTCTTCCTCCCCTAGGTTGCAGATGCCAGATTGGCGGGGCTTCTGGAATCTAAGACAAGTTTTGGTAAATCAGTTTTGACAGCTAGGTAAGGTTGTATGCTTTAAGATTAAATAGTCGGGTGAGCGTGTTTGGCTTTGACTTGCGCCCCTAGGATGCAAATGCTGGAATAACAGGGTTCCTGGTATCTAAGACAAGTTTTGGTAAGGCAATTTTGAGTTCCAGGTGAGGCTGAATGTATTCAGACTTAATAGTCGTGTGAGACTATTTGGTTTTGACTTTCTCTCCTAGGCGGTACATGACATAAAAAAAGTTTTGGTAAAACAGTTTTGACACCTACGTAAGTCTGTATGTTTTAAATAGTCGGGTGAGTCTGTTTGACTTTGAATTCTGGAATAACAGGGTTCCTGGTATCTAAGACAAGTTTTGGTAAATCAGTTTTGGCGTCTATGTTAGATTGGCGGGGCTCCTGGAATCTAAAAAAGTTTTGGTAAAACAGTTTTGACAGCTACGTAAGTCTGTATGTTTTAAATAGTCGGGTGAGTCTGTTTGACTTTGAATTCTGGAATAACAGGGTTCCTGGTATCTAAGACAAGTATTGGTAAATCAGTTTTGGCGTCTATGGGGCTATATGTTTTAGGATTAAATAGTCGGATGAGCCTGTTTGGCTTTGACTTGCTCCCCTAGGCTGCATATGCCAGATTGGCGGGGCTCCTGGAATCTAAGACAAGTTTTGGTAAAACAGTTTTGACAGCTAGGTAAGGCTTTATGTTTTAAGATTAAATAGTCGGGTGAGCGTGTTTGGCTTTGACTTGCGCCCCTAGGATGCAAATGCTGGAATAACAGGGTTCCTGGTATCTAAGACAAGTTTTGGAAAGGCACTTTTGAGTTCCAGGTGAGGCTGAATGTATTCAGACTTAATAGTCGTGTGAGACTATTTGGCTTTGACTTTCTCCCCTAGGCGGTACATGTTAGATTGGCGGGGCTCCTGGAATCTAAAAAAAGTTTTGGTAAAACAGTTTTGACAGCTACGTAGGTCTGTATGTTTTAAGGTTAAATAGTCGGATGAGTCTGTTTGACTTTGACGTGCTCCCCTAGGATGCAAATGCTGGATTAACAGGGTTCTGGTATCTGAGACAAGTTTTGGTAAATTAGTTTTGGCGGCCAGATGAGGCTATATGTTTTTAGATTTAAAAGTCGGGTGAGGCTATTTGGCTTTGTCTTGCTCCCCTAGGCTGCAAATGCTAGATTAACAGGGTTCCTGTTAACTGAGATAGGTTTTGGTAAATCAGTTTTGGCGGCCAGATGGGGCTATATGTTTTAGGATTAAATAGTCGGATGAGCCTGTTTGGCTTTGACTTGCTCCCTAGGCTGCACATGCCAGATTGGCGGGGCTCCTGGAATCTAAGACAAGTTTTGGTAAAACAGTTTTGACAGCTAGGTAAGGCTGTTTGCTTTAAGATTAAATAGTCGGGTGAGCGTGTTTGGCTTTGACTTGCGCCCCTAGGATGCAAATGCTGGAATAACAGGGTTCCTGGTATGTAAGACGAGTTTTGGAAAGGCAATTTTGAGTTCCAGGTGAGGCTGAATGTATTCAGACTTAATAGTCGTGTGAGACTATTTGTCTTTGACTTTCTCCCCTAGGCGGTACATGTTAGATTGGCGGGGCTCCTGGAATCTAAAAAAGTTTTGGTAAAACAGTTTTGACAGCTACGTAAGTCTGTATGTTTTAAATAGTCGGGTGAGTCTGTTTGACTTTGAATGCTGGAATAACATGGTTCCTGGTATCTAAGACAAGTTTTGGTAAATCAGTTTTGGCGTCTGTGGGGCTATATGTTTTAGGAATAAATAGTCGGATGAGCCTGTTTGGCTTTGACTTGCTCCCCTAGGCTGCACATGCCAGATTGGCGGGGCTCCTGGAATCTAAGACAAGTTTTGGTAAAACAGTTTTGACAGCTAGGTAAGGCTGTATGTTTTAAGATTAAATAGTCGGGTGAGCGTGTTTGGCTTTGACTTGCGCCCCTAGAATGCAAATGCTGGAATAACAGGGTTCCTGGTATGTAAGACAAGTTTTGGAAAGGCAATTTTGAGTTCCAGGTGAGGCTGAATGTATTCAGACTTAATAGTCGTGTGAGACTATTTGGCTTTGACTTTTCCCCTAGGCGGTACATGCTAGATTGGCGGGGCTCCTGGAATCTAAAAAAAGTTTTGGTAAAACAGTTTTGACAGCAACGTAGGTCTGTATGTTTTAAGGTTAAATAGTCGGATGAGTCTGTTTGACTTTGACGTGCTCCCCTAGGATGCAAATGCTGGATTAACAGGGTTCTGGTATCTGAGACAAGTTTTGGTAAATCAGTTTTGGCGGCCAGATGAGGCTATATGTTTTCAGATTTAATAGTCGGGTGAGGCTATTTGGCTTTGTCTTCCTCCCCTAGGCTGCACATGCCAGATTGGCGGGGCTCCTGGAATCTAAGACAAGTTTTGGTAAATCAGTTTTGACAGCTAGGTAAGGCTGTATGCTTTAAGATTAAATAGTCGGGTGAGCGTGTTTGGCTTTGACTTGCGCCCCTAGGATGCAAATGCTGGAATAACAGGGTTCCTGGTATCTGAAACAAGTTTTGGTAAGGCAATTTTGAGTTCCAGGTGAGGCTGAATGTATTCAGACTTAATAGTCGTGTGAGACTATTTGGCTTTGACTTTCTCCCCTAGGCGGTACATGACAGATTGGCGGGGCTCCTGGAATCTAAGACAAGTATTGGTAAAACAGTTTTGACAGCTACGTAAGTCTGTATGTTTTAAGGTTAAATAGTCGGGTGAGTCTGTTTGACTTTGAATTCTGGAATAACAGGGTTCCTGGTATCTAAGACAAGTTTTGGTAAATCAGTTTTGGCGTCTGTGGGGCTATATGTTTTAGGATTAAATAGTCGGATGAGCCTGTTTGGCTTTGACTTGCTCCCCTAGGCTGCACATGCCAGATTGGCGGGGCTCCTGGAATCTAAGACAAGTTTTGGTAAAACAGTTTTGACAGCTAGGTAAGGCTGTATGTTTTAAGATTAAATAGTCGGGTGAGCGTGTTTGGCTTTGACTTGCGCCCCTAGGATGCAAATGCTGGAATAACAGGGTTCCTGGTATCTAAGACAAGTTTTGGAAAGGCAATTTTGAGTTCCAGGTGAGGCTGAATGTATTCAGACTTAATAGTCGTGTGAGACTATTTGGCTTTGACTTTCTCCCCTAGGCGGTACATGCCAAATTGGCGGGGCTCCTGGAATCTAAAAAAAGTTTTGGTAAAACAGTTTTGACAGCTACGTAGGTCTGTATGTTTTAAGGTTAAATAGTCGGATGAGTCTGTTTGACTTTGACGTGCTCCCCTAGGATGCAAATGCTGGATTAACAGGGTTCTGGTATCTGAGACAAGTTTTGGTAAATCGGTTTTGGCGGCCAGATGGGGCTATATGTTTTAGGATTAAATAGTCGGATGAGCCTGTTTGGCTTTGACTTGCTCCCCTAGGCTGCACATGCCAGATTGGCGGGGCTCCTGGAATCTAAGACAAGTTTTGGTAAAACAGTTTTGACAGCTAGGTAAGGCTGTTTGCTTTAAGATTAAATAGTCGGGTGAGCGTGTTTGGCTTTGACTTGCGCCCCTAGGATGCAAATGCTGGAATAACAGGGTTCCTGGTATGTAAGACAAGTTTTGGAAAGGCAATTTTGAGTTCCAGGTGAGGCTGAATGTATTCAGACTTAATAGTCGTGTGAGACTATTTGGCTTTGACTTTTTCCCCTAGGCGGTACATGCTAGATTGGCGGGGCTCCTGGAATCTAAAAAAGTTTTGGTAAAACAGTTTTGACAGCAACGTAGGTCTGTATGTTTTAAGGTTAAATAGTCGGATGAGTCTGTTTGACTTTGACGTGCTCCCCTAGGATGCAAATGCTGGATTAACAGGGTTCTGGTATCTGAGACAAGTTTTGGTAAATCAGTTTTGGCGGCCAGAGGAGGCTATATGTTTTCAGATTTAATAGTCGGGTGAGGCTATTTGGCTTTGTCTTCCTCCCCTAGGCTGCACATGCCAGATTGGCGGGGCTCCTGGAATCTAAGACAAGTTTTGGTAAATCAGTTTTGACAGCTAGGTAAGGCTGTATGCTTTAAGATTAAATAGTCGGGTGAGCGTGTTTGGCTTTGACTTGCGCCCCTAGGATGCAAATGCTGGAATAACAGGGTTCCTGGTATCTGAAACAAGTTTTGGTAAGGCAATTTTGAGTTCCAGGTGAGGCTGAATGTATTCAGACTTAATAGTCGTGTGAGACTATTTGGCTTTGACTTTCTCCCCTAGGCGGTACATGACAGATTGGCGGGGCTCCTGGAATCTAAGACAAGTATTGGTAAAACAGTTTTGACAGCTACGTAAGTCTGTATGTTTTAAGGTTAAATAGTCGGGTGAGTCTGTTTGACTTTGAATTCTGGAATAACAGGGTTCCTGGTATCTAAGACAAGTTTTGGTAAATCAGTTTTGGCGTCTAGGTGGGGCTATATGTTTTAGGATTAAATAGTCGGATGAGCCTGTTTGGCTTTGACTTGCTCCCCTAGGCTGCACATGCCAGATTGGCGGGGCTCCTGGAATCTAAGACAAGTTTCCCCCTCCCCCCCCCCGGCGGGGCTCCTGGATCTAAGACAAGTATTGGTAAAACAGTTTTGACAGCTACGTAAGTCTGTATGTTTTAAGGTTAAATAGTCGGGTGAGTCTGTTTGACTTTGAATTCTGGAATAACAGGGTTCCTGGTATCTAAGACAAGTTTTGGTAAATCAGTTTTGGCGTCTATGGGGCTATATGTTTTAGGATTAAATAGTCGGATGAGCCTGTTTGGCTTTGACTTGCTCCCCTAGGCTGCACATGCCAGATTGGCGGGGCTCCTGGATTCTAAGACAAGTTTTGGTAAAACAGTTTTGACAGCTAGGTAAGGCTGTATGTTTTAAGATTAAATAGTCGGGTGAGCGTGTTTGGCTTTGACTTGCGCCCCTAGGATGCAAATGCTGGAATAACAGGGTTCCTGGTATCAAAGACAAGTTTTGGAAAGGCAATTTTGAGTTCCAGGTGAGGCTGAATGTATTCAGACTTAATAGTCGTGTGAGACTATTTGGCTTTGACTTTCTCTCCTAGGCGGTACATGACAGATTGGCGGGGCTCCTGGAATCTAAAAAAAGTTTTGGTAAAACAGTTTTGACAGCTACGTAAGTCTGTATGTTTTAAAAAAAAATAGTCGCGTGAGTCTGTTTGACTTTGAAAAAAAAAAAATTCTGGAATAACAGGGTTCCTGGTATCTAAGACAAGTTTTGGTAAATCAGTTTTGGCGTCTACTGGGGCTATATGTTTTAGAATTAAATAGTCGGATGAGCCTGTTTGGCTTTGACTTGCTCCCTTAGGCTGCACATGCCAGATTGGCGGGGCTCCTGGATTCTAAGACAAGTTTTGGTAAAACAGTTTTGACAGCTAGGTAAGGCTGTATGTTTTAAGATTAAATAGTCGGGTGAGCGTGTTTGGCTTTGACTTGCGCCCCTAGGATGCAAATGCTGGAATAACAGGGTTCCTGGTATCAAAGACAAGTTTTGGAAAGGCAATTTTGAGTTCCAGGTGAGGCTGAATGTATTCAGACTTAATAGTCGTGTGAGACTATTTGGCTTTGACTTTCTCCCCTAGGCGGTACATGCCAAATTGGCGGGGCTCCTGGAATCTAAAAAAAGTTTTGGTAAAACAGTTTTGACAGCTACATAGGTCTGTATGTTTTAAGGTTAAATAGTCGGATGAGTCTGTTTGACTTTGACGTGCTCCCCTAGGATGCAAATGCTGGATTAACAGGGTTCTGGTATCTGAGACAAGTTTTGGTAAATCGGTTTTGGCGGCCAGATGGGGCTATATGTTTTAGGATTAAATAGTCGGATGAGCCTGTTTGGCTTTGACTTGCTCCCCTAGGCTGCACATGCCAGATTGGCGGGGCTCCTGGAATCTAAGACAAGTTTTGGTAAAACAGTTTTGACAGCTAGGTAAGGCTGTTTGCTTTAAGATTAAATAGTCGGGTGAGCGTGTTTGGCTTTGACTTGCGCCCCTAGGATGCAAATGCTGGAATAACAGGGTTCCTGGTATCTAAGACAAGTTTTGGAAAGGCAATTTTGAGTTCCAGGTGAGGCTGAATGTATTCAGACTTAATAGTCGTGTGAGACTATTTGGCTTTGACTTTCTCCCCTAGGCGGTACATGCCAAATTGGCGGGGCTCCTGGAATCTAAAAAAGTTTTGGTAAAACAGTTTTGACAGCTACGTAGGTCTGTATGTTTTAAGGTTAAATAGTCGGATGAGTCTGTTTGACTTTGACGTGCTCCCCTAGGATGCAAATGCTGGATTAACAGGGTTCCTGGTATCTGAGACAAGTTTTGGTAAATCGGTTTTGGCGGCCAGATGGGGCTATATGTTTTAGAATTAAATAGTCGGATGAGCCTGTTTGGCTTTGACTTGCTCCCCTAGGCTGCACATGCCAGATTGGCGGAGCTCCTGGAATCTAAGACAAGTTTTGGTAAAACAGTTTTGACAGCTAGGTAAGGCTGTTTGCTTTAAGATTAAATAGTCGGGTGAGCGTGTTTGGCTTTGACTTGCGCCCCTAGGATGCAAATGCTGGAATAACAGGGTTCCTGGTATGTAAGACAAGTTTTGGAAAGGCAATTTTGAGTTCCAGGTGAGGCTGAATGTATTCAGACTTAATAGTCGTGTGAGACTATTTGGCTTTGACTTTTTCCCCTAGGCGGTACATGCTAGATTGGCGGGGCTCCTGGAATCCAAAAAAAGTTTTGGTAAAACAGTTTTGACAGCAACGTAGGTCTGTATGTTTTAAGGTTAAATGAACAGATGAGTCTGTTTGACTTTGACGTGCTCCCCTAGGATGCAAATGCTGGATTAACAGGGTTCTGGTATCTGAGACAAGTTTTGGTAAATCAGTTTTGGCGGCCAGAGGAGGCTATATGTTTTCAGATTTAATAGTCGGGTGAGGCTATTTGGCTTTGTCTTCCTCCCCTAGGCTGCACATGCCAGATTGGCGGGGCACCTGGAATCTAAGACAAGTTTTGGTAAATCAGTTTTGACAGCTAGGTAAGGCTGTATGCTTTAAGATTAAATAGTCGGGTGAGCGTGTTTGGCTTTGACTTGCGCCCCTAGGATGCAAATGCTGGAATAACAGGGTTCCTGGTATCTGAAACAAGTTTTGGTAAGGCAATTTTGAGTTCCAGGTGAGGCTGAATGTATTCAGACTTAATAGTCGTGTGAGACTATTTGGCTTTGACTTTCTCCCCTAGGCGGTACATGACAGATTGGCGGGGCTCCTGGAATCTAAGACAAGTATTGGTAAAACAGTTTTGACAGCTACGTAAGTCTGTATGTTTTAAGGTTAAATAGTCGGGTGAGTCTGTTTGACTTTGTCAATTATCTGGAATAACAGGGTTCCTGGTATCTAAGACAAGTTTTGGTAAATCAGTTTTGGCGTCTATGTGGGGCTATATGTTTTAGGATTAAATAGTCGGATGAGCCTGTTTGGCTTTGACTTGCTCCCTGAGCTGCACATGCCAGATTGGCGGGGCTCCTGGAATCTAAGACAAGTTTTGGTAAAACAGTTTTGACAGCTAGGTAAGGCTGTATGTTTTAAGATTAAATAGTCGGGTGAGCGTGTTTGGCTTTGACTTGCGCCCCTAGGATGCAAATGCTGGAATAACAGGGTTCCTGGTATGTAAGACAAGTTTTGGAAAGGCAATTTTGAGTTCCAGGTGAGGCTGAATGTATTCAGACTTAATAGTCGTGTGAGACTATTTGGCTTTGACTTTCTCCCCTAGGCGGTACATGCCAAATTGGCGGGGCTCCTGGAATCTAAGAAAAGTTTTGGTAAAACAGTTTTGACAGCTACGTAGGTCTGTATGTTTTAAGGTTAAATAGTCGGATGAGTCTGTTTGACTTTGACGTGCTCCCCTAGGATGCAAATGCTGGATTAACAGGGTTCTGGTATCTGAGACAAGTTTTGGTAAATCAGTTTTGGCGGCCAGATGAGGCTATATGTTTTAAGATTTAATAGTCGGGTGAGGCTATTTGGCTTTGTCTTGCTCCCCTAGGCTGCACATGCCAGATTGGCGGGGCTCCTGGAATCTAAGACAAGTTTTGGTAAAACAGTTTTGACAGCTAGGTAAGGCTGTATGCTTTAAGATTAAATAGTCGGGTGAGCGTGTTTGGCTTTGACTTGCGCCCCTAGGATGCAAATGCTGGAATAACAGGGTTCCTGGTATGTAAGACAAGTTTTGGAAAGGCAATTTTGAGTTCCAGGTGAGGCTGAATGTATTCAGACTTAATAGTCGTGTGAGACTATTTGGCTTTGACTTTCTCCCCTAGGCGGTACATGCCAAATTGGCGGGGCTCCTGGAATCTAAGACAAGTTTTGGTAAAACAGTTTTGACAGCTACGTAGGTCTGTATGTTTTAAGGTTAAATAGTCGGATGAGTCTGTTTGACTTTGACGTGCTCCCTAGGATGCAAATGCTGGATTAACAGGGTTCTGGTATCTGAGACAGTTTTGTAAATCAGTTTTGGCGCTAGATGAGGTGAGGCTATTTGGCTTTGTCTTCTCCCTAGGCTGCAATGCCAGATGGCGGGGCTCCTGGAACTAAGACAAGTTTTGGTAAATCAGTTTTGGCGTCTGTGGGGCTATATGTTTTAGGATTAAATAGTCGGATGAGCCTGTTTGGCTTTGACTTGCTCCCCTAGGCTGCACATGCCAGATTGGCGGGGCTCCTGGAATCTAAGACAAGTTTTGGTAAAACAGTTTTGACAGCTAGGTAAGGCTGTATGCTTTAAGATTAAATAGTCGGGTGAGCGTGTTTGGCTTTGACTTGCGCCCCTAGGATGCAAATGCTGGAATAACAGGGTTCCTGGTATCTAAGACAAGTTTTGGAAAGGCAATTTTGAGTTCCAGGTGAGGCTGAATGTATTCAGACTTAATAGTCGTGTGAGACTATTTGGCTTTGACTTTCTCCCCTAGGCGGTACATGCCAGATTGGCGGGGCTCCTGGAATCTAAGAAAAGTTTTGGTAAAACAGTTTTGACAGCTACGTAGGTCTGTATGTTTTAAGGTTAAATAGTCGGGTGAGTCTGTTTGACTTTGACGTGCTCCCCTAGGATGCAAATGCTGGATTAACAGGGTTCTTGGTATCTGAGACAAGTTTTGGTAAATCAGTTTTGGCGGCCAGATGGGGCTATATGTTTTGATAAGGAGGCAATGTAAATCAGTTCGGATGAGGCGTCTGTTTGGCTTTGACTTCGCTCCCCTAGGCTGCACATGCCAGATTGGCGGGGCTCCTGGAATCTAAGACAAGTTTTGGTAAATCAGTTTTGACAGCTAGGTAAGGCTGTATGCTTTAAGATTAAATAGTCGGGTGAGCGTGTTTGGCTTTGACTTGCGCCCCTAGGATGCAAATGCTGGAATAACAGGGTTCCTGGTATCTAAGACAAGTTTTGGTAAATCAGTTTTGGCAGTTCTAGGTGAGGCTGTATGTATTTAAGATTTAATAGTCGGGTGAGCCTGTTTGGCTTTGACTTGTCCCCTAGGATGCAAATGCTGGATTAACAGGGTTCCTGGTATCTGAAACAAGTTTTGGTAAAGCAGTTTTGACGGCCAGGTGAGGTCTGTATGTTTTAAGATTTAATAGTCGGATGAGCCTGTTTGGCTTTGACTTGCGCCCCTAGGATGCAAATGCTGGATTAACAGGGTTCCTGGTATCTGAGACAAGTTTTGGTAAATCAGTTTTGACGTTCCAGGTGAGGCTGATATGTTTTCAGATTTAATAGTCGGGTGAGACTATTTGGCTTTGACTTGCTCCCCTAGGCTGCACATGCCAGATTGGCAGGGCTCCTGGAATCTAAGACAAGTTTTGGTAAATCAGTTTTGACAGCTAGGTAAGGCTGTATGTTTTAAGATTAAATAGTCGGGTGAGCGTGTTTGGCTTTGACTTGCGCCCCTAGGATGCAAATGCAGGATTAACAGGGTTCCTGGTATCTGAAACAAGTTTTGGATAAGGCAATTTTGAGTTCCAGGTGAGGCTGAATGTATTCAGACTTAATAGTCGTGTGAGACTATTTGGCTTTGACTTTCTCCCCTAGGCGGCACATGCCAGATTGGCGGGGCTCCTGGAATCTAAGACAAGTTTTGGTAAAACAGTTTTGACAGCTACGTAAGTCTGTATGTTTTAAGGTTAAATAGTCGGGTGAGTCTGTTTGACTTTGAGGATGCAATGCTGGAATAACAGGGTTCCTGGTATCTAAGACAAGTTTTGGTAAATCAGTTTTGGCGTCTAGGTGGGGCTGTATGTTTTAAGATTAAATAGTCGGGTGAGCCTGTTTGGCTTTGACTTGCTCCCCTAGGCTGCACATGCCAGATTGGCAGGGCTCCTGGAATCTAAGACAAGTTTTGGTAAAACAGTTTTGACAGCTAGGTAAGGCTGTATGTTTTAAGATTAAATAGTCGGGTGAGCGTGTTTGGCTTTGACTTGCGCCCCTAGGATGCAAATGCTGGAATAACAGGGTTCCTGGTATCAAAGACAAGTTTTGGAAAGGCAATTTTGAGTTCCAGGTGAGGCTGAATGTATTCAGACTTAATAGTCGTGTGAGACTATTTGGCTTTGACTTTCTCCCTAGGCTGTACATGCCAGATTGGCGGGGCTCCTGGAATCTAAGACAAGTTTTGGTAAAACAGTTTTGACAGCTACGATAGGTCTGTATGTTTTAAGGTTAAATAGTCGGATGAGTCTGTTTGACTTTGACGTGCTCCCCTAGGATGCAAATGCTGGATTAACAGGGTTCCTGGTATCTGAGACAAGTTTTGGTAAATCGGTTTTGGCGGCCAGATGGGGCTATATGTTTTAGGATTAAATAGTCGGATGAGCCTGTTTGGCTTTGACTTGCTCCCCTAGGCTGCACATGCCAGATTGGCGGGGCTCCTGGAATCTAAGACAAGTTTTGGTAAAACAGTTTTGACAGCTAGGTAAGGCTGTATGCTTTAAGATTAAATAGTCGGGTGAGCGTGTTTGGCTTTGACTTGCGCCCCTAGGATGCAAATGCTGGAATAACAGGGTTCCTGGTATGTAAGACA
>JBAMCE010000381.1:0-80301 GCA_037075305.1 Drosophila kanekoi | reverse complement strand
CACGCTCACCCGAATATTTAGTCTTAAAGCATACAGCCTTACGTAGCTGTCAAAACTGTTTTACCAAAACTTGTCTTAGATTCCAGGAGCCCCGCTAATCTGGCATGTGCAGCCTAGGGGAGAAAGTCAAAGCCAAATAGTCTCAAACGACTATTAAGTCTGTATACATTCAGCCTCACCTGGAACTCAAAATTGCCTTACCAAAACTTGTCTCAGATACCAGGAACCCTGTTAATCCAGCATTTGCATCCTAGGGGCGCAAGTCAAAGCCAAACAGGCTCACCCGACTATTTAATCTTAAAACATACAGACTTACGTAGCTGTCAAAAGTGTTTTACCAAAACTTGTCTTAGATTCCAGGAGCCCCGCCAATCTGGCATGTGGAGCCTAGGGGACCAAGTCAAAGCCAAACAGGCTCATCCGACTATTTAATCCTAAAACATATAGCCCCATAGATGCCAAAACTGATTTACCAAAACTTGTCGTAGATACCAGGAACCCTGTTATTCCAGCATTTGCATCCTAGGGGCGCAAGTCAAAGCCAAACACGCTCACCCGACTATTTAATCTTAAAGCATACAGCCTTACCTAGCTGTCAAAACTGATTTACCAAAACTTGTCTTAGATTCCAGGAGTCCCGCCAATCTGGCATGTGGAGCCTAGGGGAGCAAGTCAAAGCCAAACAGGCTCACCCGACAATTTAATCTTAAAACATACAGACTTACGTAGCTGATAAAACTGCTTTACCAAAACTTGCCTTAAAAACCAGCAGCCTTGTTAACCTAGCATTTGCAGCCTAGGGGAGCAAATCAAAGCAAAATAGTCTCAACCGACTATTAAGTCTTAACACATTCAGCCTCACCTGGAACTCAAAATTGCCTTACCAATACCAGGAACCCTGTTTATCCAGCATTTGCATCCTAGGGGCGCAACTCAAAGCCAAACAGGCTCAACCGACTATTTAATCTTAAAACATACAGTCTTGCCCAGCTGTCAAAACTGTTTTACCAAACCTTGTCTTAGATTCCAGGAGCCAAGCCAATCTGGCATGTGGAGCCTAGGGGAGCAAGTCAAAGCCAAACAGGCTCTCCCGACAGTTTAATCTTAAAACATACAGACTTACGTAGCTGCCAAAACTGATTTACCAAAACTTGTCTTAGATACCAGGAACCCTGTTATTCCAGCATTTGCATCCTAGGGGAGCAAGTCAAAGCCAAACACGCTCAACCGACTATTTAATCTGAAAGCATACAGCCTTACCTAGCTGTCAAAAGTGTTTTACCAAAACTTGTCTTAGATTCCAGGAGCCCCGCCAATCTGGCATGTGCAGCCTAGGGGAGCAAGTCAAAGCCAAACAGGCTCATCCGACTATTTAATCCTAAAACATATAGCCCCATCTGGCCGCCAAAACTGATTTACCAAAACTTGCCTTAGAAACCAGGAGCCCTGTTAATCTAGCATTTGCAGCCTAGGGGAGCAAGTCAAAGCAAAATAGTCTCACCCGACTATTAAGTCTTAACACATTCAGCCTCACCTTGAACTCAAAATTGCCTTACCAAAACTTGTTTGTTAAAACATACAGACTTACGTAGCTGCCAAAACTGCTTTACCAAAACTTGCCTTAAAAACCAGGAGCCTTGTTAATCTAGCATTTGCAGCCTAGGGGAGCAAGTCAAAGCAAAATAGTCTCACCCGACTATTAAGTCTTAACACATTCAGCCTCACCTGGAACTCAAAATTGCCTTACCAATACCAGGAACCCTGCTTATCCAGCATTTGCATCCTAGGGGCGCACTCAAAGCCAAACAGGCTCAACCGACTATTTAATCTTAAAACATACAGTCTTGCCCAGCTGTCAAAACTGTTTTACCAAACCTTGTCTTAGATTCCAGGAGCCAAGCCAATCTGGCATGTGGAGCCTAGGGGAGCAAGTCAAAGCCAAACAGGCTCTCCCGACAGTTTAATCTTAAAACATACAGACTTACGTAGCTGCCAAAACTGATTTACCAAAACTTGTCTTAGATACCAGGAACCCTGTTATTCCAGCATTTGCATCCTAGGGGCGCAAGTCAAAGCCAAACACGCTCACCCGAATATTTAGTCTTAAAGCATACAGCCTTACGTAGCTGTCAAAACTGTTTTACCAAAACTTGTCTTAGATTCCAGGAGCCCCGCCAATCTGGCATGTGCCGCCTAGGGGAGAAAGTCAAAGCCAAATAGTTTTAAACGACTATTAAGTCTGTATACATTCAGCCTCACCTGGAACTCAAAATTGCCTTACCAAAACTTGTCTCAGATACCAGGAACCCTGTTAATCCAGCATTTGCATCCTAGGGGAGCAAGTCAAAGTCAAACAGACTCACCCGACTATTTAACCTTAAAACATACAGACTTACGTATCTGTCAAATGTGTTTTACCAAAACTTGTCTTAGATTCCAGGAGCCCCGCCAATCTGGCATGTGGAGCCTAGGGGACCAAGTCAAAACCAAACAGGCTCATCCGACTATTTAATCCTAGAACATATAGCCCCATAGATGCCAAAACTGATTTACCAAAACTTGTCGTAGATACCAGGAACCCTGTTATTCCAGCATTTGCATCCTAGGGGCGCAAGTCAAAGCCAAACACGCTCACCCGACTATTTAATCTTAAAGCATACAGCCTTACCTAGCTGTCAAAACTGTTCTACCAAAACTTGTCTTACATTCCAGGAGCCCCGCCAATCTGGCATGTGCAGCCTAGGGGAGCAAGTCAAAGCCAAACAGGCTCATCCGACTATTTAATCCTAAAACTTATAGCCCCATAGACACCAAAACTGATTTTCCAAAACGTGTCTTAGATACCAGGAACCCTGTTATAACAGCATTTGCATCCTTGGGGAGCAAGTCAAAGCCAAACACGCTCACCCGACTATTTAATCTGAAAGCATACAGCCTTACCTAGCTGTCAAAAGTGTTTTACCAAAACTTGTCTTAGATTCCAGGAGCCCCGCCAATTTGGCATGTGCAGCCTAGGGGAGCAAGTCAGAGCCAAACAGGCTCATCCGACTATTTAATCCTAAAACATATAGCCCCATAGACGCCAAAACTGATTTACCAAAACTTGTCTTAGATAACAGGAACCCTGTTATTCCAGCATTTTCATCCTAGGGGCGCAAGTCAAAGCCAAACACCCTCACCCGACTATTTGATCTGAAAGCATACAGCCTTACCTAGCTGTCAAAAGTGTTTTACAAAAACTTGTCTTAGATTCCAGGAGCCCCGCCAATCTGGCATGTGCAGCCTAGGGGAGCAAGTCAAAGCCAAACAGGCTCATCCGACTATTTAATCCTAAAACATATAGCCCCATAGACGCCAAAACTGATTTACCAAAACTTGTTTCAGATACCAGGAACCCTGTTGATGCAGCATTTGCATCCTAGGGGCGCAACTCAAAGCCAAACACGCTCACCCGACTATTTAATCTTAAAGCATACAGCCTTACCTAGCTGTCAAAACTGCTTTACCAAAACTTGCCTTGGAAACCAGGAGCCCTGTTAATCTAGCATTTGCAGCCTAGGGGAGCAAGTCAAAGCAAAATAGTCTCACCCGACTATTAAGTCTTAACACATTCAGCCTCACCTGGAACTCAAAATTGACTTACCAAAACTTGTTTAAGATACCAGGAACACTGTTAATACAGCATTTGCATCCTAGGGGCGCAACTCAAAGCCAAACAGGCTTAACCGACTATTTAATCTTAAAACATACAGTCTTGCCCAGCTGTCAAAACTGTTTTACCAAACCTTGTCTTAGATTCCAGGAGCCAAGCCAATCTGGCATGTGGAGCCTAAGGGAGCAAGTCAAAGCCAAACAGGCTCAACCGACAATTTAATCTTAAAACATACATACTTACGTAGTTGCCAAAGCTGCTTTACCAAAACTTGTCTCAGATACCAGGAACCCTGTTAATGCAGCATTTGCATGCTAGGGGCGCAAGTCAAAGCCAAACAGGCTCTCCCGACTATTAAATCTTAAAACATATAGCCCCATCTGGCCGCCAAAAATCATTTACCAAAACTTGTCTTAGATACCAGGAACCCTGTTATTCCAGCATTTGCATACTAGGGGCGCAAGTCAACGCCAAACACGCTCAATCTTGAAGCATACAGCCTTACCTAGCTGTCAAAACTGTTTTACCAAAACTTGGCTTAGATTCCAGGAGCACCGCCAATCTGGCATGTGCAGCCTAGTGGAGCAAGTCAGAGCCAAACAGGCTCATCCGACTATTTAATCCTAAAACATATAGCCCCATCTTGCCGCCAAAACTGATTTACCAAAACTTATCTCAGTTAGCAGGAACCCTGTTAATCTAGCATTTGCAGCCTAGGGGAGCAAGACAAAGCCAAATAGTCTCACCCGACTATTAAATTTTAAATCATATAGCCCCACCTGGCCGCCAAAACTGATTTACCAAAATTTGTCTCAGATACCAGGAACCCTGTTAATCCAGCATTTGCATCCTAGGGGAGCAAGTCAAAGTCAAACAGACTCACCCGACTATTTAACCTTAAAACATACAGACTTACGTAGCTGTTAAAACTGTTTTACCAAAACTTTTTTTAGATTCCAGGAGCCCCGCCAATCTGGCATGTGCCGCCTAGGGGAGAAAGTCAAAACCAAACAGGCTCACCCGAGAATTTAATCTTAAAACATACAGCCCCATCTGGCTGCCAAAACTGCTTTACCAAAACAAGCCTTAAAAACCAGGTGCCTTGTTAATCTAGCATTTGCAGCCTAGGGGAGCAAGTCACAGCAAAATAGTCTCAACCGACTATTAAGTCTTAACACATTCAGCCTCACCTGGAACTCAAAATTGCCTTACCAATACCAGGAACCCTGTTTATCCAGCATTTGCATCCTAGGGGCGCAACTCAAAGCCAAACAGGCTCAACCGACTATTTAATCTTAAAACATACAGTCTTGCCCAGCTGTCAAAACTGCTTTACCAAAACTTGCCTTAGAAACCAGGAGCCCTGTTAATCTAGCACTTGCACCCTAGGGGAGCAAGTCAAAGCAAAATAGTCTCACCCGACTATTAAGTCTGAACACATTTAGCCTCACCTGGAACTCAGAATTGCCTTACCAAAACTTGTCTCAGATTCCAGGAACCCTGGTTATCCAGCATTTGCATCCTAGGGGCACAAGTCAAAGCCAAACAGGCTCACCCGACTATTAAATCTTAAAACATATAGCCCCATCTGGCCGCCAAAACTGATTTACCAAAACTTGTCTTAGATACCAAGAACCCTGTTATTCCAGCATTTGCATCCTAGGGGCGCAAGTCAAAGCCAAACACGCTCGTCCGATTACTTAATCTTAATGCATACAACCTTACCTAGCTGTCAAAACTGTTTTACCAAAACTTGTCTTAGATTCCAGGAGCCCCGCCAATCTGGCATGTACAGCCTAGGGGAGCAAAACAAAGCCAACCAGGCTCATCCGACTATTTAATCCTAAAACATATAGCCCCATCTGGCCGCCAAAACTGATTTACCAAAACTTGTCTCAGATACCAGGAACCCTGTTAATCTAGCATTTGCAGCCTAGGGGAGTAAGACAAAGCCAATTAGCCTCACCCGACTATTAAATCTTAACACATTCAGCCTCACCTGGAACTCAAAATTGCCTTACCAAAACTTGTTTCAGATACCAAGAACCCTGTTTATCCAGCATCTGCATCCTAGGAGCGTAAGTCAAAGCCAAACAGGCTCACCCGACTATTAAATCTTACAACATATAGCCCCATAGACGCCAAAACTGATTTACCAAAACTTGTCTTAGATACCAGGAACCCTGTTATTCCAGCATTTGCATCCTAGGGGCGCAAGTCAAAGCCAAACACGCTCTCCCGACTATTTAATCTTAAAGCATACAGCCTTACCTAGCTGTCAAAACTGTTTTACCAAAACTTGTCTTAGATTCTAGGAGCCCCGCCAATCTGGCATGTGGAGCCTAGGGGAGCAAGTCAAAGCCAAACAGGCTCACCCGACAATTTAATCTTAAAACATACACCCTTACGAAGCTGCCAAAACTGATTTACCAAAACTTGTCTTAGATACCAGGAACCCTGTTATTCCAGCATTTGCATCCTAGGGGCGCAACTCAAAGCCAAACACGCTCACCCGACTATTTAATCTTAAAGCATACAACCTTACCTAGCTGTCAAAACTGTTTTACCAAAACTTGTCTCAGATACCAGGAACCCTGTTAATCCAGCATTTGCATCCTAGGGGCGCAAGTCAAAGCCAAACAGCTCACCAAACTATTAAATCTTAAAACATATAGCCCCATCTGGCCGCCAAAACTGACTTACCAAAACATGTCTTAGATACCAGGAACCCTGTTATTCCAGCATTTGCATCCTAGGGGCTCAAGTCAAAGCCAAACACCCTCACCCGACTATTTAATCTTAAAGCATACAGCCTTACCTAGCTGTCAAAGCTGTTTTATCAAAACCTGTCTCAGATACCAGGAACACTGTTAATCTAGCTTTTGCAGCCTAGGGGAGCAAAACAAAGCCAAATAGCCTCACCCGACTATTAAATTTTAACTCATTAAGCCACACCTGGAACTCAAAATTGCCTTACCACAACTTGTCTTAGATACCAGGAACCCTGTTATTCCAGCATTTGCATCCTAGGGGCGCAAGTCAAAGCCAAACACGCTCTCCCGACTATTTAATCTTAAAGCATACAGCCTTACCTAGCTGTCAAAACTGTTTTACCAAAACTTGTCTTAGATTCCAGGAGCACCGCCAATCTGGCATGTGCAGCCTAGTGGAGCAAGTCAAAGCCAAACAGGCTCATCCGACTATTTAATCCTAAAACATATAGCCCCATCTTGCCGCCAAAACTGATTTACCAAAACTTATCTCAGTTATGAGGAACCCTGTTAATCTAGCATTTGCCGCCTAGGGGAGAAAGTCAAAACCAAACAGGCTCACCCGAGAATTGAATCTTAAAACATACAGCCCCATCTGGCTGCCAAAACTGATTTACCAAAACTTGTCTTAGATACTAGGAACCCTGTTAATCCAGCATTTGCATCCTAGGGGCGCAACTCAAAGCCAAACACGCTCATCCGACTACTTAATCTTAAAGCATACAACCTTACCTAGCTGTCAAAACTGTTTTACCAAAACTTGTCTTAGATTCCAGGAGCCCCGCCAATCTGGCATGTACAGCCTAGGGGAGCAAGTCAAAGCCAACCAGGCTCATCCGACTATTTAATCCTAAAACATATAGCCCCATCTGGCCGCCAAAACTGATTTACCAAAACTTGTCTCAGATACCAGGAACCCTGTTAATCTCGCATTTGCAGCCTAGGGGAGCAAGGTAAAGCCAAATAGCCTCACCCGACTATTAAATCTTAACACATTCAGCCTCACCTGGAACTCAAAATTGCCTTATCAAAACTTGTTTCAGATACCAAGAACCCTGTTTAGCCAGCATTTGCATCCTAGGAGCGCAAGTCAAAGCCAAACAGGCTCACCCGACTATTAAATCTTAAAACATATAGCCCCATAGACGCCAAAACTGATTTACCAAAACTTGTCTTAAATGCCAGGAACCCTGTTATTCCAGCATTTGCATCCTAGGGGCGCAAGTCAAAGCCAAACACGCTCACCCGACTATTTAATCTTAAAGCATACAGCCTTGCCTAGCTGTCAAAACTGTTTTACCAAAACTTGTCTCAGATTCCAGGAGTCCCGCCAATCTGGCATGTGGAGCCTAGGGGAGCAAGTCAAAGCCAAACAAGCTCACCCGACAATTTAATCTTAAAACATACAGACTTACGTAGCTGCCAAAACTGCTTTACCAAAACTTGCCTTAGAAACCAGGAGCCCTGTTAATCTAGCATTTGCAGCCTAGGGGAGCAAGAAAAGCGAAACAGGCTCATCCGACTATTAAGTCCTAAAACATATAGCCCCATCTGGCCGCCAAGACTGATTTACCAAAACTTGTCTCAGATACCAGGAACCCTGTTAATCTAGCATTTGCAGCCAAGGGGAGCAAAACAAAGCCAAATAGCCTACCCGACTATTAAATTTTAACTCATTAAGCCACACCTGGAACTCAAAATTGCCTTACCAACACTTGTCTCAGATACCAGGAACCCTTTTAATCCAGCATTTGCATCCTAGGGGCGCAAGTCAAAGCCAAACAGCTCACCAAACTATTAAATCTTAAAACATATAGCCCCATCTGGCCACCAAAACTGACTTACCAAAACATGTCTTAGATACCAGGAACCCTGTTATTCCAGCATTTGCATCCTAGGGGCTCAAGTCAAAGCCAAACACCCTCACCCGACTATTTAATCTTAAAGCATACAGCCTTACCTAGCAGTCAAAGCTGTTTTATCAAAACCTGTCTCAGATACCAGGAACACTGTTAATCTAGCATTTGCAGCCTAGGGGAGCAAAACAAAGCCAAATAGCCTCACCCGACTATTAAATTTTAACTCATTCAGCCACACCTGGAACTCAAAATTGCCTTACCAAAACTTGTCTCAGATACCAGGAACCATGTGATTCCAGCATTTGCATCCTACTGGCGCAAGTCAAAGCCAAACACGCTCACCCGACTATTTAATCTTAAAGCATACAGCCTTACCTAGCTGTCAAAACTGT
The DNA here is from genome assembly GCA_037075305.1 of Drosophila kanekoi. Classification (NCBI taxonomy): domain Eukaryota; kingdom Metazoa; phylum Arthropoda; class Insecta; order Diptera; family Drosophilidae; genus Drosophila; species Drosophila kanekoi. The sequence continues at coordinate 71,627 of JBAMCE010000381.1, read as the reverse complement.
TTTACCAAAACTTGTCTTAGACTCCAGGAGCCCCGCCTATCTGGCATGTGGAGCCTAGGGGAGCAAGTCAAAGCCAAACAGGCTCACCCGACAATTTAATCTTAAAACATACAGACTTACGTAGTTGCCAAAACTGCTTTACCAAAACTTGCCTTAGAAACCAGGAGCCCTGTTAATCTAGCATTTGCAGCCTAGGGGAGCAAGTCAAAGCCAAACAGGCTCACCCGACTATTTAATCCTAAAACATATAGCCCCATCTGGCCGCCAAGACTGATTTACCAAAACTTGTCTCAGATACCAGGAACCCTGTTAATCTAGCATTTGCAGCCTAGGGGAGCAAAACAAAGCCAAATAGCCTACCCGACTATTAAACTTTAACTCATTCAGCCACACCTGGAACTCAAAATTGCCTTACCAAAACTTGTTTCAGATACCAAGAACCCTGTTTAGCCAGCATTTGCATCCTAGGAGCGCAAGTCAAAGCCAAACAGGCTCACCCGACTATTAAATCTTAAAACATATAGCCCCATAGACGCCAAAACTGATTTACCAAAACTTGTCTTAAATACCAGGAACCCTGTTATTCCAGCATTTGCATCCTAGGGGCGCAAGTCAAAGCCAAACAGCTCACCAAACTATTAAATCTTAAAACATATAGCCCCATCTGGCCGCCAAAACTGACTTACCAAAACATGTCTTAGATACCAGGAACCCTGTTATTCCAGCATTTGCATCCTAGGGGCTCAAGTCAAAGCCAAACACCCTCACCCGACTATTTAATCTTAAAGCATACAGCCTTACCTAGCTGTCAAAGCTGTTTTACCAAAACCTGTCTCAGATACCAGGAACACTGTTAATCTAGCATTTGCAGCCTAGGGGAGCAAAACAAAGCCAAATAGCCTCACCCGACTATTAAATTTTAACTCATTCAGCCACACCTGGAACTCAAAATTGCCTTACCAAAACTTGTCTCAGATACCAGGAACCATGTGATTCCAGCATTTGCATCCTAGGGGCGCAAGTCAAAGCCAAACACGCTCACCCGACTATTTAATCTTAAAGCATACAGCCTTACCTAGCTGTCAAAACTGTTTTACCAAAACTTGTCTTAGACTCCAGGAGCCCCGCCTATCTGGCATGTGGAGCCTTGGGGAGCAAGTCAAAGCCAAACAGGCTCACCCGACAATTTAATCTTAAAACATACAGACTTACGTAGCTGCCAAAACTGCTTTACCAAAACTTGCCTTAGAAACCAGGAGCCCTGTTAATCTAGCATTTGCAGCCTAGGGGAGCAAGTCAAAGCCAAACAGGCTCACGCGACTATTTAATCCTAAAACATATAGCCCCATCTTGCCGCCAAAACTGATTTACCAAAACTTATCTCAGTTATGAGGAACCCTGTTAATCTAGCATTTGCCGCCTAGGGGAGAAAGTCAAAACCAAACAGGCTCACCCGAGAATTGAATCTTAAAACATACAGCCCCATCTGGCTGCCAAAACTGATTTACCAAAACTTGTCTTAGATACCAGGAACCCTGTTATTCCAGCATTTGCAGCCTAGGGGCGCAACTCAAAGCCAAACACGCTCATCCGACTACTTAATCTTAAAGCATACAACCTTACCTAGCTGTCAAAACTGTTTTACCAAAACTTGTCTTAGATTCCAGGAGCCCCGCCAATCTGGCATGTACAGCCTAGGGGAGCAAGTCAAAGCCAACCAGGCTCATCCGACTATTTAATCCTAAAACATATAGCCCCATCTGGCCGCCAAAACTGATTTACCAAAACTTGTCTCAGATACCAGGAACCCTGTTAATCTCGCATTTGCAGCCTAGGGGAGCAAGGTAAAGCCAAATAGCCTCACCCGACTATTAAATCTTAACACATTCAGCCTCACCTGGAACTCAAAATTGCCTTATCAAAACTTGTTTCAGATACCAAGAACCCTGTTTAGCCAGCATTTGCATCCTAGGAGCGCAAGTCAAAGCCAAACAGGCTCACCCGACTATTAAATCTTAAAACATATAGCCCCATAGACGCCAAAACTGATTTACCAAAACTTGTCTTAAATACCAGGAACCCTGTTATTCCAGCATTTGCATCCTAGGGGCTCAAGTCAAAGCCAAACACCCTCACCCGACTATTTAATCTTAAAGCATACAGCCTTACCTAGCTGTCAAAGCTGTTTTATCAAAACCTGTCTCAGATACCAGGAACACTGTTAATCTAGCATTTGCAGCCTAGGGGAGCAAAACAAAGCCAAATAGCCTCACCCGACTATTAAATTTTAACTCATTCAGCCACACCTGGAACTCAAAATTGCCTTACCAAAACTTGTCACAGATACCAGGAACCATGTGATTCCAGCATTTGCATCCTAGGGGCGCAAGTCAAAGCCAAACACGCTCACCCGACTATTTAATCTTAAAGCATACAGCCTTACCTAGCTGTCAAAACTGTTTTACCAAAACTTGTCTTAGACTCCAGGAGCCCCGCCTATCTGGCATGTGGAGCCTAGGGGAGCAAGTCAAAGCCAAACAGGCTCACCCGACAATTTAATCTTAAAACATACAGACTTACGTAGTTGCCAAAACTGCTTTACCAAAACTTGCCTTAGAAACCAGGAGCCCTGTTAATCTAGCATTTGCAGCCTAGGGGAGCAAGTGAAAGCCAAACACGCTCACCCGACTATTTAATCTTAAAGCATACAGCCTTACCTAGCTGTCAAAGCTGTTTTATCAAAACCTGTCTCAGATACCAGGAACACTGTTAATCTAGCATTTGCAGCCTAGGGGAGCAAAACAAAGCCAAATAGCCTCACCCGACTATTAAATTTTAACTCATTCAGCCACACCTGGAACTCAAAATTGCCTTACCAAAACTTGTCTCAGATACCAGGAACCCTGTTAATCCAGCATTTGCATCCTAGGGGCGCAAGTCAAAGCCAAACACGCTCACCCGACTATTTAATCTTAAAGCATACAGCCTTACCTAGCTGTCAAAACTGTTTTACCAAAACTTGTCTTAGACTCCAGGAGCCTCGCCTATCTGGCATGTGGAGCCTAGGGGAGCAAGTCAAAACCAAACAGGCTCACCCGACAATTTAATCTTAAAACATACAGACTTACGTAGTTGCCAAAACTGCTTTACCAAAACTTGCCTTAGAAACCAGGAGCCCTGTTAATCTAGCATTTGCAGCCTAGGGGTGCAAGTCAAAGCCAAACAGGCTCACCCGACTATTTAATCCTAAAACATATAGCCCCATCTGGCCGCCAAAACTGATTTACCAAAACTTGTCTCAGATACCAGGAACCCTGTTAATCTCGCATTTGCAGCCTAGGGGAGCAAGGTAAAGCCAAATAGCCTCACCCGACTATTAAATCTTAACACATTCAGCCTCACCTGGAACTCAAAATTGCCTTATCAAAACTTGTTTCAGATACCAAGAACCCTGTTTAGCCAGCATTTGCATCCTAGGAGCGCAAGTCAAAGCCAAACAGGCTCACCCGACTATTAAATCTTAAAACATATAGCCCCATAGACGCCAAAACTGATTTACCAAAACTTGTCTTAAATACCAGGAACCCTGTTATTCCAGCATTTGCATCCTAGGGGCGCAAGTCAAAGCCAAGCACCCTCACCCGACTATTTAATCTTAAAGCATACAGCCTTACCTAGCTGTCAAAGCTGTTTTATCAAAACCTGTCTCAGATACCAGGAACACTGTTAATCTAGCATTTGCAGCCTAGGGGAGCAAAACAAAGCCAAATAGCCTCACCCGACTATTAAATTTTAACTCATTCAGCCACACCTGGAACTCAAAATTGCCTTACCAAAACTTGTCACAGATACCAGGAACCATGTGATTCCAGCATTTGCATCCTAGGGGCGCAAGTCAAAGCCAAACACGCTCACCCGACTATTTAATCTTAAAGCATACAGCCTTACCTAGCTGTCAAAACTGTTTTACCAAAACTTGTCTTAGACTCCAGGAGCCCCGCCTATCTGGCATGTGGAGCCTAGGGGAGCAAGTCAAAGCCAAACAGGCTCACCCGACAATTTAATCTTAAAACATACAGACTTACGTAGTTGCCAAAACTGCTTTACCAAAACTTGCCTTAGAAACCAGGAGCCCTGTTAATCTAGCATTTGCAGCCTAGGGGTGCAAGTCAAAGCCAAACAGGCTCACCCGACTATTTAATCCTAAAACATATAGCCCCATCTGGCCGCCAAGACTGATTTACCAAAACTTGTCTCAGATACCAGGAACCCTGTTAATCTAGCATTTGCAGCCAAGGGGAGCAAAACAAAGCCAAATAGCCTACCCGACTATTAAATTTTAACTCATTCAGCCACACCTGGAACTCAAAATTGACTTACCAAAACTTGTCTCAGATACCAGGAACCCTGTTAATCCAGCATTTGCATCCTAGGGGCGCAGGTCAAAGCCAAACAGGCTCACCAAACTATTAAATCCTAAGACATATAGCCCCATCTGGCCGCCAAAACTGACTTACCAAAGCATGTCTTAGATACCAGGAACCCTGCTAATCCTGCATTTGCATCCTAGGGGAGCAACTCAAAGCCAAACAGGCTCAACTGACTATTTAATCTTAAAACATACAGTCTTGCCCAGCTGTCAAAACTGTTTTACCAAACCTTGTCTTAGATTCCAGGAGCCAAGCCAATCTGGCATGTGGAGCCTAAGGGAGCAAGTCAAAGCCAAACAGGCTCACCCGACAATTTAATCTTAAAACATACAGACTTACGTAGTTGCCAAAGCTGCTTTACCAAAACTTGTCTCAGATACCAGGAACCCTGTTAAAACAGCATTTGCATCCTAGGGGAGCAAGTCAAAGTCAAACAGACTCACCCGACTATTTAAACTTAAAACATACAGACTTACGTAGCTGTTAAAACTGTTTTACCAAAACTTTTTTTTAGATTCCAGGAGCCCCGCCAATCTGGCATGTGCCGCCTAGGGGAGAAAGTCAAAACCAAACAGGCTCACCCGAGAATTGAATCATAAAACATACAGCCCCATCTGGCTGCCAAAACTGATTTACCAAAACTTGTCTTAGATACCAGGAACCCTGTTAATCTAGCATTTGCAGCCTAGGGGGAGCAAAACAAAGCCAAATAGCCTCACCCGACTATTAAATTTTAACTCATTCAGCCACACCTGGAACTCAAAATTGCCTTACCAAAACTTGTCTCAGATACCAGGAACCATGTGATTCCAGCATTTGCATCCTAGGGGCGCAAGTCAAAGCCAAGCACCCTCACCCGACTATTTAATCTTAAAGCATACAGCCTTACCTAGCTGTCAAAGCTGTTTTATCAAAACCTGTCTCAGATACCAGGAACACTGTTAATGTAGCATTTGCAGCCTAGGGGAGCAAAACAAAGCCAAATAGCCTCACCCGACTATTAAATTTTAACTCATTCAGCCACACCTGGAACTCAAAATTGCCTTACCAAAACTTGTCTCAGATACCAGGAACCATGTGACTCCAGCATTTGCATCCTAGGGGCGCAAGTCAAAGCCAAACACGCTCACCCGACTATTTAATCTTAAAGCATACAGCCTTACCTAGCTGTCAAAACTGTTTTACCAAAACTTGTCTTAGACTCCAGGAGCCCCGCCTATCTGGCATGTGGAGCCTTGGGGAGCAAGTCAAAGCCAAACAGGCTCACCCGACAATTTAATCTTAAAACATACAGACTTACGTAGCTGCCAAAACTGCTTTACCAAAACTTGCCTTAGAAACCAGGAGCCCTGTTAATCTAGCATTTGCAGCCTAGGGGAGCAAGTCAAAGCCAAACAGGCTCACCCGACTATTTAATCCTAAAACATATAGCCCCATCTTGCCGCCAAAACTGATTTACTAAAACTTATCTCAGTTATGAGGAACCCTGTTAATCTAGCATTTGCCGCCTAGGGGAGAAAGTCAAAACCAAACAGGCTCACCCGAGAATTGAATTTTAAAACATACAGCCCCATCTGGCTGCCAAAACTGATTTACCAAAACTTGTCTTAGATACCAGGAACCCTGTTATTCCAGCATTTGCAGCCTAGGGGCGCAACTCAAAGCCAAACACGCTCATCCGACTACTTAATCTTAAAGCATACAACCTTACCTAGCTGTCAAAACTGTTTTACCAAAACTTGTCTTAGATTCCAGGAGCCCCGCCAATCTGGCATGTACAGCCTAGGGGAGCAAGTCAAAGCCAACCAGGCTCATCCGACTATTTAATCCTAAAACATATAGCCCCATCTGGCCGCCAAAACTGATTTACCAAAACTTGTCTCAGATACCAGGAACCCTGTTAATCTCGCATTTGCAGCCTAGGGGAGCAAGGTAAAGCCAAATAGCCTCACCCGACTATTAAATCTTAACACATTCAGCCTCACCTGGAACTCAAAATTGCCTTATCAAAACTTGTTTCAGATACCAAGAACCCTGTTTAGCCAGCATTTGCATCCTAGGAGCGCAAGTCAAAGCCAAACACGCTCACCCGACTATTTAATCTTAAAGCATACAGCCTTACCTAGCTGTCAAAGCTGTTTTATCAAAACCTGTCTCAGATACCAGGAACACTGTTAATCTAGCATTTGCAGCCTAGGGGAGCAAAACAAAGCCAAATAGCCTCACCCGACTATTAAATTTTAACTCATTCAGCCACACCTGGAACTCAAAATTGCCTTACCAAAACTTGTCTCAGATACCAGGAACCATGTGATTCCAGCATTTGCATCCTAGGGGCGCAAGTCAAAGCCAAACACGCTCACCCGACTATTTAATCTTAAAGCATACAGCCTTACCTAGCTGTCAAAACTGTTTTACCAAAACTTGTCTTAGACTCCAGGAGCCCCGCCTATCTGGCATGTGGAGCCTAGGGGAGCAAGTCAAAGCCAAACAGGCTCACCCGACAATTTAATCTTAAAACATACAGACTTACGTAGTTGCCAAAACTGCTTTACCAAAACTTGCCTTAGAAACCAGGAGCCCTGTTAATCTAGCATTTGCAGCCTAGGGGTGCAAGTCAAAGCCAAACAGGCTCACCCGACTATTTAATCCTAAAACATATAGCCCCATCTGGCCGCCAAGACTGATTTACCAAAACTTGTCTCAGATACCAGGAACCCTGTTAATCTAGCATTTGCAGCCAAGGGGAGCAAAACAAAGCCAAATAGCCTACCCGACTATTAAATTTTAACTCATTCAGCCACACCTGGAACTCAAAATTGACTTACCAAAACTTGTCTCAGATACCAGGAACCCTGTTAATCCAGCATTTGCATCCTAGGGGCGCAGGTCAAAGCCAAACAGGCTCACCAAACTATTAAATCCTAAGACATATAGCCCCATCTGGCCGCCAAAACTGACTTACCAAAGCATGTCTTAGATACCAGGAACCCTGCTAATCCTGCATTTGCATCCTAGGGGAGCAACTCAAAGCCAAACAGGCTCAACTGACTATTTAATCTTAAAACATACAGTCTTGCCCAGCTGTCAAAACTGTTTTACCAAACCTTGTCTTAGATTCCAGGAGCCAAGCCAATCTGGCATGTGGAGCCTAAGGGAGCAAGTCAAAGCCAAACAGGCTCACCCGACAATTTAATCTTAAAACATACAGACTTACGTAGTTGCCAAAGCTGCTTTACCAAAACTTGTCTCAGATACCAGGAACCCTGTTAAAACAGCATTTGCATCCTAGGGGAGCAAGTCAAAGTCAAACAGACTCACCCGACTATTTAAACTTAAAACATACAGACTTACGTAGCTGTTAAAACTGTTTTACCAAAACTTTTTTTTAGATTCCAGGAGCCCCGCCAATCTGGCATGTGCCGCCTAGGGGAGAAAGTCAAAACCAAACAGGCTCACCCGAGAATTGAATCTTAAAACATACAGCCCCATCTGGCTGCCAAAACTGATTTACCAAAACTTGTCTTAGATACCAGGAACCCTGTTAATCTAGCATTTGCAGCCTAGGGGAGCAAAACAAAGCCAAATAGCCTCACCCGACTATTAAATTTTAACTCATTCAGCCACACCTGGAACTCAAAATTGCCTTACCAAAACTTGTCTCAGATACCAGGAACCATGTGATTCCAGCATTTGCATCCTAGGGGCGCAAGTCAAAGCCAAGCACCCTCACCCGACTATTTAATCTTAAAGCATACAGCCTTACCTAGCTGTCAAAGCTGTTTTATCAAAACCTGTCTCAGATACCAGGAACACTGTTAATGTAGCATTTGCAGCCTAGGGGAGCAAAACAAAGCCAAATAGCCTCACCCGACTATTAAATTTTAACTCATTCAGCCACACCTGGAACTCAAAATTGCCTTACCAAAACTTGTCTCAGATACCAGGAACCATGTGACTCCAGCATTTGCATCCTAGGGGCGCAAGTCAAAGCCAAACACGCTCACCCGACTATTTAATCTTAAAGCATACAGCCTTACCTAGCTGTCAAAACTGTTTTACCAAAACTTGTCTTAGACTCCAGGAGCCCCGCCTATCTGGCATGTGGAGCCTTGGGGAGCGAGTCAAAGCCAAACAGGCTCACCCGACAATTTAATCTTAAAACATACAGACTTACGTAGCTGCCAAAACTGCTTTACCAAAACTTGCCTTAGAAACCAGGAGCCCTGTTAATCTAGCATTTGCAGCCTAGGGGAGCAAAACAAAGCCTAATAGCCTCACCCGACTATTAAATTTTAACTCATTCAGCCACACCTGGAACTCAAAATTGCCTTACCAAACCTTGTCTCAGATACCAGGAACCATGTGATTCCAGCATTTGCATCCTAGGGGCGCAAGTCAAAGCCAAACACGCTCACCCGACTATTTAATCTTAAAGCATACAGCCTTACCTAGCTGTCAAAACTGTTTTACCAAAACTTGTCTTAGACTCCAGGAGCCCCGCCTATCTGGCATGTGGAGCCTAGGGGAGCAAGTCAAAGCCAAACAGGCTCACCCGACAATTTAATCTTAAAACATACAGACTTACGTAGTTGCCAAAACTGCTTTACCAAAACTTGCCTTAGAAACCAGGAGCCCTGTTAATCTAGCATTTGCAGCCTAGGGGTGCAAGTCAAAGCCAAACAGGCTCACCCGACTATTTAATCCTAAAACATATAGCCCCATCTGGCCGCCAAGACTGATTTACCAAAACTTGTCTCAGATACCAGGAACCCTGTTAATCTAGCATTTGCAGCCAAGGGGAGCAAAACAAAGCCAAATAGCCTACCCGACTATTAAATTTTAACTCATTCAGCCACACCTGGAACTCAAAATTGACTTACCAAAACTTGTCTCAGATACCAGGAACCCTGTTAATCCAGCATTTGCATCCTAGGGGCGCAGGTCAAAGCCAAACAGGCTCACCAAACTATTAAATCCTAAGACATATAGCCCCATCTGGCCGCCAAAACTGACTTACCAAAGCATGTCTTAGATACCAGGAACCCTGCTAATCCTGCATTTGCATCCTAGGGGAGCAACTCAAAGCCAAACAGGCTCAACTGACTATTTAATCTTAAAACATACAGTCTTGCCCAGCTGTCAAAACTGTTTTACCAAACCTTGTCTTAGATTCCAGGAGCCAAGCCAATCTGGCATGTGGAGCCTAAGGGAGCAAGTCAAAGCCAAACAGGCTCACCCGACAATTTAATCTTAAAACATACAGACTTACGTAGTTGCCAAAGCTGCTTTACCAAAACTTGTCTCAGATACCAGGAACCCTGTTAAAACAGCATTTGCATCCTAGGGGAGCAAGTCAAAGTCAAACAGACTCACCCGACTATTTAAACTTAAAACATACAGACTTACGTAGCTGTTAAAACTGTTTTACCAAAACTTTTTTTAGATTCCAGGAGCCCCGCCAATCTGGCATGTGCCGCCTAGGGGAGAAAGTCAAAACCAAACAGGCTCACCCGAGAATTGAATCTTAAAACATACAGCCCCATCTGGCTGCCAAAACTGATTTACCAAAACTTGTCTTAGATACCAGGAACCCTGTTAATCTAGCATTTGCAGCCTAGGGGAGCAAAACAAAGCCAAATAGCCTCACCCGACTATTAAATTTTAACTCATTCAGCCACACCTGGAACTCAAAATTGCCTTACCAAAACTTGTCTCAGATACCAGGAACCATGTGATTCCAGCATTTGCATCCTAGGGGCGCAAGTCAAAGCCAAGCACCCTCACCCGACTATTTAATCTTAAAGCATACAGCCTTACCTAGCTGTCAAAGCTGTTTTATCAAAACCTGTCTCAGATACCAGGAACACTGTTAATGTAGCATTTGCAGCCTAGGGGAGCAAAACAAAGCCAAATAGCCTCACCCGACTATTAAATTTTAACTCATTCAGCCACACCTGGAACTCAAAATTGCCTTACCAAAACTTGTCTCAGATACCAGGAACCATGTGATTCCAGCATTTGCATCCTAGGGGCGCAAGTCAAAGCCAAACACGCTCACCCGACTATTTAATCTTAAAGCATACAGCCTTACCTAGCTGTCAAAACTGTTTTACCAAAACTTGTCTTAGACTCCAGGAGCCCCGCCTATCTGGCATGTGGAGCCTTGGGGAGCAAGTCAAAGCCAAACAGGCTCACCCGACAATTTAATCTTAAAACATACAGACTTACGTAGCTGCCAAAACTGCTTTACCAAAACTTGCCTTAGAAACCAGGAGCCCTGTTAATCTAGCATTTGCAGCCTAGGGGAGCAAGTCAAAGCCAAACAGGCTCACCCGACTATTTAATCCTAAAACATATAGCCCCATCTTGCCGCCAAAACTGATTTACTAAAACTTATCTCAGTTATGAGGAACCCTGTTAATCTAGCATTTGCCGCCTAGGGGAGAAAGTCAAAACCAAACAGGCTCACCCGAGAATTGAATTTTAAAACATACAGCCCCATCTGGCTGCCAAAACTGATTTACCAAAACTTGTCTTAGATACCAGGAACCCTGTTATTCCAGCATTTGCAGCCTAGGGGCGCAACTCAAAGCCAAACACGCTCATCCGACTACTTAATCTTAAAGCATACAACCTTACCTAGCTGTCAAAACTGTTTTACCAAAACTTGTCTTAGATTCCAGGAGCCCCGCCAATCTGGCATGTACAGCCTAGGGGAGCAAGTCAAAGCCAACCAGGCTCATCCGACTATTTAATCCTAAAACATATAGCCCCATCTGGCCGCCAAAACTGATTTACCAAAACTTGTCTCAGATACCAGGAACCCTGTAAATCTCGCATTTGCAGCCTAGGGGAGCAAGGTAAAGCCAAATAGCCTCACCCGACTATTAAATCTTAACACATTCAGCCTCACCTGGAACTCAAAATTGCCTTATCAAAACTTGTTTCAGATACCAAGAACCCTGTTTAGCCAGCATTTGCATCCTAGGAGCGCAAGTCAAAGCCAAACAGGCTCACCCGACTATTAAATCTTAAAACATATAGCCCCATAGACGCCAAAACTGATTTACCAAAACTTGTCTTAAATACCAGGAACCCTGTTATTCCAGCATTTGCATCCTAGGGGCTCAAGTCAAAGCCAAACACCCTCACCCGACTATTTAATCTTAAAGCATACAGCCTTACCTAGCTGTCAAAGCTGTTTTATCAAAACCTGTCTCAGATACCAGGAACACTGTTAATCTAGCATTTGCAGCCTAGGGGAGCAAAACAAAGCCAAATAGCCTCACCCGACTATTAAATTTTAACTCATTCAGCCACACCTGGAACTCAAAATTGCCTTACCAAAACTTGTCTCAGATACCAGGAACCATGTGATTCCAGCATTTGCATCCTAGGGGCGCAAGTCAAAGCCAAACACGCTCACCCGACTATTTAATCTTAAAGCATACAGCCTTACCTAGCTGTCAAAACTGTTTTACCAAAACTTGTCTTAGACTCCAGGAGCCCCGCCTATCTGGCATGTGGAGCCTAGGGGAGCAAGTCAAAGCCAAACAGGCTCACCCGACAATTTAATCTTAAAACATACAGACTTACGTAGTTGCCAAAACTGCTTTACCAAAACTTGCCTTAGAAACCAGGAGCCCTGTTAATCTAGCATTTGCAGCCTAGGGGAGCAAGTGAAAGCCAAACACGCTCACCCGACTATTTAATCTTAAAGCATACAGCCTTACCTAGCTGTCAAAACTGTTTTACCAAAACTTGTCTTAAACTCCAGGAGCCCCGCCTATCTGGCATGTGGAGCCTAGGGGAGCAAGTCAAAGCCACACAGGCTCACCCGACAATTTAATCTTAAAACATACAGACTTACGTAGCTGCCAAAACTGCTTTACCAAAACTTGCCTTAGAAACCAGGAGCCCTGTTAATCTAGCATTTGCAGCCTAGGGGTGCAAGTCAAAGCCAAACAGGCTCACCCGACTATTTAATCCTAAAACATATAGCCCCATCTGGCCGCCAAGACTGATTTACCAAAACTTGTCTCAGATACCAGGAACCCTGTTAATCTAGCATTTGCAGCCAAGGGGAGCAAAACAAAGCCAAATAGCCTACCCGACTATTAAATTTTAACTCATTCAGCCACACCTGGAACTCAAAATTGACTTACCAAAACTTGTCTCAGATACCAGGAACCCTGTTAATCCAGCATTTGCATCCTAGGGGCGCAGGTCAAAGCCAAACAGGCTCACCAAACTATTAAATCCTAAGACATATAGCCCCATCTGGCCGCCAAAACTGACTTACCAAAGCATGTCTTAGATACCAGGAACCCTGCTAATCCTGCATTTGCATCCTAGGGGAGCAACTCAAAGCCAAACAGGCTCAACTGACTATTTAATCTTAAAACATACAGTCTTGCCCAGCTGTCAAAACTGTTTTACCAAACCTTGTCTTAGATTCCAGGAGCCAAGCCAATCTGGCATGTGGAGCCTAAGGGAGCAAGTCAAAGCCAAACAGGCTCACCCGACAATTTAATCTTAAAACATACAGACTTACGTAGTTGCCAAAGCTGCTTTACCAAAACTTGTCTCAGATACCAGGAACCCTGTTAAAACAGCATTTGCATCCTAGGGGAGCAAGTCAAAGTCAAACAGACTCACCCGACTATTTAAACTTAAAACATACAGACTTACGTAGCTGTTAAAACTGTTTTACCAAAACTTTTTTTAGATTCCAGGAGCCCCGCCAATCTGGCATGTGCCGCCTAGGTGAGAAAGTCAAAACCAAACAGGCTCACCCGAGAATTGAATCTTAAAACATACAGCCCCATCTGGCTGCCAAAACTGATTTACCAAAACTTGTCTTAGATACCAGGAACCCTGTTAATCTAGCATTTGCAGCCTAGGGGAGCAAAACAAAGCCAAATAGCCTCACCCGACTATTAAATTTTAACTCATTCAGCCACACCTGGAACTCAAAATTGCCTTACCAAAACTTGTCTCAGATACCAGGAACCATGTAATTCCAGCATTTGCATCCTAGGGGCGCAAGTCAAAGCCAAGCACCCTCACCCGACTATTTAATCTTAAAGCATACAGCCTTACCTAGCTGTCAAAGCTGTTTTATCAAAACCTGTCTCAGATACCAGGAACACTGTTAATGTAGCATTTGCAGCCTAGGGGAGCAAAACAAAGCCAAATAGCCTCACCCGACTATTAAATTTTAACTCATTCAGCCACACCTGGAACTCAAAATTGCCTTACCAAAACTTGTCTCAGATACCAGGAACCATGTGATTCCAGCATTTGCATCCTAGGGGCGCAAGTCAAAGCCAAACACGCTCACCCGACTATTTAATCTTAAAGCATACAGCCTTACCTAGCTGTCAAAACTGTTTTACCAAAACTTGTCTTAGACTCCAGGAGCCCCGCCTATCTGGCATGTGGAGCCTTGGGGAGCAAGTCAAAGCCAAACAGGCTCACCCGACAATTTAATCTTAAAACATACAGACTTACGTAGCTGCCAAAACTGCTTTACCAAAACTTGCCTTAGAAACCAGGAGCCCTGTTAATCTAGCATTTGCAGCCTAGGGGAGCAAGTCAAAGCCAAACAGGCTCACCCGACTATTTAATCCTAAAACATATAGCCCCATCTTGCCGCCAAAACTGATTTACCAAAACTTATCTCAGTTATGAGGAACCCTGTTAATCTAGCATTTGCCGCCTAGGGGAGAAAGTCAAAACCAAACAGGCTCACCCGAGAATTGAATCTTAAAACATACAGCCCCATCTGGCTGCCAAAACTGATTTACCAAAACTTGTCTTAGATACCAGGAACCCTGTTATTCCAGCATTTGCAGCCTTGGGGCGCAACTCAAAGCCAAACACGCTCATCCGACTACTTAATCTTAAAGCATACAACCTTACCTAGCTGTCAAAACTGTTTTACCAAAACTTGTCTTAGATTCCAGGAGCCCCGCCAATCTGGCATGTACAGCCTAGGGGAGCAAGTCAAAGCCAACCAGGCTCATCCGACTATTTAATCCTAAAACATATAGCCCCATCTGGCCGCCAAAACTGATTTACCAAAACTTGTCTCAGATACCAGGAACCCTGTTAATCTCGCATTTGCAGCCTAGGGGAGCAAGGTAAAGCCAAATAGCCTCACCCGACTATTAAATCTTAACACATTCAGCCTCACCTGTAACTCAAAATTGCCTTATCAAAACTTGTTTCAGATACCAAGAACCCTGTTTAGCCAGCATTTGCATCCTAGGAGCGCAAGTCAAAGCCAAACAGGCTCACCCGACTATTAAATCTTAAAACATATAGCCCCATAGACGCCAAAACTGATTTACCAAAACTTGTCTTAAATACCAGGAACCCTGTTATTCCAGCATTTGCATCCTAGGGGCTCAAGTCAAAGCCAAACACCCTCACCCGACTATTTAATCTTAAAGCATACAGCCTTACCTAGCTGTCAAAGCTGTTTTATCAAAACCTGTCTCAGATACCAGGAACACTGTTAATCTAGCATTTGCAGCCTAGGGGAGCAAAACAAAGCCAAATAGCCTCACCCGACTATTAAATTTTAACTCATTCAGCCACACCTGGAACTCAAAATTGCCTTACCAAAACTTGTCTCAGATACCAGGAACCATGTGATTCCAGCATTTGCATCCTAGGGGCGCAAGTCAAAGCCAAACACGCTCACCCGACTATTTAATCTTAAAGCATACAGCCTTACCTAGCTGTCAAAACTGTTTTACCAAAACTTGTCTTAGACTCCAGGAGCCCCGCCTATCTGGCATGTGGAGCCTAGGGGAGCAAGTCAAAGCCAAACAGGCTCACCCGACAATTTAATCTTAAAACATACAGACTTACGTAGTTGCCAAAACTGCTTTACCAAAACTTGCCTTAGAAACCAGGAGCCCTGTTAATCTAGCATTTGCAGCCTAGGGGAGCAAGTGAAAGCCAAACACGCTCACCCGACTATTTAATCTTAAAGCATACAGCCTTACCTAGCTGTCAAAACTGTTTTACCAAAACTTGTCTTAAACTCCAGGAGCCCCGCCTATCTGGCATGTGGAGCCTAGGGGAGCAAGTCAAAGCCAAACAGGCTCACCCGACAATTTAATCTTAAAACATACAGACTTACGTAGCTGCCAAAACTGCTTTACCAAAACTTGCCTTAGAAACCAGGAGCCCTGTTAATCTAGCATTTGCAGCCTAGGGGTGCAAGTCAAAGCCAAACAGGCTCACCCGACTATTTAATCCTAAAACATATAGCCCCATCTGGCCGCCAAGACTGATTTACCAAAACTTGTCTCAGATACCAGGAACCCTGTTAATCTAGCATTTGCAGCCAAGGGGAGCAAAACAAAGCCAAATAGCCTACCCGACTATTAAATTTTAACTCATTCAGCCACACCTGGAACTCAAAATTGACTTACCAAAACTTGTCTCAGATACCAGGAACCCTGTTAATCCAGCATTTGCATCCTAGGGGAGCAACTCAAAGCCAAACAGGCTCAACTGACTATTTAATCTTAAAACATACAGTCTTGCCCAGCTGTCAAAACTGTTTTACCAAACCTTGTCTTAGATTCCAGGAGCCAAGCCAATCTGGCATGTGGAGCCTAAGGGAGCAAGTCAAAGCCAAACAGGCTCACCCGACAATTTAATCTTAAAACATACAGACTTACGTAGTTGCCAAAGCTGCTTTACCAAAACTTGTCTCAGATACCAGGAACCCTGTTAAAACAGCATTTGCATCCTAGGGGAGCAAGTCAAAGTCAAACAGACTCACCCGACTATTTAAACTTAAAACATACAGACTTACGTAGCTGTTAAAACTGTTTTACCAAAACTTTTTTTAGATTCCAGGAGCCCCGCCAATCTGGCATGTGCCGCCTAGGGGAGAAAGTCAAAACCAAACAGGCTCACCCGAGAATTGAATCTTAAAACATACAGCCCCATCTGGCTGCCAAAACTGATTTACCAAAACTTGTCTTAGATACCAGGAACCCTGTTAATCTAGCATTTGCAGCCTAGGGGAGCAAAACAAAGCCAAATAGCCTCACCCGACTATTAAATTTTAACTCATTCAGCCACACCTGGAACTCAAAATTGCCTTACCAAAACTTGTCTCAGATACCAGGAACCATGTGATTCCAGCATTTGCATCCTAGGGGCGCAAGTCAAAGCCAAGCACCCTCACCCGACTATTTAATCTTAAAGCATACAGCCTTACCTAGCTGTCAAAGCTGTTTTATCAAAACCTGTCTCAGATACCAGGAACACTGTTAATGTAGCATTTGCAGCCTAAGGGAGCAAAACAAAGCCAAATAGCCTCACCCGACTATTAAATTTTAACTCATTCAGCCACACCTGGAACTCAAAATTGCCTTACCAAAACTTGTCTCAGATACCAGGAACCATGTGATTCCAGCATTTGCATCCTAGGGGCGCAAGTCAAAGCCAAACACGCTCACCCGACTATTTAATCTTAAAGCATACAGCCTTACCTAGCTGTCAAAACTGTTTTACCAAAACTTGTCTTAGACTCCAGGAGCCCCGCCTATCTGGCATGTGGAGCCTTGGGGAGCAAGTCAAAGCCAAACAGGCTCACCCGACAATTTAATCTTAAAACATACAGACTTACGTAGCTGCCAAAACTGCTTTACCAAAACTTGCCTTAGAAACCAGGAGCCCTGTTAATCTAGCATTTGCAGCCTAGGGGAGCAAGTCAAAGCCAAACAGGCTCACCCGACTATTTAATCCTAAAACATATAGCCCCATCTTGCCGCCAAAACTGATTTACCAAAACTTATCTCAGTTATGAGGAACCCTGTTAATCTAGCATTTGCCGCCTAGGGGAGAAAGTCAAAACCAAACAGGCTCACCCGAGAATTGAATCTTAAAACATACAGCCCCATCTGGCTGCCAAAACTGATTTACCAAAACTTGTCTTAGATACCAGGAACCCTGTTATTCCAGCATTTGCAGCCTAGGGGCGCAACTCAAAGCCAAACACGCTCATCCGACTACTTAATCTTAAAGCATACAACCTTACCTAGCTGTCAAAACTGTTTTACCAAAACTTGTCTTAGATTCCAGGAGCCCCGCCAATCTGGCATGTACAGCCTAGGGGAGCAAGTCAAAGCCAACCAGGCTCATCCGACTATTTAATCCTAAAACATATAGCCCCATCTGGCCGCCAAAACTGATTTACCAAAACTTGTCTCAGATACCAGGAACCCTGTTAATCTCGCATTTGCAGCCTAGGGGAGCAAGGTAAAGCCAAATAGCCTCACCCGACTATTAAATCTTAACACATTCAGCCTCACCTGGAACTCAAAATTGCCTTATCAAAACTTGTTTCAGATACCAAGAACCCTGTTTAGCCAGCATTTGCATCCTAGGAGCGCAAGTCAAAGCCAAACAGGCTCACCCGACTATTAAATCTTAAAACATATAGCCCCATAGACGCCAAAACTGATTTACCAAAACTTGTCTTAAATACCAGGAACCCTGTTATTCCAGCATTTGCATCCTAGGGGCTCAAGTCAAAGCCAAACACCCTCACCCGACTATTTAATCTTAAAGCATACAGCCTTACCTAGCTGTCAAAGCTGTTTTATCAAAACCTGTCTCAGATACCAGGAACACTGTTAATCTAGCATTTGCAGCCTAGGGGAGCAAAACAAAGCCAAATAGCCTCACCCGACTATTAAATTTTAACTCATTCAGCCACACCTGGAACTCAAAATTGCCTTACCAAAACTTGTCTCAGATACCAGGAACCATGTGATTCCAGCATTTGCATCCTAGGGGCGCAAGTCAAAGCCAAACACGCTCACCCGACTATTTAATCTTAAAGCATACAGCCTTACCTAGCTGTCAAAACTGTTTTACCAAAACTTGTCTTAGACTCCAGGAGCCCCGCCTATCTGGCATGTGGAGCCTAGGGGAGCAAGTCAAAGCCAAACAGGCTCACCCGACAATTTAATCTTAAAACATACAGACTTACGTAGTTGCCAAAACTGCTTTACCAAAACTTGCCTTAGAAACCAGGAGCCCTGTTAATCTAGCATTTGCAGCCTAGGGGAGCAAGTGAAAGCCAAACACGCTCACCCGACTATTTAATCTTAAAGCATACAGCCTTACCTAGCTGTCAAAACTGTTTTACCAAAACTTGTCTTAAACTCCAGGAGCCCCGCCTATCTGGCATGTGGAGCCTAGGGGAGCAAGTCAAAGCCAAACAGGCTCACCCGACAATTTAATCTTAAAACATACAGACTTACGTAGCTGCCAAAACTGCTTTACCAAAACTTGCCTTAGAAACCAGGAGCCCTGTTAATCTAGCATTTGCCGCCTAGGGGTGCAAGTCAAAGCCAAACAGGCTCACCCGACTATTTAATCCTAAAACATATAGCCCCATCTGGCCGCCAAGACTGATTTACCAAAACTTGTCTCAGATACCAGGAACCCTGTTAATCTAGCATTTGCAGCCAAGGGGAGCAAAACAAAGCCAAATAGCCTACCCGACTATTAAATTTTAACTCATTCAGCCACACCTGGAACTCAAAATTGACTTACCAAAACTTGTCTCAGATACCAGGAACCCTGTTAATCCAGCATTTGCATCCTAGGGGCGCAGGTCAAAGCCAAACAGGCTCACCAAACTATTAAATCCTAAGACATATAGCCCCATCTGGCCGCCAAAGTTGACTTACCAAAACATGTCTTAGATACCAGGAACCCTGCTAATCCTGCATTTGCTTCCTAGGGGAGCAACTCAAAGCCAAACAGGCTCAACTGACTATTTAATCTTAAAACATACAGTCTTGCTTAGCTGTCAAAACTGTTTTCCCAAACCTTGTCTTAGATTCCAGGAGCCAAGCCAATCTGGCATGTGGAGCCTAAGGGAGCAAGTCAAAGCCAAACAGGCTCACCCGACAATTTAATCTTAAAACATACAGACTTACGTAGTTGCCAAAGCTGCTTTACCAAAACTTGTCTCAGATACCAGGAACCCTGTTAAAACAGCATTTGCATCCTAGGGGAGCAAGTCAAAGTCAAACAGACTCACCCGACTATTTAAACTTAAAACATACAGACTTACGTAGCTGTTAAAACTGTTTTACCAAAACTTTTTTTAGATTCCAGGAGCCCCGCCAATCTGGCATGTGCCGCCTAGGGGAGAAAGTCAAAACCAAACAGGCTCACCCGAGAATTGAATCTTAAAACATACAGCCCCATCTGGCTGCCAAAACTGATTTACCAAAACTTGTCTTAGATACCAGGAACCCTGTTAATCTAGCATTTGCAGCCTAGGGGAGCAAAACAAAGCCAAATAGCCTCACCCGACTATTAAATTTTAACTCATTCAGCCACACCTGGAACTCAAAATTGCCTTACCAAAACTTGTCTCAGATACCAGGAACCATGTGATTCCAGCATTTGCATCCTAGGGGCGCAAGTCAAAGCCAAGCACCCTCACCCGACTATTTAATCTTAAAGCATACAGCCTTACCTAGCTGTCAAAGCTGTTTTATCAAAACCTGTCTCAGATACCAGGAACACTGTTAATGTAGCATTTGCAGCCTAAGGGAGCAAAACAAAGCCAAATAGCCTCACCCGACTATTAAATTTTAACTCATTCAGCCACACCTGGAACTCAAAATTGCCTTACCAAAACTTGTCTCAGATACCAGGAACCATGTGATTCCAGCATTTGCATCCTAGGGGCGCAAGTCAAAGCCAAACACGCTCACCCGACTATTTAATCTTAAAGCATACAGCCTTACCTAGCTGTCAAAACTGTTTTACCAAAACTTGTCTTAGACTCCAGGAGCCCCGCCTATCTGGCATGTGGAGCCTTGGGGAGCAAGTCAAAGCCAAACAGGCTCACCCGACAATTTAATCTTAAAACATACAGACTTACGTAGCTGCCAAAACTGCTTTACCAAAACTTGCCTTAGAAACCAGGAGCCCTGTTAATCTAGCATTTGCAGCCTAAGGGAGCAAGTCAAAGCCAAACAGGCTCACCCGACTATTTAATCCTAAAACATATAGCCCCATCTTGCCGCCAAAACTGATTTACCAAAACTTATCTCAGTTATGAGGAACCCTGTTAATCTAGCATTTGCCGCCTAGGGGAGAAAGTCAAAACCAAACAGGCTCACCCGAGAATTGAATCTTAAAACATACAGCCCCATCTGGCTGCCAAAACTGATTTACCAAAACTTGTCTTAGATACCAGGAACCCTGTTATTCCAGCATTTGCAGCCTAGGGGCGCAACTCAAAGCCAAACACGCTCATCCGACTACTTAATCTTAAAGCATACAACCTTACCTAGCTGTCAAAACTGTTTTACCAAAACTTGTCTTAGATTCCAGGAGCCCCGCCAATCTGGCATGTACAGCCTAGGGGAGCAAGTCAAAGCCAACCAGGCTCATCCGACTATTTAATCCTAAAACATATAGCCCCATCTGGCCGCCAAAACTGATTTACCAAAACTTGTCTCAGATACCAGGAACCCTGTTAATCTCGCATTTGCAGCCTAGGGGAGCAAGGTAAAGCCAAATAGCCTTACCCGACTATTAAATCTTAACACATTCAGCCTCACCTGGAACTCAAAATTGCCTTATCAAAACTTGTTTCAGATACCAAGAACCCTGTTTAGCCAGCATTTGCATCCTAGGAGCGCAAGTCAAAGCCAAACAGGCTCACCCGACTATTAAATCTTAAAACATATAGCCCCATAGACGCCAAAACTGATTTACCAAAACTTGTCTTAAATACCAGGAACCCTGTTATTCCAGCATTTGCATCCTAGGGGCTCAAGTCAAAGCCAAACACCCTCACCCGACTATTTAATCTTAAAGCATACAGCCTTACCTAGCTGTCAAAGCTGTTTTATCAAAACCTGTCTCAGATACCAGGAACACTGTTAATCTAGCATTTGCAGCCTAGGGGAGCAAAACAAAGCCAAATAGCCTCACCCGACTATTAAATTTTAACTCATTCAGCCACACCTGGAACTCAAAATTGCCTTACCAAAACTTGTCTCAGATACCAGGAACCATGTGATTCCAGCATTTGCATCCTAGGGGCGCAAGTCAAAGCCAAACACGCTCACCCGACTATTTAATCTTAAAGCATACAGCCTTACCTAGCTGTCAAAACTGTTTTACCAAAACTTGTCTTAGACTCCAGGAGCCCCGCCTATCTGGCATGTGGAGCCTAGGGGAGCAAGTCAAAGCCAAACAGGCTCACCCGACAATTTAATCTTAAAACATACAGACTTACGTAGTTGCCAAAACTGCTTTACCAAAACTTGCCTTAGAAACCAGGAGCCCTGTTAATCTAGCATTTGCAGCCTAGGGGAGCAAGTGAAAGCCAAACACGCTCACCCGACTATTTAATCTTAAAGCATACAGCCTTACCTAGCTGTCAAAACTGTTTTACCAAAACTTGTCTTAAACTCCAGGAGCCCCGCCTATCTGGCATGTGGTGCCTAGGGGAGCAAGTCAAAGCCAAACAGGCTCACCCGACAATTTAATCTTAAAACATACAGACTTACGTAGCTGCCAAAACTGCTTTACCAAAACTTGCCTTAGAAACCAGGAGCCCTGTTAATCTAGCATTTGCCGCCTAGGGGAGCAAGTCAAAGCAACATAGTCTCACCCGACTATTAAATCTTAACACATTCAGCCACACCTGGAACTCCAAATTGACTTACCAAAACTTGTCTCAGATACCTGGAACCCTGTTAATCCAGCATTTGCATCCTAGGGGCGCAGGTCAAAGCCAAACAGGCTCACCAAACTATTAAATCCTAAGACATATAGCCCCATCTGGCCGCCAAAGTTGACTTACCAAAACATGTCTTAGATACCAGGAACCCTGCTAATCCTGCATTTGCTTCCTAGGGGAGCAACTCAAAGCCAAACAGGCTCAACTGACTATTTAATCTTAAAACATACAGTCTTGCTTAGCTGTCAAAACTGTTTTCCCAAACCTTGTCTTAGATTCCAGGAGCCAAGCCAATCTGGCATGTGGAGCCTAAGGGAGCAAGTCAAAGCCAAACAGGCTCACCCGACAATTTAATCTTAAAACATACAGACTTACGTAGTTGCCAAAGCTGCTTTACCAAAACTTGTCTCAGATACCAGGAACCCTGTTAAAACAGCATTTGCATCCTAGGGGAGCAAGTCAAAGTCAAACAGACTCACCCGACTATTTAAACTTAAAACATACAGACTTACGTAGCTGTTAAAACTGTTTTACCAAAACTTTTTTTAGATTCCAGGAGCCCCGCCAATCTGGCATGTGCCGCCTAGGGGAGAAAGTCAAAACCAAACAGGCTCACCCGAGAATTGAATCTTAAAACATACAGCCCCATCTGGCTGCCAAAACTGATTTACCAAAACTTGTCTTAGATACCAGGAACCCTGTTAATCTAGCATTTGCAGCCTAGGGGAGCAAAACAAAGCCAAATAGCCTCACCCGACTATTAAATTTTAACTCATTCAGCCACACCTGGAACTCAAAATTGCCTTACCAAAACTTGTCTCAGATACCAGGAACCATGTGATTCCAGCATTTGCATCCTAGGGGCGCAAGTCAAAGCCAAGCACCCTCACCCGACTATTTAATCTTAAAGCATACAGCCTTACCTAGCTGTCAAAGCTGTTTTATCAAAACCTGTCTCAGATACCAGGAACACTGTTAATCTAGCATTTGCAGCCTAGGGGAGCAAAACAAAGCCAAATAGCGTCACCTGACTATTAAATTTTAACTCATTCAGCCACACCTGGAACTCAAAATTGCCTTACCAAAACTTGTCTCAGATACCAGGAACCCTGTTATTCCGGCATTTGCATCCTAGGGGCGCAAGTCAAAAGCCAAACACGCTCACCCGACTATTTAATCTTAAAGCATACAGCCTTACCTAGCTGTCAAAACTGTTTTACCAAAACTTGTCTTAGACTCCAGGAGCCCCGCCTATCTGGCATGTGGAGCCTAGGGGAGCAAGTCAAAGCCAAACAGGCTCACCCGACAATTTAATCTTAAAACATACAGACTTACGTAGCTGCCAAAACTGCTTTACCAAAACTTGCCTTAGAAACCAGGAGCCCTGTTAATCTAGCATTTGCAGCCTAGGGGAGCAAGTCAAAGCCAAACAGGCTCACCCGACTATTTAATCCTAAAACATATAGCCCCATCTGGCCGCCAAGACTGATTTACCAAAACTTGTCTCAGATACCAGGAACCCTGTTAATCTAGCATTTGCAGCCTAGGGGAGCAAAACAAAGCCAAATAGCCTACCCGACTATTAAATTTTAACTCATTCAGCCACAGCTGGAACTCAAAATTGCCTTACCAAAACTTGTCTCAGATACCAGGAACCCTGTTAATCCAGCATTTGCATCCTAGGGGCGCAAGTCAAAGCCAAACAGGCTCACCAAACTATTAAATCCTAAGACATATAGCCCCATCTGGCCGCCAAAACTGACTTACCAAAACATGTCTTAGATACCAGGAACCCTGCTAATCCTGCATTTGCATCCTAGGGGAGCAACTCAAAGCCAAACAGGCTCAACTGACTATTTAATCTTAAAACATACAGTCTTGCCCAGCTGTCAAAACTGTTTTACCAAACCTTGTCTTAGATTCCAGGAGCCAAGCCAATCTGGCATGTGGAGCCTAAGGGAGCAAGTCAAAGCCAAACAGGCTCACCCGACAATTTAATCTTAAAACATACAGACTTACGTAGTTGCCAAAGCTGCTTTACCAAAACTTGTCTCAGATACCAGGAACCCTGTTCATGCAGCATTTGCATGCTAGGGGCGCAAGTAAAAGCGAAACAGGCTCATCCGACTATTAAGTCCTAAAACATATAGCCCCATCTGGCCGCCAAGACTGATTTACCAAAACTTGTCTCAGATACCAGGAACCCTGTTACTCTAGCATTTGCAGCCTTGGGGAGCAAAACAAAGCCAAATAGCCTCACCCGACTATTAAATTTTAACTCATTAAGCCACACCTGGAACTCAAAATTGCCTTACCAAAACTTGTCTCAGATACCAGGAACCCTGTTAATCCAGCATTTGCATCCTAGGGGCGCAAGTCAAAGCCAAACAGGCTCACCAAACTATTAAATCTTAAGACATATAGCCCCATCTGGCCGCCAAAGTTGACTTACCAAAACATGTCTTAGATACCAGGAACCCTGCTAATCCTGCATTTGCTTCCTAGGGGAGCAACTCAAAGCCAAACAGGCTCAACTGACTATTTAATCTTAAAACATACAGTCTTGCCCAGCTGTCAAAACTGTTTTCCCAAACCTTGTCTTAGATTCCAGGAGCCAAGCCAATCTGGCATGTGGAGCCTAAGGGAGCAAGTCAAAGCCAAACAGGCTCACCCGACAATTTAATCTTAAAACATACAGACTTACGTAGTTGCCAAAGCTGCTTTACCAAAACTTGTCTCAGATACCAGGAACCCTGTTAATCCAGCATTTGCATCCTAGGGGAGCAAGTCAAAGTCAAACAGACTCACCCGACTATTTAAACTTAAAACATACAGACTTACGTAGCTGTTAAAACTGTTTTACCAAAACTTTTTTTTAGATTCCAGGAGCCCCGCCAATCTGGCATGTGCCGCCTAGGGGAGAAAGTCAAAACCAAACCGGCTCACCCGAGAATTTAATCTTAAAACATACAGCCCCATCTGGCTGCCAAAACTGATTTACCAAAACTTGTCTTAGATACCAGGAACCCTGTTATTCCAGCATTTGCATCCTAGGGGCGCAAGTCAAAGCCAAACACGCTCACCCGACTATTTAATCTTAAAGCATACAACCTTACCTAGCTGTCAAAACTGTTTTACCAAAACTTGTCTTAGATTCCAGGAGCCCCGCCAATCTGGCATGTACAGCCTAGGGGAGCAAGTCAAAGCCAACCAGGCTCATCCGACTATTTAATCCTAAAACATATAGCCCCATCTGGCCGCCAAAACTGAATTACCAAAACTTGTCTCAGAAACCAGGAACCCTGTTTATCTAGCATTTGCAGCCTAGGGGAGCAAGGTAAAGCCAAATAGCTTCACCCGACTATTAAATCTTAACACATTCAGCCTCACCTGGAACTCAAAATTGCCTTACCAAAACTTGTTTCAGATACCAAGAACCCTGTTTAGCCAGCATTTGCATCCTAGGAGCGCAAGTCAAAGCCCAACAGGCGCACCCGACTATTAAATCTTAAAACATATAGCCCCATAGACGCCAAAACTGATTTACCAAAACTTGTCTTAAATACCAGGAACCCTGTTATTCCAGCATTTGCATCCAAGGGGCGCAATTCAAAGCCAAACACACTCACCCGACTATTTAATCTTA
Organism: Drosophila kanekoi; assembly: GCA_037075305.1. Lineage (NCBI taxonomy): Eukaryota > Metazoa > Arthropoda > Insecta > Diptera > Drosophilidae > Drosophila > Drosophila kanekoi. Next base: position 45,787 of record JBAMCE010000381.1, on the reverse strand, counting down.
AAGCATACAGCCTTACCTAGCTGTCAAAACTGTTTTACCAAAACTTGTCTTAGATTCGAGGAGCCCCGCCAATCGGCATGTGGAGCCTAGGGGAGCAAGTCAAAGCCAAACAGGCTCACCCGACAATTTAATCTCAAAACATACAGACTTACGAAGCTGCCAAAACTGCTTTACCAAAACTTGCCTTAGAAACCAGGAGCCCTGTTAATCTAGCATTTGCAGCCTAGGGGAGCAAGTAAAAGCGAAACAGGCTCATCCGACTATTAAGTCCTAAAACATATAGCCCCATCTGGCCGCCAAGACTGATTTACCAAAACTTGTCTCAGATACCAGGAACCCTGTTACTCTAGCATTTGCAGCCAAGGGGAGCAAAACAAAGCCAAATAGCCTCACCCGACTATTAAATTTTAACTCATTAAGCCACACCTGGAACTCAAAATTGCCTTACCAAAACTTGTCTCAGATACCAGGAACCCTGTTAATCCAGCATTTGCATCCTAGGGGCGCAAGTCAAAGCCAAACAGGCTCACCAAACTATTAAATCTTAAGACATATAGCCCCATCTGGCCGCCAAAGTTGACTTACCAAAACATGTCTTAGATACCAGGAACCCTGCTAATCCTGCATTTGCTTCCTAGGGGAGCAACTCAAAGCCAAACAGGCTCAACTGACTATTTAATCTTAAAACATACAGTCTTGCTTAGCTGTCAAAACTGTTTTCCCAAACCTTGTCTTAGATTCCAGGAGCCAAGCCAATCTGGCATGTGGAGCCTAAGGGAGCAAGTCAAAGCCAAACAGGCTCACCCGACAATTTAATCTTAAAACATACAGACTTACGTAGTTGCCAAAGCTGCTTTACCAAAACTTGTCTCAGATACCAGGAACCCTGTTCATGCAGCATTTGCATGCTAGGGGCGCAAGTAAAAGCGAAACAGGCTCATCCGACTATTAAGTCCTAAAACATATAGCCCCATCTGGCCGCCAAGACTGATTTACCAAAACTTGTCTCAGATACCAGGAACCCTGTTACTCTAGCATTTGCAGCCTAGGGGAGCAAAACAAAGCCAAATAGCCTCACCCGACTATTAAATTTTAACTCATTAAGCCACACCTGGAACTCAAAATTGCCTTACCAAAACTTGTCTCAGATACCAGGAACCCTGTTAATCCAGCATTTGCATCCTAGGGGCGCAAGTCAAAGCCAAACAGGCTCACCAAACTATTAAATCTTAAGACATATAGCCCCATCTGGCCGCCAAAGTTGACTTACCAAAACATGTCTTAGATACCAGGAACCCTGCTAATCCTGCATTTGCTTCCTAGGGGAGCAACTCAAAGCCAAACAGGCTCAACTGACTATTTAATCTTAAAACATACAGTCTTGCCCAGCTGTCAAAACTGTTTTCCCAAACCTTGTCTTAGATTCCAGGAGCCAAGCCAATCTGGCATGTGGAGCCTAAGGGAGCAAGTCAAAGCCAAACAGGCTCACCCGACAATTTAATCTTAAAACATACAGACTTACGTAGTTGCCAAAGCTGCTTTACCAAAACTTGTCTCAGATACCAGGAACCCTGTTAATCCAGCATTTGCATCCTAGGGGAGCAAGTCAAAGTCAAACAGACTCACCCGACTATTTAAACTTAAAACATACAGACTTACGTAGCTGTTAAAACTGTTTTACCAAAACTTTTCTTAGATTCCAGGAGCCCCGCCAATCTGGCATGTGCCGCCTAGGGGAGAAAGTCAAAACCAAACCGGCTCACCCGAGAATTTAATCTTAAAACATACAGCCCCATCTGGCTGCCAAAACTGATTTACCAAAACTTGTCTTAGATACCAGGAACCCTGTTATTCCAGCATTTGCATCCTAGGGGCGCAAGTCAAAGCCAAACACGCTCACCCGACTATTTAATCTTAAAGCATACAACCTTACCTAGCTGTCAAAACTGTTTTACCAAAACTTGTCTTAGATTCCAGGAGCCCCGCCAATCTGGCATGTACAGCCTAGGGGAGCAAGTCAAAGCCAACCAGGCTCATCCGACTATTTAATCCTAAAACATATAGCCCCATCTGGCCGCCAAAACTGAATTACCAAAACTTGTCTCAGAAACCAGGAACCCTGTTTATCTAGCATTTGCAGCCTAGGGGAGCAAGGTAAAGCCAAATAGCCTCACCCGACTATTAAATCTTAACACATTCAGCCTCACCTGGAACTCAAAATTGCCTTACCAAAACTTGTTTCAGATACCAAGAACCCTGTTTAGCCAGCATTTGCATCCTAGGAGCGCAAGTCAAAGCCCAACAGGCGCACCCGACTATTAAATCTTAAAACATATAGCCCCATAGACGCCAAAACTGATTTACCAAAACTTGTCTTAAATACCAGGAACCCTGTTATTCCAGCATTTGCATCCAAGGGGCGCAAGTCAAAGCCAAACACACTCACCCGACTATTTAATCTTAAAGCATACAGCCTTACCTAGCTGTCAAAACTGTTTTACCAAAACTTGTCTTAGATTCGAGGAGCCCCGCCAATCGGCATGTGGAGCCTAGGGGAGCAAGTCAAAGCCAAACAGGCTCACCCGACAATTTAATCTCAAAACATACAGACTTACGAAGCTGCCAAAACTGCTTTACCAAAACTTGCCTTAGAAACCAGGAGCCCTGTTAATCTAGCATTTGCAGCCTAGGGGAGCAAGTAAAAGCGAAACAGGCTCATCCGACTATTAAGTCCTAAAACATATAGCCCCATCTGGCCGCCAAGACTGATTTACCAAAACTTGTCTCAGATACCAGGAACCCTGTTACTCTAGCATTTGCAGCCTAGGGGAGCAAAACAAAGCCAAATAGCCTCACCCGACTATTAAATTTTAACTCATTAAGCCACACCTGGAACTCAAAATTGCCTTACCAAAACTTGTCTCAGATACCAGGAACCCTGTTAATCCAGCATTTGCATCCTAGGGGCGCAAGTCAAAGCCAAACAGGCTCACCAAACTATTAAATCTTAAGACATATAGCCCCACCTGGCCGCCAAAGTTGACTTACCAAAACATGTCTTAGATACCAGGAACCCTGCTAATCCTGCATTTGCTTCCTAGGGGAGCAACTCAAAGCCAAACAGGCTCAACTGACTATTTAATCTTAAAACATACAGTCTTGCTTAGCTGTCAAAACTGTTTTCCCAAACCTTGTCTTAGATTCCAGGAGCCAAGCCAATCTGGCATGTGGAGCCTAAGGGAGCAAGTCAAAGCCAAACAGGCTCACCCGACAATTTAATCTTAAAACATACAGACTTATGTAGTTGCCAAAGCTGCTTTACCAAAACTTGTCTCAGATACCAGGAACCCTGTTCATGCAGCATTTACATGCTAGGGGCGCAAGTCAAAGCCAAACACGCTCAGTCTTAAAGCATACAGCCTTACCTAGCTGTCAAAACTGTTTTACCAAAACTTGTCTTTGATTCCAGGAGCACCGCCAGTCTGGCATGTGCAGCCTAGTGGAGCAAGACAAAGCCAAATAGTCTCACCCGACTATTAAATTTTAAAACATATAGTCCCATCTGGCCGCCAAAACTGATTTACCAAAACTTGTCTCAGATACCAGGAACCCTGTTAATCCAGCATTTGCATCCTAGGGGAGCAAGTCAAAGTCAAACAGACTCACCCGACTATTTAAACTTAAAACATACAGACTTACGTAGCTGTTAAAACTGTTTTAGCAAAACTTTTTTTAGATTCCAGGAGTCCCGCCAATCTGGCATGTGCCGCCTAGGGGAGAAAGTCAAAACCAAACAAGCTCACCCGAGAATTTAATCTTAAAACATACAGCCCCATCTGGCTGCCAAAACTGATTTACCAAAACTTGTCTTAGATACCAGGAACCCTGTTATTCCAGCATTTGCATCCTAGGGGCGCAAGTCAAAGCCAAACACGCTCACCCGACTGTTTAATCTTAAAGCATACAACCTTACCTAGCTGTCAAAACTGTTTTACCAAAACTTGTCTTAGATTCCAGGAGCCCCGCCAATCTGGCATGTACAGCCTAGGGGAGCAAGTCAAAGCCAACCAGGCTCATCCGACTATTTAATCCTAAAACATATAGCCCCATCTGGCCGCCAAAACTGAATTACCAAAACTTGTCTCAGATACCAGGAACCCTGTTTATCTAGCATTTGCAGCCTAGGGGAGCAAGGTAAAGCCAAATAGCCTCACCCGACTATTAAATCTTAACACATTCAGCCTCACCTGGAACTCAAAATTGCCTTACCAAAACTTGTTTCAGATACCAAGAACCCTGTTTAGCCAGCATTTGCATCCTAGGAGCGCAAGTCAAAGCCAAACAGGCTCACCCGACTATTAAATCTTAAAACATATAGCCCCATAGACGCCAAAACTGATTTACCAAAACTTGTCTTAAATACCAGGAACCCTGTTATTCCAGCATTTGCATCCAAGGGGCGCAAGTCAAAGCCAAACACGCTCACCCGACTATTTAATCTTAAAGCATACAGCCTTACCTAGCTGTCAAAACTGTTTTACCAAAACTTGTCTTAGATTCCAGGAGCCCCGCCAATCTGGCATGTGGAGCCTAGGGGAGCAAGTCAAAGCCAAACAGGCTCACCCGACAATTTAATCTTAAAACATACAGACTTACGTAGCTGCCAAAACTGCTTTACCAAAACTTGCCTTAGAAACCAGGAGCCCTGTTAATCTAGCATTTGCAGCCTAGAGGAGCAAGTAAAAGCGAAACAGGCTCATCCGACTATTAAGTCCTAAAACATATAGCCCCATCTGGCCGCCAAGACTGATTTAACAAAACTTGTTTCAGATACCAGGAACCCTGTTACTCTAGCATTTGCAGCCTAGGGGAGCAAAACAAAGCCAAATAGCCTCACCCGACTATTAAATTTTAACTCATTAAGCCACACCTGGAACTCAAAATTGCCTTACCAAAACTTGTCTCATATACCAGGAACCCTGTTAATCCAGCATTTGCATCCTAGGGGCGCAAGTCAAAGCCAAATAGGCTCACCAAACTATTAATTCTTAAGACATATAGCCCCATCTGGCCGCCAAAGTTGACTTACCAAAACATGTCTTAGATACCAGGAACCCTGCTAATCCTGCATTTGCTTCCTAGGGGAGCAACTCAAAGCCAAACAGGCTCAACTGACTATTTAATCTTAAAACATACAGTCTTGCCCAGCTGTCAAAACTGTTTTCCCAAACCTTGTCTTAGATTCCAGGAGCCAAGCCAATCTGGCATGTGGAGCCTAAGGGAGCAAGTCAAAGCCAAACAGGCTCACCCGACAATTTAATCTTAAAACATACAGACTTACGTAGTTGCCAAAGCTGCTTTACCAAAACTTGTCTCAGATACCAGGAACCCTGTTCATGCAGCATTTGCATGCTAGGGGCGCAAGTCAAAGCCAAACACGCTCAGTCTTAAAGCATACAGCCTTACCTAGCTGTCAAAACTGTTTTACCAAAACTTGTCTTAGATTCCAGGAGCACCGCCAATCTGGCATGTGCAGCCTAGTGGAGCAAGACAAAGCCAAATAGTCTCACCCGACTATTAAATTTTAAAACATATAGTCCCATCTGGCCGCCAAAACTGATTTACCAAAACTTGTCTCAGATACCAGGAACCCTGTTAATCCAGCATTTGCATCCTAGGGGAGCAAGTCAAAGTCAAACAGACTCACCCGACTATTTAAACTTAAAACATACAGACTTACGTAGCTGTTAAAACTGTTTTACCAAAACTTTTTTTAGATTCCAGGAGCCCCGCCAATCTGGCATGTGCCGCCTAGGGGAGAAAGTCAAAACCAAACAGGCTCACCCGAGAATTTAATCTTAAAACATACAGCCCCATCTGGCTGCCCAAACTGATTTACCAAAACTTGTCTTAGATACCAGGAACCCTGTTATTCCAGCATTTGCATCCTAGGGGCGCAAGTCAAAGCCAAACACGCTCACCCGACTATTTAATCTTAAAGCATACAACCTTACCTAGCTGTCAAAACTGTTTTACCAAAACTTGTCTTAGATTCCAGGAGCACCGCCAATCTGGCATGTGCAGCCTAGTGGAGCAAGACAAAACCAAATAGTCTCACCCGACTATTAAATTTTAAAACATATAGTCCCATCTGGCCGCCAAAACTGATTTACCAAAACTTGTCTCAGATACCAGGAACCCTGTTAATCCAGCATTTGCATCCTAGGGGAGCAAGTCAAAGTCAAACAGACTCACCCGACTATTTAAACTTAAAACATACAGACTTACGTAGCTGTTAAAACTGTTTTACCAAAACTTTTTTTAGATTCCAGGAGCCCCGCCAATCTGGCATGTGCCGCCTAGGGGAGAAAGTCAAAACCAAACAGGCTCACCCGAGAATTTAATCTTAAAACATACAGCCCCATCTGGCTGCCAAAACTGATTTACCAAAACTTGTCTTAGATACCAGGAACCCTGTTATTCCAGCATTTGCATCCTAGGGGCGCAAGTCAAAGCCAAACACGCTCACCCGACTATTTAATCTTAAAGCATACAACCTTACCTAGCTGTCAAAACTGTTTTACCAAAACTTGTCTTAGATTCCAGGAGCCCCGCCAATCTGGCATGTACAGCCTAGGGGAGCAAGTCAAAGCCAACCAGGCTCATCCGACTATTTAATCCTAAAACATATAGCCCCATCTGGCCGCCAAAACGGAATTACCAAAACTTGTCTCAGATACCAGGAACCCTGTTTATCTAGCATTTGCAGCCTAGGGGAGCAAGGTAAAGCCAAATAGCCTCACCCGACTATTAAATCTTAACACATTCAGAATCACCTGGAACTCAAAATTGCCTTACCAAAACTTGTTTCAGATACCAAGAACCCTGTTTAGCCAGCATTTGCATCCTAGGAGCGCAAGTCAAAGCCAAACAGGCTCACCCGACTATTAAATCTTAAAACATATAGCCCCATAGACGCCAAAACTGATTTACCAAAACTTGTCTTAAATACCAGGAACCCTGTTATTCCAGCATTTGCATCCAAGGGGCGCAAGTCAAAGCCAAACACGCTCACCCGACTATTTAATCTTAAAGCATACAGCCTTACCTAGCTGTCAAAACTGTTTTACCAAAACTTGTCTTAGATTCCAGGAGCCCCGCCAATCTGGCATGTGGAGCCTAGGGGAGCAAGTCAAAGCCAAACAGGCTCACCCGACAATTTAATCTTAAAACATACATACTTACGAAGCTGCCAAAACTGCTTTACCAAAACTTGCCTTAGAAACCAGGAGCCCTGTAAATCTAGCATTTGCAGCCTAGGGGAGCAAGTAAAAGCGAAACAGGCTCATCCGTCTATTAAGTCCTAAAACATATAGCCCCATCTGGCCGCCAAGACTGATTTACCAAAACTTGTCTCAGATACCAGGAACCCTGTTAATCTAGCGTTTGCAGCCTAGGGGAGCAAAACAAAGCCAAATAGCCTCACCCGACTATTAAATTTTAACTCATTAAGCCACACCTGGAACTCAAATTGCCTTACCAAAACTTGTCTCAGATACCAGGAACCCTGTTAATCCAGCATTTGCATCCTAGGGGCGCAAGTCAAAGCCAAACACGCTCACCCGACTATTTAATCTTAAAGCATACAGCCTTACCTAGCTGTCAAAGCTGTTTTATCAAAACCTGTCTCAGATACCAGGAACCCTGTTAATCTAGCATTTGCAGCCTAGGGGAGCAAAACAAAGCCAAATAGCCTCACCCGACTATTAAATTTTAACTCATTCAGCCACACCTGGAACTCAAAATTGCCTTACCAAAACTTGTCTCAGGTAGCAGGAACCCTGTTAATCCAGCATTTGCATCCTAGGGGCGCAAGTCAAAGCCAAACAGGCTCACCAAACTATTAAATCTAAAAAAACATATAGCCCCATCTGGCCGCCAAAACTGACTCACCAAAACATGTCTTAGATACCAGGAACCCTGTTATTCCAGCATTTGTATCCTAGGGGCTCAAGTCAAAGCCAAACACCCTCACCCGACTATTTAATCTTAAAGCATACAGCCTTACCTAGCTGTCAAAGCTGTTTTATCAAAACCTGTCTCAGATACCAGGAACCCTGTTAATCTAGCATTTGCAGCCTAGGGGAGCAAAACAAAGCCAAATAGCCTCACCCGACTATTAAATTTTAACTCATTCAGCCACACCTGGAACTCAAAATTGCCTTACCAAAACTTGTCTCAGATACCAGGAGCCCTGTTCATGCAGCATTTGCATCCTAGGGGCGCAAGTCAAAGCCAAACACGCTCACCCGACTATTTAATCTTAAAGCATACAGCCTTACCTAGCTGTCAAAACTGTTTTACCAAAACTTGTCTTAGACTTCAGGAGCCCCTCCTATCTGGCAGGTGGAGCCTAGGGTAGCAAGTCAAAGCCAAACAGGCTCACCCGACAATTTAATCTTAAAACATACAGACTTACGTAGTTGCCAAAACTGCTTTACCGAAACTTGCCTTAGAAACCAGGAGCCCTGTTAATCTAGCATTTGCAGCCTAGGGGAGCAAAACAAATCCAATTAGCCTCACCCGACTATTAAATTTTAACTCATTCAGCCACACCTGGAACTCAAAATTGCCTTACCAAAACTTGTCTCAGGTACCAGGAACCCTGTTAATCCAGCATTTGCATCCTAGGGGCGCAAGTCAAAGCCAAACAGGCTCACCAAACTATTAAATCTTAAGACATATAGCCCCATCTGGCTGCCAAAACTGACTTACCAAAACTTGTCTCAGATACCAGGAACCCTGTTATTCCAGCATTTGCATCCTAGGGGCGCAAGTCAAAGCCAAACACGCTCACCCGACTATTTAATCTTAAAGAATACAGCCTTATCTAACTGTCAAAACTGTTTTACCAAAACTTGTCTCAGATACTAGGAACCCTGTTAATCTAGCATTTGCAGCCTAGGGGAGCAAAACAAATCCAATTAGCCTCACCCGACTATTAAATTTTAACTCATTCAGCCACACCTGGAACTCAAAATTGCCTTACCAAAACTTGTCTCAGGTAGCAGGAACCCTGTTAATCCAGCATTTGCATCCTAGGGGCGCAAGTCAAAGCCAAACAGGCTCACCAAACTATTAAATCTTAAGACATATAGCCCCATCTGGCCGCCAAAACTGACTTACCAAAACTTGTCTCAGATCAAAGCCAAACACGCTCACCCGACTATTCAAACTTAAAGAATACAGCCTTATCTAGCTGTCAAAACTGTTTTACCAAAACTTGTCTTAGAAACCAGGAGCCCTGTTAATCTAGCATGTGGAGCCTAAGGGAGCAAGTCAAAGCCAAACAGGCTCACCCGACAATTTAACCTTAAAACATACAGACTTACGTAGTTGCCAAAGCTGCTTTACCAAAACTTGTCTCAGATACCAGGAAGCCTGTTCATGCAGCATTTGCATGCTAAGGGCGCAAGTCAAAGCCAAACACGCTCAGTCTTAAAGCATACAGCCTTACCTAGCTGTCAAAACTGTTTTACCAAAACTTGTCTTAGATTCCAGGAGCACCGCCAATCTGGCATGTGCAGCCTAGTGGAGCAAGTCAAAGCCAAACAGGCTCATCCGACTATTTAATCCTAAAACATATAGCCCCATCTTGCCGCCAAAACTGATTTACCAAAACTTATCTCAGTTATCAGGAACCCTGTTAATCTAGCATTTGCAGATTAGGGGAGGAAGACAAAGCCAAATAGTCTCACCCGACTATTAAATTTTTAGAACATATAGCCCCATCTGGCCGCCAAAACTGATTTACCAAAACTTGTCTCAGATACCAGGAACCCTGTTAATCCAGCATTTGCATCCTAGGGGCGCAAGTCAAAGCCAAACACGCTCACCCGACTATTTAATCTTAAAGCATACAGCCTTACCTAGCTGTCAAAGCTGTTTTATCAAAACCTGTCTCAGATACCAGGAACCCTGTTAATCTAGCATTTGCAGCCTAGGGGAGCAAAACAAAGCCAAATAGCCTCACCCGACTATTAAATTTTAACTCATTCAGCCACACCTGGAACTCAAAATTGCCTTACCAAAACTTGTCTCAGGTAGCAGGAACCCTGTTAATCCAGCATTTGCATCCTAGGGGCGCAAGTCAAAGCCAAACAGGCTCACCAAACTATTAAATCTTAAAACATATAGCCCCATCTGGCCGCCAAAACTGACTCACCAAAACATGTCTTAGATACCAGGAACCCTGTTATTCCAGCATTTGTATCCTAGGGGCTCAAGTCAAAGCCAAACACCCTCACCCGACTATTTAATCTTAAAGCATACAGGCTTACCTAGCTGTCAAAGCTGTTTTATCAAAACCTGTCTCAGATACCAGGAACCCTGTTAATCTAGCATTTGCAGCCTAGGGGAGCAAAACAAAGCCAAATAGCCTCACCCGACTATTAAATTTTAACTCATTCAGCCACACCTGGAACTCAAAATTGCCTTACCAAAACTTGTCTCAGATACCAGGAACCCTGTTAATCCAGCATTTGCATCCTAGGGGAGCAAGTCAAAGTCAAACAGACTCACCCGACTATTTAAACTTAAAACATACAGACTTACGTAGCTGTTAAAACTGTTTTACCAAAACTTTTTTTAGATTCCAGGAGCCCCGCCAATCTGGCATGTGCCGCCTAGGGGAGAAAGTCAAAACCAAACAGGCTCACCCGAGAATTTAATCTTAAAACATACAGCCCCATCTGGCTGCCAAAACTGATTTACCAAAACTTGTCTTAGATACCAGGAACCCTGTTATTCCAGCATTTGCATCCTAGGGGCGCAAGTCAAAGCCAAACACGCTCACCCGACTATTTAATCTTAAAGCATACAACCTTACCTAGCTGTCAAAACTGTTTTACCAAAACTTGTCTTAGATTCCAGGAGCCCCGCCAATCTGGCATGTACAGCCTAGGGGAGCAAGTCAAAGCCAACCAGGCTCATCCGACTATTTAATCCTAAAACATATAGCCCCATCTGGCCGCCAAAACGGAATTACCAAAACTTGTCTCAGATACCAGGAACCCTGTTTATCTAGCATTTGCAGCCTAGGGGAGCAAGGTAAAGCCAAATAGCCTCACCCGACTATTAAATCTTAACACATTCAGCCTCACCTGGAACTCAAAATTGCCTTACCAAAACTTGTTTCAGATACCAAGAACCCTGTTTAGCCAGCATTTGCATCCTAGGAGCGCAAGTCAAAGCCAAACAGGCTCACCCGACTATTAAATCTTAAAACATATAGCCCCATAGACGCCAAAACTGATTTACCAAAACTTGTCTTAAATACCAGGAACCCTGTTATTCCAGCATTTGCATCCAAGGGGCGCAAGTCAAAGCCAAACACGCTCACCCGACTATTTAATCTTAAAGCATACAGCCTTACCTAGCTGTCAAAACTGTTTTACCAAAACTTGTCTTAGATTCCAGGAGCCCCGCCAATCTGGCATGTGGAGCCTAGGGGAGCAAGTCAAAGCCAAACAGGCTCACCCGACAATTTAATCTTAAAACATACATACTTACGAAGCTGCCAAAACTGCTTTACCAAAACTTGCCTTAGAAACCAGGAGCCCTGTAAATCTAGCATTTGCAGCCTAGGGGAGCAAAACAAAGCCAAATAGCCTCACCCGACTATTAAATTTTAACTCATTAAGCCACACCTGGAACTCAAATTGCCTTACCAAAACTTGTCTCAGATACCAGGAACCCTGTTAATCCAGCATTTGCATCCTAGGGGCGCAAGTCAAAGCCAAACACGCTCACCCGACTATTTAATCTTAAAGCATACAGCCTTACCTAGCTGTCAAAGCTGTTTTATCAAAACCTGTCTCAGATACCAGGAACCCTGTTAATCTAGCATTTGCAGCCTAGGGGAGCAAAACAAAGCCAAATAGCCTCACCCGACTATTAAATTTTAACTCATTCAGCCACACCTGGAACTCAAAATTGCCTTACCAAAACTTGTCTCAGGTAGCAGGAACCCTGTTAATCCAGCATTTGAATCCTAGGGGCGCAAGTCAAAGCCAAACAGGCTCACCAAACTATTAAATCTTAAAACATATAGCCCCATCTGGCCGCCAAAACTGACTCACCAAAACATGTCTTAGATACCAGGAACCCTGTTATTCCAGCATTTGTATCCTAGGGGCTCAAGTCAAAGCCAAACACCCTCACCCGACTATTTAATCTTAAAGCATACAGCCTTACCTAGCTGTCAAAGCTGTTTTATCAAAACCTGTCTCAGATACCAGGAACCCTGTTAATCTAGCATTTGCAGCCTAGGGGAGCAAAACAAAGCCAAATAGCCTCACCCGACTATTAAATTTTAACTCATTCAGCCACACCTGGAACTCAAAATTGCCTTACCAAAACTTGTCTCAGATACCAGGAGCCCTGTTCATGCAGCATTTGCATCCTAGGGGCGCAAGTCAAAGCCAAACACGCTCACCCGACTATTTAATCTTAAAGCATACAGCCTTACCTAGCTGTCAAAACTGTTTTACCAAAACCTGTCTTAGACTTCAGGAGCCCCTCCTATCTGGCAGGTGGAGCCTAGGGGAGCAAGTCAAAGCCAAACAGGCTCACCCGACAATTTAATCTTAAAACATACAGACTTACGTAGTTGCCAAAACTGCTTTACCGAAACTTGCCTTAGAAACCAGGAGCCCTGTTAATCTAGCATTTGCAGCCTAGGGGAGCAAAACAAATCCAATTAGCCTCACCCGACTATTAAATTTTAACTCATTCAGCCACACCTGGAACTCAAAATTGCCTTACCAAAACTTGTCTCAGGTACCAGGAACCCTGTTAATCCAGCATTTGCATCCTAGGGGCGCAAGTCAAAGCCAAACAGGCTCACCAAACTATTAAATCTTAAGACATATAGCCCCATCTGGCTGCCAAAACTGACTTACCAAAACTTGTCTCAGATACCAGGAACCCTGTTATTCCAGCATTTGCATCCTAGGGGCGCAAGTCAAAGCCAAACACGCTCACCCGACTATTTAATCTTAAAGAATACAGCCTTATCTAACTGTCAAAACTGTTTTACCAAAACTTGTCTCAGATACTAGGAACCCTGTTAATCTAGCATTTGCAGCCTAGGGGAGCAAAACAAATCCAATTAGCCTCACCCGACTATTAAATTTTAACTCATTCAGCCACACCTGGAACTCAAAATTGCCTTACCAAAACTTGTCTCAGGTAGCAGGAACCCTGTTAATCCAGCATTTGCATCCTAGGGGCGCAAGTCAAAGCCAAACAGGCTCACCAAACTATTAAATCTTAAGACATATAGCCCCATCTGGCCGCCAAAACTGACTTACCAAAACTTGTCTCAGATCAAAGCCAAACACGCTCACCCGACTATTCAATCTTAAAGAATACAGCCTTATCTAGCTGTCAAAACTGTTTTACCAAAACTTGTCTTAGAAACCAGGAGCCCTGTTAATCTAGCATGTGGAGCCTAAGGGAGCAAGTCAAAGCCAAACAGGCTCACCCGACAATTTAACCTTAAAACATACAGACTTACGTAGTTGCCAAAGCTGCTTTACCAAAACTTGTCTCAGATACCAGGAAGCCTGTTCATGCAGCATTTGCATGCTAAGGGCGCAAGTCAAAGCCAAACACGCTCAGTCTTAAAGCATACAGCCTTACCTAGCTGTCAAAACTGTTTTACCAAAACTTGTCTTAGATTCCAGGAGCACCGCCAATCTGGCATGTGCAGCCTAGTGGAGCAAGTCAAAGCCAAACAGGCTCATCCGACTATTTAATCCTAAAACATATAGCCCCATCTTGCCGCCAAAACTGATTTACCAAAACTTATCTCAGTTATCAGGAACCCTGTTAATCTAGCATTTGCAGCCTAGGGGAGGAAGACAAAGCCAAATAGTCTCACCCGACTATTAAATTTTTAGAACATATAGCCCCATCTGGCCGCCAAAACTGATTTACCAAAACTTGTCTCAGATACCAGGAACCCTGTTAATCCAGCATTTGCATCCTAGGGGACCAAGTCAAAGTCAAACAGACTCACCCGACTATTTAACTTTAAAACATACAGACTTACGTAGCTGTTAAAACTGTTTTACCAAAACTTTTTTTAGATTCCAGGAGCCCCGCCAATCTGGCATGTGCCGCCTAGGGGAGAAAGTCAAAACCAAACAGGCTCACCCGAGAATTTAATCTTAAAACATACAGCCCCATCTGGCTGCCAAAACTGCTTTACCAAAACTTGCCTTAGAAACCAGGAGCCCTGTAAATCTAGCATTTGCAGCCTAGGGGAGCAAGTAAAAGCGAAACAGGCTCATCCGTCTATTAAATCCTAAAACATATCAGCCCCATCTGGCCGCCAAGACTGATTTACCAAAACTTGTCTCAGATACCAGGAACCCTGTTAATCTAGCATTTGCAGCCTAGGGGAGCAAAACAAAGCCAAATAGCCTCACCCGACTATTAAATTTTAACTCATTAAGCCACACCTGGAACTCAAATTGCCTTACCAAAACTTGTCTCAGATACCAGGAACCCTGTTAATCCAGCATTTGCATCCTAGGGGCGCAAGTCAAAGCCAAACACGCTCACCCGACTATTTAATCTTAAAGCATACAGCCTTACCTAGCTGTCAAAGCTGTTTTATCAAAACCTGTCTCAGATACCAGGAACCCTGTTAATCTAGCATTTGCAGCCTAGGGGAGCAAAACAAAGCCAAATAGCCTCACCCGACTATTAAATTTTAACTCATACAGCCACACCTGGAACTCAAAATTGCCTTACCAAAACTTGTCTCAGGTAGCAGGAACCCTGTTAATCCAGCATTTGCATCCTAGGGGCGCAAGTCAAAGCCAAACAGGCTCACCAAACTATTAAATCTTAAAACATATAGCCCCATCTGGCCGCCAAAACTGACTCACCAAAACATGTCTTAGATACCAGGAACCCTGTTATTCCAGCATTTGCATCCTAGGGGCTCAAGTCAAAGCCAAACACCCTCACCCGACTATTTAATCTTAAAGCATACAGCCTTACCTAGCTGTCAAAGCTGTTTTATCAAAACCTGTCTCAGATACCAGGAACCCTGTTAATCTAGCATTTGCAGCCTAGGGGAGCAAAACAAAGCCAAATAGCCTCACCCGACTATTAAATTTTAACTCATTCAGCCACACCTGGAACTCAAAATTGCCTTACCAAAACTTGTCTCAGATACCAGGAACCCTGTTCATGCAGCATTTGCATCCTAGGGGCGCAAGTCAAAGCCAAACACGCTCACCCGACTATTTAATCTTAAAGCATACAGCCTTACCTAGCTGTCAAAACTGTTTTACCAAAACTTGTCTTAGACTCCAGGAGCCCCTCCTATCTGGCAGGTGGAGCCTAGGGGAGCAAGTCAAAGCCAAACAGGCTCACCCGACAATTTAATCTTAAAACATACAGACTTACGTAGTTGCCAAAACTGCTTTACCGAAACTTGCCTTAGAAACCAGGAGCCCTGTTAATCTAGCATTTGCAGCCTAGGGGAGCAAAACAAATCCAATTAGCCTCACCCGACTATTAAATTTTAACTCATTCAGCCACACCTGGAACTCAAAATTGCCTTACCAAAACTTGTCTCAGGTACCAGGAACCCTGTTAATCCAGCATTTGCATCCTAGGGGCGCAAGTCAAAGCCAAACAGGCTCACCAAACTATTAAATCTTAAGACATATAGCCCCATCTGGCTGCCAAAACTGACTTACCAAAACTTGTCTCAGATACCAGGAACCCTGTTATTCCAGCATTTGCATCCTAGGGGCGCAAGTCAAAGCCAAACACGCTCACCCGACTATTTAATCTTAAAGAATACAGCCTTATCTAACTGTCAAAACTGTTTTACCAAAACTTGTCTCAGATACTAGGAACCCTGTTAATCTAGCATTTGCAGCCTAGGGGAGCAAAACAAATCCAATTAGCCTCACCCGACTATTAAATTTTAACTCATTCAGCCACACCTGGAACTCAAAATTGCCTTACCAAAACTTGTCTCAGGTAGCAGGAACCCTGTTAATCCAGCATTTGCATCCTAGGGGCTTACCAAAACTTGTCTCAGATACCAGGAAGCCTGTTATTCCAGCATTTGCATCCTAGGGGCGCAAGTCAAAGCCAAACACGCTCACCCGACTATTTAATCTTAAAGAATACAGCCTTACCTAGCTGTCAAAACTGTTTTACCAAAACTTGTCTTAGAAACCAGGAGCCCTGTTAATCTAGCATGTGGAGCCTAAGGGAGCAAGTCAAAGCCAAACAGGCTCACCCGACAATTTAACCTTAAAACATACAGACTTACGTAGTTGCCAAAGCTGCTTTACCAAAACTTGTCTCAGATACCAGGAACCCTGTTCATGCAGCATTTGCATGCTAAGGGCGCAAGTCAAAGCCAAACACGCTCAGTCTTAAAGCATACAGCCTTACCTAGCTGTCAAAACTGTTTTACCAAAACTTGTCTTAGATTCCAGGAGCACCGCCAATCTGGCATGTGCAGCCTAGTGGAGCAAGTCAAAGCCAAACAGGCTCATCCGACTATTTAATCCTAAAACATATAGCCCCATCTTGCCGCCAAAACTGATTTACCAAAACTTATCTCAGTTATCAGGAACCCTGTTAATCTAGCATTTGCAGCCTAGGGGAGGAAGACAAAGCCAAATAGTCTCACCCGACTATTAAATTTTTAGAACATATAGCCCCATCTGGCCGCCAAAACTGATTTACCAAAACTTGTCTCAGATACCAGGAACCCTGTTAATCCAGCATTTGCATCCTAGGGGACCAAGTCAAAGTCAAACAGACTCATCCGACTATTTAACTTTAAAACATACAGACTTACGTAGCTGTTAAAACTGTTTTACCAAAACTTTTTTTAGATTCCAGGAGCCCCGCCAATCTGGCATGTGCCGCCTAGGGGAGAAAGTCAAAACCAAACAGGCTCACCCGAGAATTTAATCTTAAAACATACAGCCCCATCTGGCTGCCAAAACTGCTTTACCAAAACTTGCCTTAGAAACCAGGAGCCCTGTTAATCTAGCATTTGCAGCCTAGGGGAGCAAGTCAAAGCAAAAT
This sequence comes from Drosophila kanekoi, assembly GCA_037075305.1. Classification (NCBI taxonomy): domain Eukaryota; kingdom Metazoa; phylum Arthropoda; class Insecta; order Diptera; family Drosophilidae; genus Drosophila; species Drosophila kanekoi. Next base: position 28,648 of record JBAMCE010000381.1, on the reverse strand, counting down.
AGTCTCACCCGACTATTAAGTCGGAACACATTCAGCCTCACCTGGAACTCAGAATTGCTTTACCAAAACTTGTCTCAGATTCCAGGAACCCTGGTTATCCATCATTTGCATCCTAGGGGCGCAAGTCAAAGCCAAACAGGCTCACCCGACTATTAAATCTTAAAACATATAGCGCCATCTGGCCGCCAAAAAAATAAAAAACCAAAACTTGTCTTAGATACCAGGAACCCTGTTATTCCAGCATTTGCATCCTAGGGGCGCAAGTCAAAGCCAAACACGCTCATCCGACTACTTAATCTTAAAGCATACAACCTTACCTAGCTGTCAAAACTGTTTTGCCAAAACTTGTCTTAGATTCCAGGAGCCCCGCCAATCTGGCATGTACAGCCTAGGGGAGCAAGTCAAAACCAAACAGGCTCATCCGACTATTTAATCCTAAAACATATAGCCCCATCTGGCCGCCAAAACTGATTTACCAAAACTTGTCTCAGATACCAGGAACCCTGTTAATCTAGCATTTGCTGCCTAGGGGAGCAAGACAAAGCCAAATAGCCTCACCCGACTATGAAATCTTAACACATTCAGCCTCACCTGGAACTCAAAATTGCCTTACCAAAACTTGTTTCAGATACCAAGAACCCTGTTTATCCAGCATTTGCATCCGAGGAGCGCAAGTCAAAGCCAAACAGGCTCACCCGACTATTTAATCTTAAAGCATACAGCCTTACCTAGCTGTCAAAGCTGTTTTACCAAAACTTGTCTTAGATTCCAGGAGCCCCGCCAATCTGGCATGTGGAGCCTAGGGGAGCAAGTCAAAACCAAACAGGCTCATCCGACTATTTAATCCTAAAACATATAGCCCCATCTGGCCGCCAAAACTGATTTACCAAAACTTGTCTCAGATACCAGGAACCCTGTTAATCTAGCATTTGCAGCCTAGGGGAGCAAGTCAAAGCAAAACAGGCTCACCAAACTATTAAATCTTAAAACATATAGCCCCATCTGGCCGCCAAAACTGACTTACCAAAACATGTCTTAGATACCAAGAACCCTGTTTATCCAGCATTTGCATCCGAGGAGCGCAAGTCAAAGCCAAACAGGCTCACCCGACTATTAAGTCTTAAAACATGTAGCCCCATAGACGCCAAAACTGATTTACCAAAACTTGTCTTAGATACCAGGAACCCTGTTATTCCAGCATTTGCATCCTAGGGGCGCAAGTCAAAGCCAAACACTCTCACCCGACTATTTAATCTAAAAGCATACAGCCTTACCTCGCTGTCAAAACTGTTTTACCAAAACTTGTCTTAGATTCCAGGAGCCCCGCCAATCTGGCATGTGGAGCCTAGGGGAGCAAGTCAAAATTAACCAGGCTCATCCGACTATTTAATCCTAAAACATATAGCCACACCTGGCCGCCAAAACTGATTTACCAAAACTTGGCTCAGATACCAGGAACCCTGTTAATCTAGCATTTGCAGCCTAGGGGAGCAAGACAAAGCCAAATAGCCTCACCCGACTATGAAATGTTAACACATTCAGCCTCACCTGGAACTCAAAATTGCCTTACCAAAACTTGTTTCAGATACCAAGAACCCTGTTTATCCAGCATTTGCATCCTAGGAGCGCAAGTCAAAGCCAAACAGGCTCACCCGACTATTAAATCTTAAAACATGTAGCCCCATAGACGCCAAAACTGACTTACCAAAACATGTCTTAGATACCAGAAATCCTGTTATTCCAGCATTTGCATCCTAGGGGCGCAAGTCAAAGCAAAATAGTCTTACCTGACTATTTAATCTTAAAGCATACAGCCTTACCTAGCTGTCAAAACTGTTTTACCAAAACTTGTCGCAGATACCAGGAACACTGTTATTCCAGCATTTGCATCCTAGGGGCGCAAGTCAAAGCCAAACACGCTCACCCGACTATTTAATCTTAAAGCATACAGCCTTACCTAGCTGTCAAAGCTGTTTTACCAAAACTTGTCTTAGATTCCAGGAGCCCCGCCAATCTGGCATGTGGAGCCTAGGGGAGCAAGTCAAAACCAAACAGGCTCATCCGACTATTTAATCCTAAAACATATAGCCCCATCTGGCCGCCAAAACTGACTTACCAAAACATGTCTTAGATACCAGAAATCCTGTTATTCCAGCATTTGCTGCCTAGGGGAGCAAGACAAAGCCAAATAGCCTCACCCGACTATGAAATCTTAACACATTCAGCCTCACCTGGAACTCAAAATTGCCTTACCAAAACTTGTTTCAGATACCAAGAACCCTGTTTATCCAGCATTTGCATCCGAGGAGCGCAAGTCAAAGCCAAACAGGCTCACCCGACTATTTAATCTTAAAGCATACAGCCTTACCTAGCTGTCAAAGCTGTTTTACCAAAACTTGTCTTAGATTCCAGGAGCCCCGCCAATCTGGCATGTGGAGCCTAGGGGAGCAAGTCAAAACCAAACAGGCTCATCCGACTATTTAATCCTAAAACATATAGCCCCATCTGGCCGCCAAAACTGACTTACCAAAACATGTCTTAGATACCAAGAACCCTGTTTATCCAGCGTTTGCATCCGAGGAGCGCAAGTCAAAGCCAAACAGGCTCACCCGACTATTAAGTCTTAAAACATGTAGCCCCATAGACGCCAAAACTGATTTACCAAAACTTGTCTTAGATACCAGGAACCCTGTTATTCCAGCATTTGCATCCTAGGGGCGCAAGTCAAAGCCAAACACTCTCACCCGACTATTTAATCTAAAAGCATACAGCCTTACCTCGCTGTCAAAACTGTTTTACCAAAACTTGTCTTAGATTCCAGGAGCCCCGCCAATCTGGCATGTGGAGCCTAGGGGAGCAAGTCAAAATTAACCAGGCTCATCCGACTATTTAATCCTAAAACATATAGCCACACCTGGCCGCCAAAACTGATTTACCAAAACTTGGCTCAGATACCAGGAACCCTGTTAATCTAGCATTTGCAGCCTAGGGGAGCAAGACAAAGCCAAATAGCCTCACCCGACTATGAAATGTTAACACATTCAGCCTCACCTGGAACTCAAAATTGCCTTACCAAAACTTGTTTCAGATACCAAGAACCCTGTTTATCCAGCATTTGCATCCTAGGAGCGCAAGTCAAAGCCAAACAGGCTCACCCGACTATTAAATCTTAAAACATGTAGCCCCATAGACGCCAAAACTGACTTACCAAAACATGTCTTAGATACCAGAAATCCTGTTATTCCAGCATTTGCATCCTAGGGGCGCAAGTCAAAGCAAAATAGTCTTACCTGACTATTTAATCTTAAAGCATACAGCCTTACCTAGCTGTCAAAACTGTTTTACCAAAACTTGTCGCAGATACCAGGAACACTGTTATTCCAGCATTTGCATCCTAGGGGCGCAAGTCAAAGCCAAACACGCTCACCCGACTATTTAATCTTAAAGCATACAGCCTTACCTAGCTGTCAAAGCTGTTTTACCAAAACTTGTCTTAGATTCCAGGAGCCCCGCCAATCTGGCATGTGGAGCCTAGGGGAGCAAGTCAAAACCAAACAGGCTCATCCGACTATTTAATCCTAAAACATATAGCCCCATCTGGCCGCCAAAACTGACTTACCAAAACATGTCTTAGATACCAGAAATCCTGTTATTCCAGCATTTGCTGCCTAGGGGAGCAAGACAAAGCCAAATAGCCTCACCCGACTATGAAATCTTAACACATTCAGCCTCACCTGGAACTCAAAATTGCCTTACCAAAACTTGTTTCAGATACCAAGAACCCTGTTTATCCAGCATTTGCATCCGAGGAGCGCAAGTCAAAGCCAAACAGGCTCACCCGACTATTTAATCTTAAAGCATACAGCCTTACCTAGCTGTCAAAGCTGTTTTACCAAAACTTGTCTTAGATTCCAGGAGCCCCGCCAATCTGGCATGTGGAGCCTAGGGGAGCAAGTCAAAACCAAACAGGCTCATCCGACTATTTAATCCTAAAACATATAGCCCCATCTGGCCGCCAAAACTGATTTACCAAAACTTGTCTCAGATACCAGGAACCCTGTTAATCTAGCATTTGCAGCCTAGGGGAGCAAGTCAAAGCAAAACAGGCTCACCAAACTATTAAATCTTAAAACATATAGCCCCATCTGGCCGCCAAAACTGACTTACCAAAACATGTCTTAGATACCAAGAACCCTGTTTATCCAGCATTTGCATCCGAGGAGCGCAAGTCAAAGCCAAACAGGCTCACCCGACTATTAAGTCTTAAAACATGTAGCCCCATAGACGCCAAAACTGATTTACCAAAACTTGTCTTAGATACCAGAAACCCTGTTATTCCAGCATTTGCATCCTAGGGGCGCAAGTCAAAGCCAAACACTCTCACCCGACTATTTAATCTTAAAGCATACAGCCTTACCTCGCTGTCAAAACTGTTTTACCAAAACTTGTCTTAGATTCCAGGAGCCCCGCCAATCTGGCATGTGGAGCCTAGGGGAGCAAGTCAAAATTAACCAGGCTCATCCGACTATTTAATCCTAAAACATATAGCCCCACCTGGCCGCCAAAACTGATTTACCAAAACTTGTCTCAGATACCAGGAACCCTGTTTATCTAGCATTTGCAGCCTAGGGGAGCAAGACAAAGCCAAATAGCCTCACCCGACTATGAAATCTTAACACATTCAGCCTCACCTGGAACTCAAAATTGCCTTACCAAAACTTGTTTCAGATACCAAGAACCCTGTTTATCCAGCATTTGCATCCTAGGAGCGCAAGTCAAAGCCAAACAGGCTCACCCGACTATTAAATCTTAAAACATGTAGCCCCATAGACGCCAAAACTGACTTACCAAAACATGTCTTAGATACCAGGAATCCTGTTATTCCAGCATTTGCATCCTAGGGGCGCAAATCAAAGCAAAATAGTCTCACCTGACTATTGAATCTTAAAGCATACAGCCTTACCTAGCTGTCCAAACTTTTTTACCAAAACTTGTCTCAGATACCAGGAACACTGTTATTCCAGCATTTGCATCCTAGGGGCGCAAGTCAAAGCCAAGCATTGTCACCCGACTATTTAATCTTAAAGCATACAGCCTTACCTAGCTGTCAAAACTGTTTTACCAAAACTTGTCTTAGATTCCAGGAGCACTGTTATTCCAGCATTTGCATCCTAGGGGCGCAAGTCAAAGCCAAAGACGCTCACCCGACTATTTAATCTTAAAGCATACAGCCTTACCTAGCTGTCAAAGCTGTTTTACCAAAACTTGTCTTAGATTCCAGGAGCCCCGCCAATCTGGCATGTGGAGCCTAGGGGAGCAAGTCAAAACCAAACAGGCTCATCCGACTTTTTAATCCTAAAACATATAGCCCCATCTGGCCGCCAAAACTGATTTACCAAAACTTGTCTCAGATACCAGGAACCCTGTTAATCTAGCATTTGCAGCCTAGGGGAGCAAAACAAAGCCAAAAAGCCTCACCCGACTATTAAATTTTAACTCATTCAGCCACACCTGGAACTCAAAATTGCCTTACCAAAACTTGTCTCAGATACCAGGAACCCTGTTAATCCAGCATTTCCATCCTAGGGGCGCAAGTCAAAGCCAAACAGGCTCACCAAACTATAAAATCTTAAAACATATAGCCCCATCTGGCCGCCAAAACTGATTTACCAAAACTTGTCTTAGATACCAGGAACCCTGTTATTCCAGCATTTGCATCCCAGGGGCGCAAGTCAAAGCCAAACACGCTCACCCGACTATTTAATCTTAAAGCATACAGCCTTACCTAGCTGTCAAAACTGTTTTACCAAAACTTGTCTTAGATTGCAGGAGCCCCGCCAATCTTGCATGTGGAGCCTAGGGGAGCAAGTCAAAGCCAAACAGGCTTCCCCGACAATTTAATCTTAAAACATACAGACTTACGTAGCTGCCAAAACTGCTTTACCAAAACTTGCCTTAGAAACCAGGAGCTCTGTTAATCTATCATTTGCAGCCTAGGGGAGCAAGTCAAAGCAAAATAGCCTCACCCGACTATTAAGTCTTAACACATTCAGCCTCACCTGGAACTCAAAATTGCCTTACCAAAACTTGTTTCAGATACCAAGAACCCTGTTTATCCAGCATTTGCATCCTAGGAGCGCAAGTCAAAGCCAAACAGGCTCACCCGACTATTAAATCTTAAAACATGTAGCCCCATAGACGCCAAAACTGACTTACCAAAACATGTCTTAGATACCAGAAATCCTGTTATTCCAGCATTTGCATCCTAGGGGCGCAAGTCAAAGCAAAATAGTCTTACCTGACTATTTAATCTTAAAGCATACAGCCTTACCTAGCTGTCAAAACTGTTTTACCAAAACTTGTCTCAGATACCAGGAACACTGTTATTCCAGCATTTGCATCCTAGGGGCGCAAGTCAAAGCCAAACACGCTCACCCGACTATTTAATCTTAAAGCATACACCCTTACCTAGCTGTCAAAGCTGTTTTACCAAAACTTGTCTTAGATTCCAGGAGCCCCGCCAATCTGGCATGTGGAGCCTAGGGGAGCAAGTCAAAACCAAACAGGCTCATCCGACTATTTAATCCTAAAACATATAGCCCCATCTGGCCGCCAAAACTGATTTACCAAAACTTGTCTCAGATACCAGGTACCCTGTTAATCTAGCATTTGCTGCCTAGGGGAGCAAGACAGAGCCAAATAGCCTCACCCGACTATGAAATCTTAACACATTCAGCCTCACCTGGAACTCAAAATTGCCTTACCAAAACTTGTTTCAGATACCAAGAACCCTGTTTATCCAGCATTTGCATCCGAGGAGCGCAAGTCAAAGCCAAACAGGCTCACCCGACTATTTAATCTTAAAGCATACAGCCTTACCTAGCTGTCAAAGCTGTTTTACCAAAACTTGTCTTAGATTCCAGGAGCCCCGCCAATCTGGCATGTGGAGCCTAGGGGAGCAAGTCAAAACCAAACAGGCTCATCCGACTATTTAATCCTAAAACATATAGCCCCATCTGGCCGCCAAAACTGATTTACCAAAACTTGTCTCAGATACCAGGAACCCTGTTAATCTAGCATTTGCAGCCTAGGGGAGCAAGTCAAAGAAAAAACGGCTCACCAAACTATTAAATCTTAAAACATATAGCCCCATCTGGCCGCCAAAACTGACTTACCAAAACATGTCTTAGATACCAAGAACCCTGTTTATCCAGCGTTTGCATCCGAGGAGCGCAAGTCAAAGCCAAACAGGCTCACCCGACTATTAAGTCTTAAAACATGTAGCCCCATAGACGCCAAAACTGATTTACCAAAACTTGTCTTAGATACCAGAAACCCTGTTATTCCAGCATTTGCATCCTAGGGGCGCAAGTCAAAGCCAAACACTCTCACCCGACTATTTAATCTTAAAGCATACAGCCTTACCTCGCTGTCAAAACTGTTTTACCAAAACTTGTCTTAGATTCCAGGAGCCCCGCCAATCTGGCATGTGGAGCCTAGGGGAGCAAGTCAAAATTAACCAGGCTCATCCGACTATTTAATCCTAAAACATATAGCCCCACCTGGCCGCCAAAACTGATTTACCAAAACTTGTCTCAGATACCAGGAACCCTGTTTATCTAGCATTTGCAGCCTAGGGGAGCAAGACAAAGCCAAATAGCCTCACCCGACTATGAAATCTTAACACATTCAGCCTCACCTGGAACTCAAAATTGCCTTACCAAAACTTGTTTCAGATACCAAGAACCCTGTTTATCCAGCATTTGCATCCTAGGAGCGCAAGTCAAAGCCAAACAGGCTCACCCGACTATTAAATCTTAAAACATGTAGCCCCATAGACGCCAAAACTGACTTACCAAAACATGTCTTAGATACCAGGAATCCTGTTATTCCAGCATTTGCATCCTAGGGGCGCAAATCAAAGCAAAATAGTCTCACCTGACTATTTAATCTTAAAGCATACAGCCTTACCTAGCTGTCCAAACTGTTTTACCAAAACTTGTCTCAGATACCAGGAACACTGTTATTCCAGCATTTGCATCCAAGGGGCGCAAGTCAAAGCCAAGCATTGTCACCCGACTATTTAATCTTAAAGCATACAGCCTTACCTAGCTGTCAAAACTGTTTTACCAAAACTTGTCTTAGATTCCAGGAACACTGTTATTCCAGCATTTGCATCCTTCCCCCTTGTTTTTGATTCCAGGAGCCCCGCCAATCTGGCATGTGGATAGGGGCGCAAGTCAAAACCAAACAGGCTCACCCGACTATTTAATCTTAAACCCCCCCAAAAACTAAAACATCCAAACAAGAACCCTACAGCATTGCAGCCTAGGGGAGCAAAACAAACCAAAAACCCCCCCCATAAATTTTAACCCATTCGCCCCCCCTGGAACCCAAAATTGCCTTACCAAAACTTGTCTTAGATACCAGGAACCCTGTTACTCCAGCATTTGCATACAGCCTTACCTAGCTGTCAAAACTGTTTTACCAAAACTTGTCTTAGATTGCAGGAGCCCCGCCAATCTGGCATGTGGAGCCTAGGGGAGCAAGTCAAAGCCAAACAGGCTCATCCGACAATTTAATCTTAAAACATACAGACTTACGTAGCTGCCAAAACTGCTTTACCAAAACTTGCCTCAGAAACCAGGAGCCCTGTTAATCTATCATTTGCAGCCTAGGGGAGCAAGTCAAAGCCAAAAAGCCTCACCCGACTATTAAATCTTAACACATTCAGCCTCACCTGGAACTCAAAATTGCCTTACTAAAACTTGTCTTAGATACCAGGAACCCTGTTAATCCAGCATTTGCATCCTAGGGGCGCAACTCAAAGCCAAACAGGCTCAACCGACTATTTAATCTTAAAACATACAGTCTTACCTAGCTGCCAAAACTGCTTTACCAAAACTTGTCTCAGATACCAGGAACCCTGTTAATGCAGCATTTGTATCCTAAGGGGCGCAAGTCAAAGCCAAACACGCTCACCCGACTATTTAATCTTAAAGCATACAGCCTTACCTAGCTGTCAAAACTGTTTCCCCCACCCCCAACCCTAAACCACCCTTAACCTTTCCCCCAAAAACCAAACCCCCCACTAAATCTTAAAACATATAGCCCCATCTGCCCCAAAAATGATTTACCAAAACTTGTCTTAGATACCATGAACCCTGTTATTCCAGCATTTGCATTCTAGGGGCGCAAGTCAAAGCCAAACACGCTCACCCGACTATTTAATCTTAAAGCATACAGCCTTACCTAGCTGTCAAAACTGCTTTACCAAAACTTGTCTTAGATTCCAGGAGCCCCGCCAATCTGGCATGTGGAGCCTAGGGGAGCAAGTCAAAGCGTAAGAGGCTCACCCGACAATTTAATCTTAAAACATACAGACTTCCGTAGCTGCCTTAGAAACCAGGAGCCCTATTAATCTAGCATTTGCAGCCTAGGGGAGCAAGTCAAAGCAAAATAGTCTCACCCGACTATTAAGTCTTAACACATTCAGCCTCACCTGGAACTCCAAATTGCTTTACCAAAACTTGTTTCAGATACCAGGAACCCTGTTAATCCAGCATTTGCATCCTAGGGGCGCAACTCAAAGCCAAACAGGCTCAACCGACTATTTAATCTTAAAACATACAGTCTTGCCCTGCTGTCAAAACTGTTTTACCTAGCCTTGTCTTAGATTCCAGGAGCCAAGCCAATCTGGCATGTGGAGCCTAAGGGAGCAAGTGAAAGCCAAACAGGCTCACCCGACAATTTAATCTTAAAACATACAGACTTACGTAGTTGCCAAAGCTGTTTTCCAAAACTTGTCTCAGATACCAGGAACCCTGTTAAAGCAGCATTTGCAGCCTAGGGGAGCAAGTCAAAGCAAAATAGTCTCACCCGACTATTAAGTCTTAACACATTCAGCCTCACCTGGAACTCAAAATTGCCTTACCAAAACTTGTTTCAGATACCAGGAACCCTGTTGATGCAGCATTTGCAGCCTAGTGAAGCAAGACAAAGCCAAACAGGCTCTCCCGACTATTAAATCTTAAAACATATAGCCCCATCTGGCCGCCAAAAATGATTTACCAAAACTTGTCTTAGATACCAGGAACCCTGTTATTCCAGCATTTGCATCCTAGGTGCTCAAGTCAAAGCCAAGCATTGTCACCCGACTATTTAATCTTAAAGCATACAGCCTTACCTAGCTGTCAAAACTGTTTTATCAAAATTTGTCTTAGATTCCAGGAGCACCGCCAATCTGGCATGTGCAGCCTAGTGGAGCAAGTCAAAGCCAAACAGGCTCATCCGACTAGTAAGTCTTAAAACATTCAGCATCACCTGGAACTCAAAATTGCCATACCAAAACTTTTTTCAAATTCCAGGAACAATGTTAATCAAGCATTTGCATCCTAGGGGCGCAAGTCAAGGCCAAATAGGCTCAACCGACTATTTAATCTTAAAACATACAGTCTTGCCCAGCTGCCAGAACTGTTTTTCCAAACCTTGTCTTAGATTCCAGGAGCCCCGCCAATCTGGCATGTGGAGCCTAGGGGAGCAAGTCAAAACCAAACAGGCTCACCCAAGAATTTAATCTTAAAACATACAGCCCCATCTGGCTGCCAAAACTGCTTTACCAAAACTTGCCTTAGAAACCAGGAGCCCTGTTAATCTAGCATTTGCAGCCTAGGGGGGCAAGTCAAAGCAAAATAGTCTCACCCGACTATTAAGTCTGAACACATTCAGCCTCACCTGGAACTCAGAATTGCCTTACCAAAACTTGTCTCCGATTCCAGGAACCCTGGTTATCCAGCATTTGCATCCTAGGGGCGCAAGTCAAAGCCAAACAGGCTCTCCCGACAATTTAATCTTAAAACATACAGACTTACGTAGTTGCCAAAACTGCTTTACCAAAACTTGCCTTAGAAATCAGGAGCCCTGTTAATCCAGCATTTGCAGCCTAGGGGAGCAAGTCAAAGCAAAATAGTCTCACCCGACTATTAAGTCTTAACACATTCAGCCTCACCTGGAACTCAAAATTGCCTTAGCAAAACTTGTTTCAGATACCAGGAACCCTGTTAATCCAGCATTTGCATCCTAGGGGCGCAACTCAAAGCCAAACAGGCTCAACCGACTATTTAATTTAAAAACATACAGTCTTGCCCAGCTGTCAAAACTGTTTTACCAAACCTTGTCTTAGATTGCAGGAGCCAAGCCAATCTGGCATGTGGAGCCTAAGGGAGCAAGTCAAAGCCAAACAGGCTCACCCGACAATTAAATCTTAAAACATACAGACTTACGTAGTTGCCAAAGCTGCTTTACCAAAACTTGTCTCAGATACCAGGAACCCTGTTAATGCAGCATTTGCATCCTAGGGGCGCAATTTAAAGCCAAACAGGCTCTCCCGACTATTAAATCTTAAAACATATAGCCCCATCTGGCCGCCAAAAATGATTTACCAAAACTTGTCTTAGATGCCAGGAACCCTGTTAATCCAGCATTTGCATCCTAGGGGCGCAACTCAAAGCCAAACAGGCTCAACCGACTATTTAATCTTAAAACATACAGTCTTGCCCAGCAGCCAAAACTGTTTTTCCAAACCTTGTCTTAGATTCCAGGAGCCCCGCCAATCTGGCATGTGGAGCCTAGGGGAGCAAGTCAAAGCCAAACAGGCTCACCCGAGAATTTAATCTTAAAACATACAGCCCCATCTGGCTGCCAAAACTGCTTTACCAAAACTTGCCTTAGAAACCAGGAGCCCTGTTAATCTAGCATTTGCAGCCTAGGGGAGCAAGTCAAAGCAAAATAGTCTCACCCGACTATTAAGTCTGAACACATTCAGCCTCACCTGGAACTCAGAATTGCCTTTCCAAAACTTGTCTCAGATTCCAGGAACCCTGTTATTCCAGCATTTGCATCCTAGGGGCGCAAGTCAAAGCCAAGCATGCTCACCCGACTATTTAATCTTAAAGCATACAGCCTTACCTAGCTGTCAAAACTGTTTTACCAAAACTTGCCTTAGAAACCAGGAGCCCTGTTAAGCTAGCATTTGCAGCCTATGGGAGCAAGTCAAAGCAAAATAGTCTCGCCCAACTATTAAGTCTTAACACATTCAGCCACACCTGGAACTCAAAATTGCCTTACCAAAACTTGTTTCAGATACCAGGAACCCTGTTAATCAAGCATTTGCATCCTAGGGGCGCAACTCAAAGCCAAACAGGCTCAACCGACTACTAAATCTTAAAACATATAGCCCCATCTGGCCACCAAAAATGATTTACCAAAACTTGTCTTAGATTCCAGGAGCCCCGCCAATCTGGCATGTGGAGCCTAGGGGAGCAAGTCAAAGCCAAACACGCTCACCCGACTATTTAATCTTAAAGCATACAGCCTTACCTAGCTGTCAAAACTGTTTCACCAAAACTTGTCTTAGATTCCAGGAGCCCCGCCAATCTGGCATGTGGAGCCTAGGGGAGCAAGTCAAAGCCAAACAGGCTCACCCGACAATTTAATCTTAAAACATACAGACTTACGTAGCTGCCAAAACTGCTTTACCAAAACTTGCCTTAGAAACCAGGAGCCCTGTTAATCTAGCATTTGCAGCCTAGGGGAGCAAGTCAAAGCAAAATAGTCTCACCCGACTATTAAGTCTTAACACATTCAGCCTCACCTGGAACTCCAAATTGCCTTACCAAAACTTGTTTCAGATACCAGGAACCCTGTTAATCCAGCATTTGCATCCTAGGGGCGCAACTCAAAGCCAAACAGGCTCAACCGACTATTTAATCTTAAAACATACAGTCTTGCCCAGCTGTCAAAACTGTTTTACCAAGCCTTGTCTTAGATTCCAGGAGCCAAGCCAATCTGGCATGTGGAGCCTAAGGGATCAAGTCAAAGCCAAACAGGCTCACCCGACTATTAATCTTAAAACATACAGACTTACGTAGTTGCCAAAGCTATTTTCCAAAACTTGCCTCAGAAACCAGGAGCCCTGTTAATCTAGCATTTGCATCCTAGGGGCGCAAGTCAAAGCCAAACAGGCTCTCCCGACTACTAAATCTTAAAACATATAGCCCCATCTGGCCGCCAAAAATGATTTACCAAAACTTGTCTTAGATACCATGAACCCTGTTATTCCAGCATTTGCAGCCTAGGGGAGCAAGACAAAGCCAAACAGGCTCTCCCGACTATTAAATATTAAAGCATACAGCCTTACCTAGCTGTCAAAACTGTTTTACCAAAACTTGTCTTAGATTCCAGGAGCCCCGCCAATCTGGCATGTGGAGCCTAGGGGAGCAAGTCAAAGCCAAACAGGCTCACCCGACAATTTAATCTTAAAACATACAGACTTACGTAGCTGCCAAAACTGCTTTACCAAAACTTGCCTTAGAAACCAGGAGCCCTGTTAATCTAGCATTTGCAGCCTAGGGGAGCAAGTCAAAGCAAAATAGTCTCACCCGACTATTAAGTCTTAACACATTCAGCCTCACCTGGAACTCCAAATTGCCTTACCAAAACTTGTTTCAGATACCAGGAAACCTGTTAATCCAGCATTTGCATCCTAGGGGCGCAACTCAAAGCCAAACAGGCTCAACCGACTATTTAATCTTAAAACATACAGTCTTGCCCAGCTGTCAAAACTGTTTTACCAAGCCTTGTCTATGATTCCAGGAGCCAAGCCAATCTGGCATGTGGAGCCTAAGGGAGCAAGTCAAAGCCAAACAGGCTCACCCGACAATTTAATCTTAAAACATACAGACTTACGTAGTTGCCAAAGCTGTTTTCCAAAACTTGCCTTAGAAACCAGGAGCCCTGTTAATCTAGCATTTGCAGCCTAGGGGAGCAAGTCAAAGCAAAATAGTCTCACCCGACTATTAAGTCTTAACACATTCAGCCTCACCTGGAACTCAAAATTGCCTTACCAAAACTTGGTTCAGATACCAGGAACCCTGTTGATGCAGCATTTGCAGCCTAGGGGAGCAAGACAAAGCCAAACAGGCTCTCCCGACTATTAAATCTTAAAACATATAGCCCCATCTGGCCGCCAAAAATGATTTACCAAAACTTGTCTTAGATACCAGGAACCCTGTTATTCCAGCATTTGCATCCTAGGTGCTCAAGTCAAAGCCAAGCATTCTCACCCGACTATTTAATCTTAAAGCATACAGCCTTACCTAGCTGTCAAAACTGTTTTATCAAAATTTGTCTTAGATTCCAGGAGCACCGCCAATCTGGCATGTGCAGCCTAGTGGAGCAAGTCAAAGCCAAACAGGCTCATCCGACTAGTAAGTCTTTAAACATTCAGCATCACCTGGAACTCAAAATTGCCATACCAAAACTTTTTTCAAATTCCAGGAACAATGTTAATCCAGCATTTGCATCCTAGGGGCGCAAGTCAAGGCCAAATAGGCTCAACCGACTATTTAATCTTAAAACATACAGTCTTGCCCAGCTGCCAGAACTGTTTTTCCAAACCTTGTCTTAGATTCCAGGAGCCCCGCCAATCTGGCATGTGGAGCCTAGGGGAGCAAGTCAAAACCAAACAGGCTCACCCGAGAATTTAATCTTAAAACATACAGCCCCATCTGGCTGCCAAAACTGCTTTACCAAAACTTGCCTTAGAAACCAGGAGCCCTGTTAATCTAGCATTTTCAGCCTAGGGGAGCAAGTCAAAGCAAAATAGTCTCACCCGACTATTAAGTCTGAACACATTCAGCCTCACCTGGAACTCAGAATTGCCTTACCAAAACTTGTCTCCGATTCCAGGAACCCTGGTTATCCAGCATTTGCATCCTAGGGGCGCAAGTCAAAGCCAAACAGGCTCTCCCGACAATTTAATCTTAAAACATACAGACTTACGTAGTTGCCAAAACTGCTTTACCAAAACTTGCCTTAGAAACCAGGAGCCCTGTTAATCTAGCATTTGCAGCCTAGGGGAGCAAGTCAAAGCAAAATAGTCTCACCCGACTATTAAGTCTTAACACATTCAGCCTCACCTGGAACTCAAAATTGCCTTAGCAAAACTTGTTTCAGATACCAGGAACCCTGTTAATCCAGCATTTGCATCCTAGGGGCGCAACTCAAAGCCAAACAGGCTCAACCGACTATTTAATTTAAAAACATACAGTCTTGCCCAGCTGTCAAAACTGTTTTACCAAACCTTGTCTTAGATTGCAGGAGCCAAGCCAATCTGGCATGTGGAGCCTAAGGGAGCAAGTCAAAGCCAAACAGGCTCACCCGACAATTAAATCTTAAAATATACAGACTTACGTAGTTGCCAAAGCTGCTTTACCAAAACTTGTCTCAGATACCAGGAACCCTGTTAATGCAGCATTTGCATCCTAGGGGCGCAATTTAAAGCCAAACAGGCTCTCCCGACTATTAAATCTTAAAACATATAGCCCCATCTGGCCGCCAAAAATGATTTACCAAAACTTGTCTTAGATGCCAGGAACCCTGTTAATCCAGCATTTGCATCCTAGGGGCGCAACTCAAAGCCAAACAGGCTCAACCGACTATTTAATCTTAAAACATACAGTCTTGCCCTGCTGTCAAAACTGTTTTACCAAACCTTGTCTTAGATTCCAGGAGCCAAGCCAATCTGGCATGTGGAGCCTAAGGGAGCAAGTCAAAGCCAAACAGGCTCACCCGACTATTTAATCTTAAAACATACAGACTTACGTAGTTGCCAAAGCTGCTTTACCAAAACTTGTCTCAGATACCAGGAACCCTGTTAATGCAGCATTTGCATCCTAGGGGCGCAAGTCAAAGCCAAACAGGCTCTCCCGACTATTAAATCTTAAAACATATAGCCCCATCTGGCCGCCGAAAATGATTTACCAAAACTTGTCTTAGATACCATGAACCCTGTTATTCCAGCATTTGCATCGTAGGGGCGCAAGTCAAAGCCAAACACGCTCACCCGACTATTTAATCTTAAAGCATACAGCCTTACCTAGCTGTCAAAACTGTTTCACCAAAACTTGTCTTAGATTCCAGGAGCCCCGCCAATCTGGCATATGGAGCCTAGGGGAGCAAGTCAAAGCCAAACAGGCTCACCCGACAATTTAATCTTAAAACATACAGACTTACGTAGCTGCCAAAACTGCTTTACCAAAACTTGCCTTAGAAACCAGGAGCCCTGTTAATCTAGCGTTTGCAGCCTAGGGGAGCAAGTCAAAGCAACATAGTCTCACCCGACTATTAAGTCTTAACACATTCAGCCTCACCTGGAACTCCAAATTGCCTTACCAAAACTTGTTTCAGATACCAGGAACCCTGTTAATCCAGCATTTGCATCCTAGGGGCGCAACTCAAAGCCAAACAGGCTCAACCGACTATTTAATCTTAAAACATACAGTCTTGCCCAGCTGTCAAAACTGTTTTACCAAGCCTTGTCTTAGATTCCAGGAGCCAAGCCAATCTGGCATGTGGAGCCTAAGGGAGCAAGTCAAAGCCAAACAGGCTCACCCGACTATTAATCTTAAAACATACAGACTTACGTAGTTGCTAAAGCTATTTTCCAAAACTTGCCTTAGAAACCAGGAGCCCTGTTAATCTAGCATTTGCATCCTAGGGGCGCAAGTCAAAGCCAAACAGGCTCTCTCGACTACTAAATCTTAAAACATATAGCCCCATCTGGCCGCCAAAAATGATTTACCAAAACTTGTCTTAGATACCATGAACCCTGTTATTCCAGCATTTGCAGCCTAGGGGAGCAAGACAAAGCCAAACAGGCTCTCCCGACTATTAAATATTAAAGCATACAGCCTTACCTAGCTGTCAAAACTGTTTTACCAAAACTTGTCTTAGATTCCAGGAGCCCCGCCAATCTGGCATGTGGAGCCTAGGGGAGCAAGTCAAAGCCAAACAGGCTCACCCGACAATTTAATCTTAAAACATACAGACTTACGTAGCTGCCAAAACTGCTTTACCAAAACTTGCCTTAGAAACCAGGAGCCCTGTTAATCTAGCATTTGCAGCCTAGGGGAGCAAGTCAAAACAAAATAGTCTCACCCGACTATTAAGTCTTAACACATTCAGCCTCTTCTGGAACTCAAAATTGCCTTACCAAAACTTGTTTCAGATACCAGGAACCCTGTTGATGCAGCATTTGCAGCCTAGGGGAGCAAGACAAAGCCAAACAGGCTATCCCGACTATTAAATCTTAAAACATATAGCACCATCTGGCCGCCAAAAATGATTTACCAAAACTTGTCTTAGATACCAGGAACCCTGTTATTCCAGCATTTGCATCCTAGGGGCGCAAGTCAAAGCCAAGCATGCTCACCCGACTATTTAATCTTAAAGCATACAGCCTTACCTAGCTGTCAAAACTGTTTTACCAAAATTTGTCTTAGATTCCAGGAGCACCGCCAATCTGGCATGTACAGCCTAGTAGAGCAAGTCAAAGCCAAACAGGCTCATCCGACTATTAAGTCTTAAAACATTCAGCATCACCTGAACTCAAAATTGCCATACCAAAACTTTTTTCAGATTCCAGGAACAATGTTAATCCAGCATTTGCATCCTAGGAGCGCAAGTCAAGGCCAAATAGGCTCAACCGACTATTTAATCTTAAAACATACAGTCTTGCCCAGCTGCCAGAACTGTTTTTCCAAACCTTGACTTAGATTCCAGGAGCCCCGCCAATCTGGCATGTGGAGCCTAGGGGAGCAAGTCAAAACCAAACAGGCTCACCCGAGAATTTAATCTTAAAACATACAGCCCCATCTGGCTGCCAAAACTGCTTTACCAAAACTTGCCTTAGAAACCAGGAGCCCTGTTAATCTAGCATTTGCAGCCTAGGGGAGCAAGTCAAAGCAAAATAGTCTCACCCGACTATTAAGTCTGAACACATTCAGCCTCACCTGGAACTCAGAATTGCCTTACCAAAACTTGTCTCCGATTCCAGGAACCCTGGTTATCCAGCATTTGCATCCTAGGGGCGCAAGTCAAAGCCAAACAGGCTCTCCCGACAATTTAATCTTAAAACATACAGACTTACGTAGTTGCCAAAACTGCTTTACCAAAACTTGCCTTAGAAACCAGGAGCCCTGTTAATCTAGCATTTGCAGCCTAGGGGAGCAAGTCAAAGCAAAATAGTCTCACCCGACTATTAAGTCTTAACACATTCAGCCTCACCTGGAACTCAAAATTGCCTTAGCAAAACTTGTTTCAGATACCAGGAACCCTGTTAATCCAGCATTTGTATCCTAGGGGAGCAAGTCAAAGTCAAACAGACTCACCCGACTATTTAAACTTAAAACATACAGACTAACGTAGCTGTTAAAACTGTTTTACCAAACCTTTTTTTAGATTCCAGGAGCCCCGCCAATCTGGCAAGTGGAGCCTAGGGGAGCAAATCAAAGCCAAACTGGTTCACCTGACAATTTAATCTTAAAACATACAGACTTACGTAGCTGCCAAAACTGCTTTACCAAAACTAGCCTTAGAAACCAGGAGCCCTGTTAAGCTAGCATTTGCAGCCTATGGGAGCAAGTCAAAGCAAAATAGTCTCGCCCAACTATTAAGTCTCAACACATTCAGCCTCACCCGGTACTCAAAATTGCCTTACCAAAACTTGTTTCAGATACCAGGAACCCTGTTGATGCAGCATTTGCAGCCTAGGGGAGCAAGACAAAGCCAAACAGGCTCTCCCGACTATTAAATCTTAAAACAAATAGCCCCATCTGGCCGCCAAAAATGATTTACCAAAACTTGTCTTAGATACCAGGAACCCTGTTATTCCAGCATTTGCATCCTAGGGGCGCAAGCTGCTGTCAAAACTGTTTTACCAAGCCTTGTCTTAGATTCCAGACGCCAAGCCAATCTGGCATGTGGAGCCTAAGGGAGCAAGTCAAAGCCAAACAGGCTCACCCGACAATTTAATCTTAAAACATACAGACTTACGTAGTTGCCAAAGCTGTTTTCCAAAACTTGCCTTAGAAACCAGGAGCCCTGTTAATCAAGCATTTGCAGCCTAGGGGAGCAAGTCAAAGCAAAATAGTCTCACCCGACTATTAAGTCTTAACACATTCAGCCTCACCTGGAACTCAAAATTGCCTTACCAAACCTTGTTTCAGATACCAGGAACCCTGTTGATGCAGCATTTGCAGCCTAGGGGAGCAAGACAAAGCCAAACAGGCTATCCCGACTATTAAATCTTAAAACATATAGCCCCATCTGGCCGCCAAAAATGATATACCAAAACTTGTCTTAGATACCAGGAACCCTGTTATTCCAGCATTTGCATCCTAGGGGCGCAAGTCAAAGCCAAGCATGCTCACCCGACTATTTAATGTTAAAGCATACAGCCTTACCTAGCTGTCAAAACTGTTTTACCAAAATTTGTCTTAGATTCCAGGAGCATCGCCAATCTGGCATGTGCAGCCTAGTGGAGCAAGTCAAAGCCAAACAGGCTCATCCGACTATTAAGTCTTAAAACATTCAGCATCACCTGAACTCAAAATTGCCATACCAAAACTTTTTTCAGATTCCAGGAACAATGTTAATCCAGCATTTGCATCCTAGGGGCGCAAGTCAAGGCCAAATAGGCTCAACCGACTATTTAATCTTAAAACATACAGTCTTGCCCAGCTGCCAGAACTGTTTTCCAAACCTTGTCTTAGATTCCAGGAGCCCCGCCAATCTGGCATGCGGAGCCTAGGGGAGCAAGTAAAAACCAAACAGGCTCACCCGAGAATTTTATCTTAAAACACACAGCCCCATCTGGCTGCCAAAACTGCTTTACCAAAACTTGTCTTAGATACCAGGAACCCTGTTATTCCAGCATTTGCATCCTAGGGGCGCAAGTCAAGGCCAAATAGGCTCAACCGACTATTTAATCTTATAACATACAGTCTTGCCCAGCTGCCAGAACTGTTTTTCCAAACCTTGTCTTAGATTCCAGGAGCCCCGCCAATCTGGCATGTGCAGCCTAGTGGAGCAAGTCAAAGCAAAATAGTCTCACCCGACTATTAAGTCTTAACACATTCAGCCTCACCTGGAACTCAAAATTGCCTTACCAAACCTTGTTTCAGATACCAGGAACCCTGTTGATGCAGCATTTGCAGCCTAGGGGAGCAAGACAAAGCTAAACAGGCTATCCCGACTATTAAATCTTAAAACATATAGCCCCATCTGGCCGCCAAAAATGATTTACCAAAACTTGTCTTAGATACCAGGAACCCTGTTATTCCAGCATTTGCATCCTAGGGGCGCAAGTCAAAGCCCAACAAGCGTCCCCGGCTATTTAAACTTAAAGCATACAGCCTTACCTAGCTGTCGAAACTGTTTTACCAAAACTTGTCTTAGATTCCAGGAGCCCCGCCAATCTGGCATGTGGAGCCTAGGGGAGCAAGTCAAAGCCAAACAGGCTCACCCAACAGTTTAATCTTAAAACATACAGACTTACGTAGCTGCCAAAACTGCTTTACCAAAACTAGCCTTAGAAACCAGGAGCCCTGTTAAGCTAGCATTTGCAGCCTATGGGAGCAAGTCAAAGCAAAATAGTCTCGCCCAACTATTAAGTCTTAACACATTCAGCCTCACCCGGTACTCAAAATTGCCTTACCAAAACTTGTTTCAGATACCAGGAACCCTGTTAATCCAGCATTTGCATCCTAGGGGCGCAACTCAAAGCCAAACAGGCTCAACCGACTATTTAATCTTAAAACATACAGTCTTGCCCTGTTGTCAAAACTGTTTTACCAAACCCTGTCTTAGATTCCAGGAGCCAAGCCAATCTGGCATGTGGAGCCTAAGGGAGCAAGTCAAAGCCAAACAGGCTCACCCGACTATTTAATCTTAAAACATATAAACTTACGTAGTTGCCAAAGCTGCTTTACCAAAACTTGTCTCAGATACCAGGAACCCTGTTAATGCAGCATTTGCATCCAAGGGGCGCAAGTCAAAGCCAAACAGGCTCTCCCGACTATTAAATCTTAAAACATATAGCCCCATCTGGCCGCCAAAAATGATTTACCAAAACTTGTCATAGATGCCAGGAACCCTGTTAATCCAGCATTTGCATCCTATGGGCGCAACTCAAAGCCAAACAGGCTCAACCGACTATTTAAACTTTAAAAATACAGTCTTGCCCTGCTGTCAAAACTGTTTTACCAAACCTTGTCTTAGATTCCAGGAGCCAAGCCAATCTGGCATGTGGAGCCTAAGGGAGCAAGTCAAAACCAAACAGGCTCACCCGACAATTTAATCTTAAAACATACAGACTTACGTAGCTGCCAAAACTGCTTTACCAAAACTTGTCTCAGATACCAGGAACCCTGTTAATGCAGCATTTGCATCCTAGGGGCGCAAGTCAAAGCCAAAAAGGCTCTCCCGACTATTAAATCTTAAAACATATAGCCCCATCTGGCCGCCAAAAATGATTTACCAAAACTTGTCTTAGATACCAGGAACCCTGTTATTCCAGCATTTGCATCCTAGGGGCGCAAGTCAAAGCCAAGCATGCTCACCCGACTATTTAATCTTAAAGCATACAGCCTTACCTAGCTGTCAAAACTGTTTTACCAAAATTTGTCTTAGATTCCAGGAGCACCGCCAATCTGGCATGTGCAGCCTAGTGGAGCAAGTCACAGCCAAACAGGCTCATCCGACTTTTAAGTCTTAAAACATTCAGCCTCACCTGAAACTCAAAATTGTCATACCAAAACTTGTTCCAGATACCAGGAACAATGTTAATCCAGCATTTGCATCCTAGGGGCGCAAGTCAAGGCCAAATAGGCACAACCGACTATTTAATCTTAAAACATACAGTCTTGCCCAGCAGCCAAAACTGTTTTTCCAAACCTTGTCTTAGATTCCAGGAGCCCCGCCAATCTGGCAAGTGGAGCCTAGGGGAGCAAATCAAAGCCAAACTGGTTCACCTGACAATTTAATCTTAAAACATACAGACTTACGTAGCTGCCAAAACTGCTTTACCAAAACTAGCCTTAGAAACCAGGAGCCCTGTTAAGCTAGCATTTGCAGCCTATGGGAGCAAGTCAAAGCAAAATAGTCTCGCCCAACTATTAAGTCTCAACACATTCAGCCTCACCCGGTACTCAAAATTGCCTTACCAAAACTTGTTTCAGATACCAGGAACCCTGTTGATGCAGCATTTGCAGCCTAGGGGAGCAAGACAAAGCCAAACAGGCTCTCCCGACTATTAAATCTTAAAACAAATAGCCCCATCTGGCCGCCAAAAATGATTTACCAAAACTTGTCTTAGATACCAGGAACCCTGTTATTCCAGCATTTGCATCCTAGGGGCGCAAGCTGCTGTCAAAACTGTTTTACCAAGCCTTGTCTTAGATTCCAGGAGCCAAGCCAATCTGGCATGTGGAGCCTAAGGGAGCAAGTCAAAGCCAAACAGGCTCACCCGACAATTTAATCTTAAAACATACAGACTTACGTAGTTGCCAAAGCTGTTTTCCAAAACTTGCCTTAGAAACCAGGAGCCCTGTTAATCAAGCATTCGCAGCATAGGGGCGCAAGTCAAAGCCAAAATAGGCTCTCCCGACTATTAAATCTTAAAACATATAGCCCCATCTGGCCGCCAAAAATGATTTACCAAAACTTGTCTTAGATACCAGGAACCCTGTTATTCCAGCATTTGCATCCTAGGGGCAAGCCAAGCTGCTGTCAAAACTGTTTTACCAAGCCTTGTCTTAGATTCCAGGAGCCAAGCCAATCTGGCATGTGGAGCCTAAGGGAGCAAGTCAAAACCAAACAGGCTCACCCGACAATTTAATCTTAAAACATACAGACTTACGTAGCTGCCAAAACTGCTTTACCAAAACTTGTCTCAGATACCAGGAACCCTGTTAATGCAGCATTTGCATCCTAGGGGCGCAAGTCAAAGCCAAAAAGGCTCTCCCGACTATTAAATCTTAAAACATATAGCCCCATCTGGCCGCCAAAAATGATTTACCAAAACTTGTCATAGATGCCAGGAACCCTGTTAATCCAGCATTTGCATCCTATGGGCGCAACTCAAAGCCAAACAGGCTCAACCGACTATTTAAACTTTAAAAATACAGTCTTGCCC
The DNA here is from genome assembly GCA_037075305.1 of Drosophila kanekoi. Lineage (NCBI taxonomy): Eukaryota > Metazoa > Arthropoda > Insecta > Diptera > Drosophilidae > Drosophila > Drosophila kanekoi. The sequence continues at coordinate 5,613 of JBAMCE010000381.1, read as the reverse complement.
TGCTGTCAAAACTGTTTTACCAAACCTTGTCTTAGATTCCAGGAGCCAAGCCAATCTGGCATGTGGAGCCTAAGGGAGCAAGTCAAAGCCAAACAGGCTCACCCGACAATTTAATCTTAAAACATACAGACTTACGTAGCTGCCAAAACTGCTTTACCAAAACTTGTCTCAGATACCAGGAACCCTGTTAATGCAGCATTTGCATCCTAGGGGCGCAAGTCAAAGCCAAAAAGGCTCTCCCGACTATTAAATCTTAAAACATATAGCCCCATCTGGCCGCCAAAAATGATTTACCAAAACTTGTCTTAGATACCAGGAACCCTGTTATTCCAGCATTTGCATCCTAGGGGCGCAAGTCAAAGCCAAGCATGCTCACCCGACTATTTAATCTTAAAGCATACAGCCTTACCTAGCTGTCAAAACTGTTTTACCAAAATTTGTCTTAGATTCCAGGAGCACCGCCAATCTGGCATGTGCAGCCTAGTGGAGCAAGTCACAGCCAAACAGGCTCATCCGACTTTTAAGTCTTAAAACATTCAGCCTCACCTGAAACTCAAAATTGTCATACCAAAACTTGTTCCAGATACCAGGAACAATGTTAATCCAGCATTTGCATCCTAGGGGCGCAAGTCAAGGCCAAATAGGCACAACCGACTATTTAATCTTAAAACATACAGTCTTGCCCAGCAGCCAAAACTGTTTTTCCAAACCTTGTCTTAGATTCCAGGAGCCCCGCCAATCTGGCATGTGGAGCCTAGGGGAGCAAGTCAAAACCAAACAGGCTCACCCGAGAATTTAATCTTAAAACATACAGCCCCATCTGGCTGTCAAAACTGCTTTACCAAAACTTGCCTTAGAAACCAGGAGCCCTGTTAATCTAGCATTTGCAGCCTAGGGGAGCAAGTCAATGCAAAATAGTCTCACCCGACTATTAAGTCTGAACACATTCAGCCTCACCTGGAACTCAGAATTGCCTTACCAAAACTTGTCTCAGATTCCAGGAGCCCTGGTTATCCAGCATTTGCATCCTAGCGGCGCAAGTCAAAGCCAAACAGGCTCTCCCGACAATTTAATCTTAAAACATACAGACTTACGTAGCTGCCAAAACTGCTTTACCAAAACTTGCCTTAGAAACCAGGAGCCCTGTTAATCTAGCATTTGCAGCCTAGGGGAGCAAGTCAAAGCAAAATAGTCTCACCCGACTATTAAGTCTTAACACATTCAGCCTCACCTGGAACTCAAAATTGCCTTACCAAAACTTGTTTCAGATACCAGGAACCCTGTTAATCCAGCATTTGCATCCTAGGGGCGCAACTCAAAGCCAAACAGGCTCAACCGACTATTTAATCTAAAAACATACAGGTCTTGCCCAGCTGTCAAAACTGTTTTACCAAACCTTGTCTTAGATTGCAGGAGCCAAGCCAATCTGGCATGTGGAGCCTAAGGGAGCAAGTCAAAGCCAAACAGGCTCACCCGACAATTTAATCTTAAAACATACAGACTTACGTAGTTGCCAAAGCTGCTTTACCAAAACTTGTCTCAGATACCAGGAACCCTGTTAATGCAGCATTTGCATCCTAGGGGCGCAAGTCAAAGCCAAACAGGCTCTCCCGACTATTAAATCTTAAAACATATAGCACCATCTGGCCGCCAAAAATGATTTACCAAAACTTGTCTTAGATACCAGGAACCCTGTTATTCCAGCATTTGCATCCTAGGGGCGCAAGTCAAAGCCCAACAAGCGTCCCCGGCTATTTAAACTCAAAGCATACAGCCTTACCTAGCTGTCAAAACTGTTTTACCAAAACTTGTCTTAGATTCCAGAAGCCCCGCCAATCTGGCATGTGGAGCCTAGGGGAGCAAGTCAAAGCCAAACAGGCTCACCCGACAGTTTAATCTTAAAACATACAGACTTACGTAGCTGCCAAAACTGCTTTACCAAAACTTGCCTTAGAAACCAGGAGCCCTGTTAAGCTAGCATTTGCAGCCTATGGGAGCAAGTCAAAGCACAATAGTCTCCCAACTATTAAGTCTTAACACATTCAGCCTCACCTGGTACTCAAAATTGCCTTGCCAAAACTTGTTTCAGATACCAGGAGCCCTGTTAATCCAGCATTTGCATCCTAGGGGCGCAACTCAAAGCCAAACAGGCTCAACCGACTATTTAATCTTAAAACATACAGTCTTGCCCTAAGGGAACAAGTCAAAGCAAAATAGCCTCACCCGACTATTAAATCTTAACACATTCAGCCTCACCTGGAACTCAAAATTGCCTTACCAAAACTTGTTTCAGATACCAGGAACCCTGTTAATCCAGCATTTGCATCCTAGGGGCGCAACTCAAAGCCAAACAGGCTCAACCGACTATTTAATCTTAAAACAAACAGTCTTGCCCAGCTGTCAAAACTGTTTTACCAAACCTTGTCTTAGATTCCAGGAGACAAGCCAATCTGGCATGTGGAGCCTAGGGGAGTAAGTCAAAGCCAATCAGGCTCACCCATCAATTTAATCTTAAAACATACAGACTTACGTAGTTGCCAAAGCTGCTTTACCAAAACTTGTCTCAGATACCAGGAACCCTGTTAATGCAGCATTTGTATCCTAGGGGCGCAAGTCAAAGCCAAACAGGCTCGCCCGACTATTAAATCTTAAAACATATAGCCCCATCTGGCCGCCAAAATTGATTTACCAAAACTTGTCTTAGATACCAGGAACCCTGTTATTCCAGCATTTGCATCCTAGGGGCGCAAGTCAAAGCCAAACACGCTCACCCGACTATTTAATCTTAAAGCATACAGCCTTACCTAGCTGTCAAAACTGATTTACCAAAACTTGTCTTAGATTCCAGGAGCCCCGCCAATCTGGCATGTGGAGCCTAGGGGAGCAAGTCAAAGCCAAACAGGCTCACCCGACAATTTAATCTTAAAACATACAGACTTACGTAGCTGCCAAAACTGCATTACGAAAACTTGCCTTAGAAACCAGGAGCCCTGTTAATCTAGCATTTGCAGCCTAGGGGAGCAAGTCAAAGCAAAATAGTCTCACCCGACTATTAAGTCTTAACACAATTAGCCTCACCTGGAACTCAAAATTGCCTTACCAAAACTTGTTTCAGATACCAGGAACCCTGTTGATGCAGCATTTGCAGCCTAGGGGAGCCACTCAAAGCCAAACAGGCTCACCCGACAATTTAATCTTAAAACATACAGACTTACGTAGTTGCCAAAGCTGTTTTCCAAAACTTGCCTTAGAAACCAGGTGCCCTGTTAATCTAGCATTTCCAGCCTAGGGGAGCAAGTCAAAGCAAAATAGTCTCACCCGACTATTAAGTCTTAACACATTCAGCCTCACCTGGAACTCAAAATTGCATTACCAAAACTTGTTTCAGATACCAGGAACCCTGTTGATGCAGCATTTGCAGCCTAGGGGAGCAACTCAAAGCCAAACAGGCTCAACCAACTATTTAATCTTAAAACATACAGTCTTGCCCTGCTGTCAAAACTGTTTTACCAAGCCTTGTCTTAGATTCCAGGAGCCAAGCCAATCTGGCATGTGGAGCCTAAGGGAGCAAGTCAAAGCCAAACAGGCTCACCCGACAATTTAATCTTAAAACATACAGACTTACGTAGTTGCCAAAGCTGCTTTACCAAAACTTGTCTCAGATACCAGGAACCCTGTTAATGCAGCATTTGCATCCTAGGGGCGCAAGTCAAAGCCAAACAGGCTCTCCCGACTACTAAATCTTAAAACATATAGCCCCATCTGGCCGCCAAAAATGATTTACCAAAACTTGTCTTAGATACCATGAACCCTGTTATTCCAGCATTTGCATTCTAGGGGCGCAAGTCAAAGCCAAACACGCTCACCCGACTATTTAATCTTAAAACATACAGCCTTGCCCAGCTGTCAAAACTGTTTTACCAAAACTTGTCTTAGATTCCAGGAGCCCCGCCAATCTAGCATTTGCAGCCTAGGGGAGCAAGTCAAAGCAAAATAGTCTCACCCGACTATTAAGTCTTAACACAATTAGCCTCACCTGGAACTCAAAATTGCCTTACCAAAACTTGTTTCAGATACCAGGAACCCTGTTAATCCAGCATTTGCATCCTAGGGGCGCAACTCAAAGCCAAACAGGCTCAACCGACTATTTAATCTTAAAACATACAGTCTTGCCCAGCTGTCAAAACTGTTTTACCAAGCCTTGTCTTAGATTCCAGGAGCCAAGCCAATCTGGCATGTGGAGCCTAAGGGAGCAAGTCAAAGCCAAACAGGCTCACCCGACAATTTAATCTTAAAACATACAGACTTACGTAGTTGCCAAAGCTGTTTTCCAAAACTTGCCGTAGAAACCAGGAGCCCTGATAATCTAGCATTTGCAGCCTAGGGGAGCAAGTCAAAGCAAAATAATCTCACCCGACTATTAAGTCTTAACACATTCAGCCTCACCTGGAACTCAAAATTGCCTTACCAAAACTTGTTTCAGATACCAGGAACCCTGTTGATGCAGCATTTGCAGCCTAGGGGAGCAAGACAAAGCCAAACAGGCTCTCCCGACTATTAAATCTTAAAACATATAGCCCCATCTGGCCGCCAAAAATGATTTACCTAAACTTGTCTTAGATACCAGGAACCCTGTTATTCCAGCATTTGCATCCTAGGGGCGCAAGTCAAAGCCAAGCAAGCTCACCAGACTATTTAATCTTAAAGCATACAGCCTTACCTAGCTGTCAAAACTGTTTTACCAAAATTTGTCTTAGATTCCAGGAGCACCGCCAACCGCCCCCCAATAGGTCTCCCATAAACTCCCCCCCCCGCCCCAAACCCCCCCCAACCCCACCCCCACTCCCCCCCCCCCGGGCCCCCCCCAACCCCCCCCTTTCACACAATCCCCCCCCCCCACCTTTCCCCCCCTCTCCCCCAGCCCCCCCGGCCCGGACCCACACCACCCCCCCCCAGTCTCACACCCCCCCCCCGCCCACCTCCACCATTCCCCAGCACCCCAACCTGGCATCTGCAGCCTAGTGGAGCAAGTCAAAGCCAAACAGGCTCATCCGACTATTAAGTCTTAAAACATTCAGCCTCACCTGGAACTCAAAATTGCCATACCAAAACTTGTTTCAGATTCCAGGAACAATGTTAATCCAGCATTTGCATCCTAGGGGCGCAACTCAAAGCCAAACAGGCTCAACCGATTATTTAATCTTAAAACATACAGTCTTGCCTAAGGGAACAAGTCAAAGCAAAATAGCCTCACCCGACTATTAAATCTTAACACATTCAGCCTCACCTGGAACTCAAAATTGCCTTACCAAAACTTGTTTCAGATACCAGGAACCCTGTTAATCCAGCATTTGCATCCTAGGGGCGCAACTCAAAGCCAAACAGGCTCAACCGACTATTTAATCTTAAAACATACAGTCTTGCCCAGCTGTCAAAACTGTTTTACCAACCTTGTCTTAGATTCCAGGAGCCAAGCCAATCTGGCATGTGGAGCCTAGGGAAGCAAGTCAAAGCCAATCTGGCTCACCCATCAATTTAATCTTAAAACATACAGACTTACGTAGCTGCCAAAACTGCTTTACCAAAATTTGCCTTAGAAACCAGGAGCCCTGT